>RJWH01000398.1:0-377500 GCA_004363575.1 Solenodon paradoxus | reverse complement strand
ATGTTTTGAAGGAAAAAAGTCACTGTTTGACCTGAATGATAAAGGGAAAAAGTCAAGGTATTCTCAGGCCTCACTTTTTATCTGTAATGTGAGGCATGTTTCTAACACTAAAATTTTTTGAATCTATCACTCTAAAGAAATCCTTACAGAAAAAAAATCCTAAAAAGTAACCATTGAGCAAAAGAAGTTGTCAGTCATGTGTCTACTATCTCTTTTATTTAACCTACAAAAATTTGACTCCTGCTTTGTGTCAAGTATTAGACTGATAAATATACAGAAATATATAAGTAAGAGTGTGTCATCTAATAGTTATTAATCTAGAGAGAAATATACATGGAAAATAAATCACAGAAGGTGATTATATGATAAGTGACCAGGTGGCTAGAGAGCTATAAAAAGTATTGTAGAAGCCCAAAGGAAGAAGCAAATAATTCATTTTGGAGGAATCAGAGGCATCACAGGAGAGTCCCATTTAAGTGGATCCTGAAGGATAAGCAGCCATACATGAGATGTGTGATAGGAAGTAACAGGGAAAAAAAATAATCAACAACACAGAGTAATAAGATGTTGCAAAGAATTTCAAATCTATTCACAGTAGTTTGGATTACATCCTCAGAGAAACAGAAAATTATTGAAGGAACTTAACCAAAGGAGTAATGTGATGTGAATTTCCCTCATGAAAAAAAAAGTCTTTAGTAGCCTTAATAAGGATAAGAATGAGTTGCCCAGGGATTGTATATATGCTTATGCTCCTGTCATTTGTATTTATGTGCACTTAGCTGCCTTTCTCTTATCTTGTCCTTGGTGCTCTGCAGGACATGTGGTGCTGACTGGTGCTGACCAGTTACTTTCTACCTCCATATTCCTTCAAGTCTCTGCTTTCAGTCTCTACAGTCACCACAGACACATGCTGTTGAAAAAAGGTAAGTGGAGAGAGGGTGGGGGGTGGAGAGATGAAACAACACAAATAATCACAAGGGAAATACCTGGGAGAAAGAAATTACATATTAACTACATATTGATTTTTTTTAAGCCTAATGGTCAACGTGTATGAGTACATACTATGTGCTATGTGTATTACTTATGCTTCACAGGACCTCATTAAATATCAAAAAACTCCATAATAAAAATTATTAGCTTACTCTTATTTTCAGATGAACAAAGTAAAGCTCAGAGCAACTAGGCTTTGCTATGTTAACAAACAGCAGAGAAGATTCAAACCTGTCCTGCAGACATAAAATACCACGCTTTGAACTTTCACCCTCTATTCCAAATGATATCGCTTACAAAATGCTTACTATATGCCAAAAGCTATGCTAGCTACTTTACATAGGTTAGCTATAAGACCCACAATAAAATTAAAAGTAAATTTCATTGTCCCCATTTTACAACAGAGAAAACTGAGGCTCTGCGAGATTAAATAACTTACCTAAGGTCACAAAACCACAAGAGGTAGCAACCATCTTTAACTCTGGTCTGTTTGGCTGCAACCTGTCCACTATATGCGCATTTCCATTCCCAACCCACCCCCACCATGAGACCCTTCCCCATCGCTGCATTTCCAGATATCACCTTCAAGGTTCAACTAATATTTCACCTGCTCCAGAAACTTTGGGGGAACACATCAGCCCACTGTTGCATTTCTATCACAATTATTTGCATAACATTTATTGTTCAGGATAATTTGTATTTGTCCATTCTGTTTTCGTTTATGCCCCCAAACAAAATGAATTATGGCAACCTACATAAGTGCCCTGTACCACGTTCTTCAGGTAGTTTGTCCAATCCCGACATATACTGCATTACTCTCAACTAAGCCTCTAGGTAGGGATAAGAATTGTGCCATATAAGCTCTATCCCCCAGGATAACTGGAAGAATCCTAAGCATATATTAGGTCTTAATAATAGAGTGACTGACTCCAATATACTTAATAGTAACAATTTTTCAGTAATAGTACTAAAAAAACAGCTAACACTGTATGTGAGATCAATCCTCATAAAGACCAGTGCTGAAGATACTCTTGTTATAACCATTTTACAGAGAAAACTGAGGAACAAAAAAAGTTTAGTCTTATTCAAGGTCACACAGTTAATAAGTGGCAGAATCAGCATCCAAACCCTAGCAGTTTCACTTCAGACTCAGCATTACATTCACTCATTTACAATGCTACCTTCATACAAAAGATGTTATCTCAGATTAAACAACACTCAGACCTAAAAAAAGGATAAAACTCACACGTTCTGTTAAAAACGCTATTTAAAGAAGATAAAGAAAGAAAAGTCTGTAGATTAGTAGAAACTCTGAAGAGCAGATGTAAAAGCGTTGAGGAAATAAGAAGAGAAAATTGAGCAGTAGTTCTTTAAAAAAAAAAAAAGAGTGTGCCAAGTGTGCCATTTTCACACAAAGTTTTTGTGATTTATAAAGCATCCATGTCTACTTCCTCTCATTAATACACCAAATTACATAGCATGCCTTAGAGTGAGCAACCATTGTTAGCATAAACCCTGCAACTCTACACCAGAATCACCGGATCTTGAGCCAGTGAAATGCAACCACCTCTGGACAGACAGCTGTGTAGGGTGTTGGAGAAATGGCCTGATGAAAATCCCAAGGAAAAATTGAAAAACGGCATATTGATATGCAAATCTTTGGAACTTGATTAGTTGTTGCAAAATTCAGAGGAAAAAAAAACAATATTTATTTGTACTTTAAAAAACCTTCTGTGGACAAAATAAATAATACATGTCACATTTTTTTTTTAAATCCTGATCATTTAGAAATGATGGAAAGTAGCAGTAAGTGATGTCGGTTTGTGTAAAATTCATTACTTACATGTATGAAGTCTTTATATCTCATTTCTGTTAATTCATAAAATACCTTGGTGAAATTATCATCCTACAAAATCACTCTCTACAAAAAGGACTCAGAGAATATTTATTTAGCCAGGAAGTGGTGAAGCCAGGACTAAAATTCAGGTCTTCTAAAATAAAGTTCCTGTCCTAATATCATTCAGTTTTCTCTCTTTTTTTTTTTTAATGGAGAGGTATAGGCAGGAATGACAGCAGGCAGGAAGAGAGAGGAGGAAGAAGCACTTCATTTTACTTTGATTTAGTTGTTCATCTTGGTTGCTCCCCTCCAAAGCCTGGCTCTGGAAGCCAACCCAAATCCTTGGGATGTACGTGCACTGTGTTTGGTCAGAGGCGGTGGACCTAACCACCACTCCACCAGGATGTACCATGTGGTTTTCACTTGAAGAAAAGGGAAAGAAGAGCTCCCTCTTTCAGGAGAAAAGAAATAAAAGTAACATGACTGCAAAATAGATAATGACTGAAAGGCAGCCCTCATCTCTCTGCTCATTAAAGGAAGCTCCACATCTCCCCCTCCTAAAGTAAAATAAGAAGCAATAACAAAAGGCTCTCCTGGTTGCTTTCCAAATCCTCATGTTACCTAATTTCACTCCTCCCTCCCTAGATCTGGACAGTGTAACAATCTCTATAACACAGTATCACCACAGTGGTGTCACAAACACTTGAAAAACAAGCCCCAGGATGCTCTTCAGGGAAATGTCAAATAAAAACCAGAGAAAATCTAGAGCCATGTAAATAATTTCCCCGAGCAAAGTAAAATATGGAGTGTTTATGGAGAAGCACTGTGTGGTGTACAATCTATATGGTGGGGGACATCAGGGATCTAGGATCTAAAATGGAAGAAAAAGTTAGAAGCAAGCAAGTCTAGAGTTTGTTATGGCTGCAGAACTCTATGCCACTAAGTAAAAGAATCGCTTTCTTCAGAGTTCTACAATTTGGGGGGAGCAGAGATCAACAGGCAAATCTTCCCTTTATCTGAACTACAACATAAAAATCTCTGAACATTCAGATGAAAAATTAATAAATCAGTTATTTCAGTTCAGAGGCAGCCAGAGTGATGACGCCCAGAGAGGAGACCCCTGTGTACATCTCCAGCAATAGGGCTGTCCATAAGCCTGGCATGTTGTCAGTCTACCATGTAAGCATGTGGTTGCAGATAAGAAAGGTTCTGCTTAAAATATTATTTTCTCATTCTTCATTTTTATATACTCTGGGGATAAAGAGGTGAACGAAATTAAGTTCTTGCCCTCACAAGCTTGCATTCTAAATTCAGAATAAACTACCTCCAAGATTCCTTCCACCTCTAAGATTCTGTGGGTCCACTACTACAGAAAAAGAGTACATTACAAATATCCCCAGTAGAGGAACATTTTGAGTGTCTAAAAGAAGGACTATCTTATAGCCTCAGCATCTTGTATAATGTTTAATGCTCAGCAGAATTTTTTAAGAGAATGCAGGCAATCACTAACATAGTGTGGAAACTGAGATTCTGGATAGTTCAATAAATTACCTGTGATTGAATAGATGGTCAGTAGTAGAGCTAAGAACTGAACTCTGACCTAGTACAATGCTATAAACGCATAATAATTTTGATCAAACAGGGTAAGACTTTATTCCTAAGGACTATTCAGTTTATAAAAACTCCCTGAGTGAGTCGACATCTTTGCTTACCTCTACACTTACTAGTACAAAAAAATTTAACACTTAATTTTTCTCTAAATTAGGGTAAAGAGAGATTTGAAAAAGCAGAAAAGTGAAAGTCCCCCAAAGTTACTTAGTTTCATTCTTTCACTTTCAGATAAGGAAACTGATCACAGAAGGGTAGAAGTTTGCCTAAAGTCCCACAGCAAACGCATGGCAGATGTAGCCCTAAAACCCAACTCTTCTGGTACTTAATCCAGTGTTCTTTTCCATCACCACAATGTTTCTCCTGGATTCCTTGATGGTAGGAACAATTTGTTAAATGTTTTTTGTATTTACACCAAAACTCAGAAAATAAACCTAAGTATTTAATGCTACTGACATGTTACCCAACAAATTAACTAAATTTCTTTTTAAACTTAAGCTTTCTTCTTTCTTGAAATGTCTATTTTCCAGGTGGATTAGGGAATTTTTAACAGCTTCTACACCAAAATCCTGGCCTAAAAGACTCTGGCAGTTATTAGATGAATTCAATACACAACAAGAATAACCATATCATAATATTATTTCACCAGAAAAATCAGCAGATTTATGTAGGAAAATCCCAAGTAGGTTTCTCTAGACAATAATTGGGTTGCCCAAAGTCTTGAATTTTCAAGGAAAGACTATCTTTACCTACTAGCCTCAGTGAAGGAGTATTTTCCTGAGCTGCCTTTACAATGTTGACCTATCCTACAGTCAGGTCTTCCTTAGAGAACTTAGAAACTGCACAGGAGCACTATACTGGGAGCAATAAGACTTTAAATCCTGTTCTAGTTCTTCCATTAATACATTATTTGTCACAAGACAAAATCACTTATCTGTCTGGGGTTATTTCACTCATCTGTAAAATAGGAATAATGATACTTACCCTGATGACCTCACAGGGTAGTAAGACAGAATACATGAGCAATTTGAAAAGATAGTCATCTTGCAAAATCAGGTAGAAAAGAGGCAGGAAAGTGGGACACGGCAGGAAGATCCAACTTTGAAATCAACAGCCCTAGCTATGAATCCAGGTTATGTGACCTTGGCAAATTGTTTAAACTCTTCAAAAAGTGTATTTCATAGCAGAAGCAGCCAGAGTGATAATACCCAGAGAGGAAACCCCTGTGTACATCTCCAGCCATAGGACTGTCCATAAGCCTGGCATGTTGTCAGTCTACCATGAAAGCATGTGGTTGCAGATAAGAAAGTTTCTATTTAAAATATTATTTTCTCATTCTTCATTTAAATATATTCTGGGGATACAGAGGTGAACAAAATTAAGTTCTTGCCTCATCTGAAAGTGGAGTGAACACTAGTGTGAAACTGCTATGAAGAATAATAACAGATTTATACATAAATATACCTAAAAACATTTTGCTTGTGTGATACAAAATACTAGCATTATTATAAATTTCCTTATCTAGAGAGCTCAGAACTTTCAAGTTTTATCTAGGATTCAGACGAGCAGTTGGAAAAACTATAATGTCAAGCAGTCAAATCTGATTCAAAAAGAAAAAGAAATCAGCAGCACTATCAATAGCATCCCTCATCAACATTTTAAAGCAAAAAGGAAAAATATAGATGTTAATTAATTCAGCATATTAACAATAGGGTCAGAGTTTCAGAGCTATTCTGTCAGTGGGTATTTTCTGTCACTCAGACTGTCATGCTCATTTAAAATCCACTGCACTCAGGCTTTCCTTGTGACTGTGGATTGTTGGATTATTGCCTACATTTCTATCTTCTGTGGAAATGCCAAATGTATAGAAATTTCAGTCATGAGATTAAACACTCATCTTGACAATATATTATGCTGTTTGGTGTCATGTTGACATTCTATTGATAGTGTTCATGACTTTTTATGCCTTTATTTTGTTCTTTGGTTTCAATAAAAAGAAAAGTAGAAAGCCCTTAGACTAATGAATTCAGCTTCTTTTCAGACACAGTGCTGCTTCTCTTCCATGAGATCAGGAAAAGGATATATTTCTGGTTGCAGACATATGTGGTACAGACATGAGATCACAGCTTTAAACTTAATAGAAGAACATAACAATCTACTCACTGTTTACACTTTAGCCCAAAGGGCAGCTGGAAATCACAACCAACCATATGCAGAGCTGAACAAGTGGTCGTGATTTTATTAATAAAGCCAAGCATTAACAAATAAGATTCTGGGAATGGTACAGTGAAGGGTAGGAGTGTCTCACCACAGGCCCCTCCAAGTACTAGGCATAGGGCCCAGGCTATTGTTGAAAATGTCCTTTGGGATTAAACTGTTCTTTCTGCCAGTATTTCATTTACCATCTTTCATATTTCCCAGTTCTCCCATACAATGTTTAATCAGCTGCTAGGGACTGGTTAGAAAGGGCTTCTATTTCTCTAGAATCCTGACATCCCAAAAAGGGAGCAAATTATGAAACTATCTACATATGATTAAATCAAGTCACACACATAAAAATGTCTGTACCAAACAGAACTCTTTCAAGTAGTAGAGATGTAAAAAATAATTCATTTAATCCAAGCCTATAACAAGTATATGCAATATTATCCGCTACTTAATAATGGGAAATTGACATTGAGAAAATTTTAAGGATATGTGAGTAAATTACAGAGCAAAGACTTATATCCCACACTTTCACTATTCAACAAGTGCAATAGAGAACAAATTAATTGATAACCCATGGCCTGTCATAATTTCTCTTTCTTTATCAAGATGTATACAAATATACTAGGCAAATGTAGTACTCAAACAGCCAGTGTTTAACCTGAAGCATTTCTTATGCACATAAGTCAATGTCACAACTTATCAATTTTCTATTTCTTTCATTTATTTTCCATACATAAGAGATAGTGTCAAGGCCCAAATTTATAACCCAAATAGAAAAATCACAGGACAAGTGTTAGCCTTCAAAATACCTACAAATTTTCATCAAAATGAGTTGGCCTTATTGGTCAGCAAAAATTAAATAATAACACCTATAAAAATGATGGTTGATATAAATGATAGAGAAATCAGAAGTTTGCTTAAATAAACAGTTTGTCCAAGTAAAACATACTCAAGGATATTAAGTGAAGACAAGAACTCTTAATTGGTAGTCTACCTCCTCAGACTAGGTCTAAAATATAGTTTGGATTTTGCTGAAGCACATCTGGCTTCTATGTGAGTTCTGGTTTTGCTATGTTTCTGAAACAAATATGTTCCTTATTTGAAGTATATCATATTGCCTTTTTTGTATTGGATTTGCCACTGTCAGCATAAATATACCTTCAGTTTGCCATGGGTCCAAGATGAGAACTCTATCCAGGATATCAAGAGCAAAGGAGAGAACACTGTTCTAAAAGCACTGTTCCCTACACCATACCAGATTCATGATTAGACTGAAAAGCAGCGTTCTCTCGACTGACATGGCTAACAATGCCACTGTGAGCCCGAGCCATTCACATGGATATAACACAGAACACAACCACAGTTCTTAAATCCCTTGGGGCTTAAGGAAAAGAAGTGATTCTCAAACCACAGACAGTAAATGTTACCTGTACTTCAAGGTAACATATACGCACAAACATAAAACTATGCACCCAATAAAAGTAATTTTCCTAGAAAGTATTAAAGCTAATATGGTATTTTAACTCTCTACTGACCCCAGAATGATTCTTCAATTAACTAGTATTTCTACTATGCTTTGCAAAGTATAGCAAGCAACAGAGATATAGCATAAAGAATGGCAAGACTAGACAATTGATTAAAAACTCTAAACTTCTAATATAAATGAAAAAATGGACAAAGCTTCATGACTGGATGAAGATGTGGTGTTTATGTTTATTGGAATTCTACTCGGCTATTTAAAAAAATAAAATTGTGTCTTTTACAACAACCTGGATGGAACTTGAGGTAATTATGCTAAGCCATAAATATAAAGAAAAGTAAAGGATGGTTTCACTTACATGTAGGCAATAAAGAAACACAACAAAACTTACAGGATTCAACGCTGTGGTTATAGAGGGGGGAAGTGGGGGCTGAGGTTGAAAGAGTAAAAATGATAGTGGCGATGGGTACCAGAATTTGAGGTGCCTGTGTTGTGATACTCAAATAGACTAAGGTACAAATCTATTATCTGTAAAATCACACAATAACGTAAACAAAAGATAAAAATTTAATTAAAAACAAAAAATAACCAAATGATTTAGACATTTCTCTCTCTAAAGATCTACAAATGGTTAATAAACACATGAAAAAATTTCAGCATTATAATTCACTAGGCAAATCAAAATCAAAATCACAATGATATACATCACACCCATTAAGATGGCTATTAACCAAAAAATTGAAAATAACATTTTCCCTCCTATGACTTTCTTACGTTCCTCAAGTCTTTGCTCAAATGTTATATCCTAAATGAGTCCTATTCTCATCATGCTATCTAAAATTGCTTCTCTGTGCTATCAATTTACCTTCTTCTACTTCATGTTTTTTTTTTCTGTAGTACTTATAAACTTTCAATACACTATATAATTTACTTACCATGTTTATTATCTGTCATGCATATCTATAAGTTCCATGAGGACTTAGATGATTTTTTATATTTACTAATATATTTTAAATACTAGAATAATACCTGGCACATGACAGATGCTCAATGAAGATTTCCTGAGTAGACAGACATTTTTCTTGCCTGAAGATAGAAAATAGCTTACAAGTTTTGAAAACCCAATTTTTATCCTCTTCAACAACAGATATTGTCTTCCATTTATCATCAGCAAATAACAAAAGTACTATGACTGCAAGTGTAAAGTGTTCTAGTTTATTGAACCTTTTAATGGAATAAGGCAACAAAACTGTATTCATAGCTTAACATTCACGGTGCATGTAGCAGTTATTTACTTACTGTCCTTTAACTCTCACATCACCCTTCAAGTCTCTCCTCTGTGATTCTGAGGCACTATATTTCCCAGGCTCCCTTGCTAATTGACTTCCTATTAATTCTGTCAATGAGAGGGACTAGTGGGAAATTAGAAGATAGGAGAGAAGAGACTTCATTTTTCTAACTCCTATTAGTATCCCTCCAGCAGCAAAACACACTTAAAACTGCACCATTTTACATGCCCACCAGTAAAGGCTTCTTTCAGCACTTCAATACCAGCTGCCTAACTCCCTGAGAGATACCAGCACCAGCTGGCCACATTCCTCTCAGTGATGAGAGCATAAGCCATGCCATGTTTCCCTCAATGGCCTTGGGCACAAGTCACACAAGCACACTCTCACCCAAAGGTTCAAGTCCCAGTCACAAGCTTTTCCAAGTACTGAGGCACAAGTAACCCCTTTGCTTCCATTTTGATCTACCGGCCCTACGGCTGGTAGTTGCTCTGTATAATTATTAATATCTGGATTACCTTGACTTTCCTTTTTTGCTTTTTCAACTTTCTAATACCTTTGTAATAAATTTCCTCAATTAAATTCTATCTATTTGAACCGATTATCACAGTTATTGCTGCCTTGTCTAGAGGTTAACTACATTTGGTACAACACTTCAGGCAAACCAAAAGACTAACAGCAGAGTGAATTTATATTTTCATCACTCAGAATTAAACATAATTCATTTTTAAATATTATATTAAACAAAGAATGGGAAAGCAGGTCTTTTAAATAGGGCAAGTAACAGAGTGAGACCTGGAAGCACTATGCTGCATCTGTACACGTTTGTGCAGTCACAAATTTTTATCTCCAGTCTACTCTCTCTCCTGTCTACTGCACACATCCATTTTGGTATCTTGCATGCATCTCAAATTTAACATTTTCAAGATTCTAAAATGTGCTTCTTCCAAAGTCTTTCCCATTTTACATAATGGCGAATCTATCCTTATAACTTCTCAGACCAGAATCCTAGAGTCATCTTTGATTCCTCTTTTTCTCACATTCTCCAGTTCCATGTGTTAGAAAGTCCTGTTAGTTCTCCATTAAAAATATATTCAAAACATAACCACTTCTCACCACTTCAAGGTACCTCTACTCCAAGCCACCAATAGTTTGCATCTGGACAGTTATAATATCCTTTTCAATCGTGACTCTGCTTCTGCAGTTTTGTAGCCCTACAATTTATTATCGGAAACAATCAATGTGATGCTTTTAAGATAAGAATCACATCATATCACTCTTCGGCTCAACATGTCTCAGTGTCTCTCACGTTCCTCACAATCTGGTCCTTGGTACTTATCTGACTTCATTCACTGGTCTCAAACCATTCTGGTTTCATCCAGACACATTTCTACCTCAGGATTTGCTTTGGTTGCTTCCTCTGACTGGAAAACTTTCCTCCAGACACATGCACGGTTCCTTTGCTATTACTTCAAGCCTTTGTTCAGATTTTCTTCTCAATGGGACCTTCCCTGAATCATCCTATGCAAACCTGCCACACTTCCACTCTGGGTGCTCCCTATGGCCCCTTTTTAATTTCATTTTTCTCCATATCATTGATACCCTGATTTATTATACAATAATTTAGTTTTTTTTTATTAATATGTATTACTTTACACTACTACCTAAGTTCAGGAGAATAAAGTCACACTTTGATCAATGTATATATCACATCACAGCTACCACCAAGTTCTAGGACCAGTTACCACTATCATTCTAACTCCTTCAACTGACACATGAAAAAATGCTCTATCTCACTTATGATCAGGGAAATTCAAATCAAACCCACAATAAGATATCATCTCATATCTGTGATAATGTCCTATGTCAAAAAGACTACAAATAAGTGTTGGCAAGTGTGTAGAGAAAAAGAAACTCTCTTACATAGCTGACAGTGATGTAAATTAGTGCAACTTTTATGAAAAACAGTATGTAGATTCCTCAAAAATGGAACTTCCATTTGATCCAACATTTCAACTTCCAGGTATATACCCAAAGAATTAAAAACACTAATCAGAAGATATGTTTTGGTTTTTAAGTAATATTTTTATGGTGGTATAATATATAAAAAGTATACAGATTGATGAATTATCGGAAATGAAAATATACACGTATCCAGCACCAAAATCATAAAGTAGAACATTATCAGTATCCCAAATGCCACTTTATGTTCCCTTCCAGTCATTAGCCCTCATCTTTATTATATTTTTTTTAATATTTCCTTTTCCTTCCACTAGAATGTAATCTCCTTAAGGACAGGAAGTGTTATTTTCTTCATTGGTGTATTTTCAATGACTATGATATATGATTATGTCTATGACTTATGATATATAAAATGCTTTCATTTACTGATCCTCTTCATACCACTTTGATATGTCTCTTTTTTTCTGATGTGATAATAGCTCACATTAGTTAATACGAACTGTGTTCAGAACTCACTATGGAATATGACATTGTCACTTTTAAGTCCTCCAATAGTAATGCCACAGTGTGTATATTTCTTTATTAAAACTAATGGAATAAGAAAATAATATTGTGCAGACTATTAGTCAGAATAGTGAGTGAATGTAAATATCTATGAGTACTAGTGCACAAAAAATAAATATAAATTCATTGAACTGTAGTTATGATATAAATTATTTGAGCTTTGTGCTTCTAACATGCTTTCAATATTCAAAGGGAGAATGAGAGCCTTAAAGGACAGTTTGCAATGTGCAGTTCTGAACTTACATGAAATCATGAAATATAAAGAAATGTGTTCTAGACACATGCCTGAAACAGTGGTCAATCCAAGCAAGCAGGTGTTTCTTAAATGTCTGTACTGCCTAAAGTCCCTCTCCTTCAATTCACTCCTCCTTTCATACTTCGTTCTTTTTCCTTGGATCCAACTTTCTTTTTTGGGTGATTCTTTGACTACCAAATAAATTTAACTTCCTATTCTATTGTTTAATTCTTATTGCCTTCTCCTACTGCTCTAGAAACTGAATCTTGCAAGCAAATGATGCAGCATCACCAGTGAGAATTTAATGTATGGGTTTCTATAACTTCCCGAGGTACAATCATTTCCAGGCATTACCGGACTTTTTGTTGCAAAAGATGATTTTATGGTTTATAAGTGCTTTACTGCATAATCTCTACCAGACAACAAGTCTGTGACCCAGAAGAGAGCCCTCACCTGACCAAGCTAATACCCTGTCCCCAGCCTTCCAGCCTCTAGGACTGTGAAAAATACATTTCTATTGTTTCCAAGCTATCCAGTCTGTGGTATTTTAGCAGCCCCAAAGGATAAGACAGTGTATCTTTATCATTTAGAACTTCCTGGATTGCATATGCAAACCTCTTATTTCTTATAAAATATGGAAAGTTGAAAAGTGGAAAGTCTACCCCTAAAATCAGAAAATTGCAAAGTTTAGTCAGAATATTCTCATTATCAGGAGTTCAATTTCTTTTTCAGCTCATTAGACTCTTAGTTAAATATAACATCTAGGCACTCTGGAGTGTAGTATCACTAACAGACTAATACAGGTTTACAGCTTTTGTTTACAATCGCTCTGCATTCTTAGTGGTGATTCAGGTAATATAATGCATCTCAAACTAATTCTAAAAATTAACTTTCCAGCAATACAAATGGTATTTCAAATATCTTATGAGAATATTTTTAAACATCAAAAGATAATTTCGTATTTATGTCTTTTCCATTGCCTCCTAACTAGCTCTTTAAAAGACTTATTTCCCAACCTCTTCTTTAACATGTGCCATGACTCAAATATTTCAAATAATCAAAACTGAAAAAAAAACAAATGATGAGGGTTTTTTTTGGTAATGCAGAAAACAAAAACAAACCAACTGATTAGTAGCAAAATAATTATGCCCCTGTCTTTAATGTATACATTCTATGCTGTAGCTTTTATTCTTAGGTGATGCTTTATCTAAAGGCAAAATCCAAGAAACAGTAAATTGCTTTTGAGGGTCAGACACCAAATACTTAAAAAGAAATGACCAGATTTACTGTTCATTTGTTACTCCTTTCATGTTCATATGCCCATTATCTCTGTGTCTCTCTCTGTCTCTGTCTATCTCTCTTTGTCTGTCTCTCTGTCTCTCTCTCTGTCTCTCTCCCCCATCCCCACTGCCACTACCCTTCTTCTCTCATCTTCTGTAATTCCCCCCCGCCCATTTTCTTTATTTTTGTCATTATTGATATGTTTTCTAATTTTATGTCATTTATTTAAGAAAAGGGGCAATTATGGACAAAAATTACAAGATGCTATACTGTCTATTAGCAATTTCTAAGAATAGAATTCCAAGGGTTATCTAACAAAACGACTACTTACTAGGTCCTATACGAAAAAATAGGAAAAATTTCATCAACAACATGATCCTAAAAACTCACTATTTTATTTATTTTAACTAACACTTCTTAAATCTTTTTCAGGATTTTGTAACCCACACTGATTATTTTTTTCATCCTACTCACTCAGACAGAAGCCATATATATTCTTAAACACAGTAGTGGCATTTTCTTTCTATCAAGCCTAATCTCTCCAGCTGAGATTATAGATATTTTACATCACTGAATCAGAGAGTGTTAAAACTGAAAGGAAACTGTGGCCTAAAGAGCTTAAACAACTTGTTCAAACAACCAACTAATTACTAACTAGTAGTAGAGAGAATTAGACCAAATCCTAGTTCTCCAAACTCCAAAACAACTAAGATTTGGGATGAGAATCAGATTGCCAAACTCTAAACCAATGAGCGTTGTACAGAAAAGAGAGAAGAAATGTCCCTGGTTCTAAAGAAATCTACAGTTGCTTATTTCTCAGATGAATAATATATGACAGAGTAATGACGGCAACTGCAGATCTAATGCAACTAGGACTTTTTAAATCTATTTGTTTTATCTCAAATCACGTATGTGTAGTTCTAGCACACATAATGTGATTTTCCCTCCTGAATCTATACCTCTGGAGTATATTGGTTTAAGGTCAATATTAAAATTAACTAGAATCTTCTTTTAAAACCTGTTGATTTAAAGTCGATATTAAAATTAACTATAATAATAATAATAATAATAATAATAATAATAATAATAATCCTAACAAGTGAAGGAACTGGAGACGAGTGTGAGAAAAGAAAGAGAAGGCATCCAAGATTGAAACATACAGGTTGTCAAAGGAAAGTCATTCCAGTATTAAAACTGCTGGACTTAATGCTCAAGACATAACACATGCATGCTTGATAAAGAATTAGCTATAATTATAACTGGCTTCCTTTACATGCCTACCTTTAATGACTAAAACCTCATTTTAAAAGACAGGTACTAGAAAAATGAGAAAACATGAGGAAACTAGGGTTTTTAATCAAACACACTTACTATGGGTAAGAGTGTCACATGATCTCTCTGAGGTTAAAGTGAAGAAAATGAGGGAGGAATTCTTCATGGTCATCATTAAAACTCATGACTATTTCTGCAGACTCAGCATAGAACAACTTAAATCTTCCCAGGTAACTGTTGGAAATGGGGAAAACTTATTACTGATGGAACATTTCACATTTTAGAGCTGCAGATGTATTTTTTAAACACTCACTAAACATATTCTTACCAAAAGGTAGGGAAGGAGAGGAAAGGACAGGAAAAGGAGGGAAATAGAGGAGGGGAGAGAGGGGAAGAGAGGGAATGGAACAGGAGGGGAGGAAAGTGAAGAAGGGAGGAAAGTGAAAAAGGGAGGAGGAGGAAGAAAAAGAGGAAGAGGGATAGAAAAAAAATAAGGAAAGGGAAGGGAAAGAGATGGAGCAAAGGTTAAAAAAAAGGAAAGAAAAAGTATATAGTGGTACTATTTGGGGGGAAACTAAAATTTGTTAAAACAATCTACAAAGGAAACTTTTCTATAAAAAAATGTCAGTTACAGAGATATTGAGATTGAAGGTACTTGTTTCTAGGCAAAAAGGATTTTACTTTTTAAAATACTGTAGTAATAATTATAGCATTACTGAAACTTACTCATATTTCATAGAACATATACTGCATCAAAAGAGATAAAGAAGAAAAACATGAAAAGGAAGCAAAAAGATCAATAAAAACTGAAGGAACCAGGGTACTTAAATTGCTTTATTACCTTCTTTCCATCCAATTACTGAAAACTGTAATGTTTGTTTAATTTCTTTAAATTTACGTTTATAGGTATGCAAGGACAAAACAAAATAAATGTATAATTGATTTTCCTCCAACAAAAATTGCAACTTAAAGCCAGTTGCTTTTAAAAGGAGTGAGGTTGTTTATGATTAGTAACAGTGAAAATATTTTGTCACTATTAAAAGAGCTAAAATTGGATATACACTCAAACTATATAAGTAATCAGCATTTGCTTGTTTGTTTGTTAAAGGAAAGGTGTAGGTAGGAATGAAAGCAAACAAAGGGAGGAAGGCAAGAAGAAAGAGAAGGAAGAATTATTTATTTTATTTAGGTGCTTATCTTGGTTGTTCCCCCACAAGCCCTGGAGGCAAACCCAGCACCTTGGATATAAGTGGACTGTACCCAACTGCTACTCCACCAGGGCACACCAGAATTTGTTTTTATCAGAAGACAGGAAGAGCGATTCATGGTATAGAGAAGAAGAAAAATTTAGGATAGAGGGACCACTTGAAGACATTGTATCAAAATAATATTCTTGTTTTCTTGTAGGAGTAGGTGTGGTGGTGGTGGTGGTGGTGATGGTGGTGGTGGTGGTGATGGTGGTGGTGGCGGTGATGGTGGTGGAGGTGCTGGTGGTGGTGGTGATGGTGGTGGTGATGGTGGTGGAGGTGGAGGTCTGGTGGTGGTGGTGATAGTAGTGGTGCTGGTGGTGGTGATGGTGGTGTAGTCTAGTAGTGTCTGATTCCCCGTACATGTATGTGACTCTGCCCGAACATGTGAAGTTACATCTAGATTGGTTGTTTTGATATCCTACAGCAGAACTACACATTTTACTTTAAATTCAACAAATTTGATGTATGTTCTCTTCCCTTCATATTCAGAAAACATAAACAAGCATTGAAAAGTAAAAGGTTTTTTTTGCCATGAACTACTAATATCAAACATCAGAAACTGGTATTGTCCCTTACAATGAAAGGCTAATAAGAAGCTAATCAAGACAGCATGCTCTCTAACTCTTGATGGGAGTATAAATTGGTACATCCTTTCTAGAAGGCAATTTGATAATATAGCAAAATTATTTTCAAAATACTCTGAACTATATTTTAGATATCTAGGAATTTATTCCACAGAAGCAATCACGGTGGTACCAAAAAATTGTATATGAAATATGTTCATTGAAATACATGAGAAAATAGATATTTTTATGATAGAAAAAAAAAACACAAACTTTTAACAGAAAATTTAACATTATTCAAAATTTGTTTTAAGTACCCACTCTGTGTTAAGCACAGTGAATCAAATTTAAAGTAAAATATAATGCATCAGCAGTTTAAGAAAAAATCATAGGACTCCCAAATGCTGTTTGGGGAAGATGAGGAAGAGAGTATAAAATTACTCTAAAGTTCATCTGTCAAAACAAATCCTTGATAATAACAAGGACAATTTGAAAAAAATCAATAAAAATATGAAACATCTCTAATTAAAATTATACCACCCTCAGAAAATTAAAAGCAGAAATACCATATGACCCAGAAATTCTACTTCTGAGTATTTGAAGAAAACAAAAACACTAACTCAAAAAGATAAAATTAACTCATGTTCATTTCACTGTTATCTACAAAAACCAACATACGGCAACAACCTAAGTGTCCAAAAATGGATGGAGAAAGATGTGATTGTTACACACACACACACACACACACACACACACACACACACACACACACACACACACAGAGGCACATACCCCACACACAGAGTGGAATATTATTCAGGCATAATAAAGAAATATTCAGTATTCCCTATTTTACAAATATTCCCCATTTGGAATAGGGAATAACCTTAAGGGTAATAAATGAAATAAATCAGACGACAAACACTTGTTTTATATATCACATGTCACTTATATGTGAAATATTAAACAACAACAAAAAGCTCAGAGATTCACAGAACAGATTGGTGATATAATGTACAGCGTGATGACTACAGTTAATAAGGCTGCAGAGTATATTTTAAAGTTAAGAGAGTGGATCTTAAAAGTTCTTGTCACAAGAGAAAAATTCTGTTCCTATGTATGATTATGGATGTCAGCTATATTTATTGTGGCAATCATTACACAACATGTATAAATATTGAATCATTATGCTGTATACCTAAAATGAATATTATGCTATCTGTCAATTATACATCAACAAATATAAAAATAAAATGTGCCAAATGAAAAGATTGTTAACCAAAGAAGTTGAAAAATACTTAAATATCTGTAAGAGTTTAATTGATAATTTTAGTGTTTAAAATATATATATATATATATATATATAGTGTTGAGGCAATTTATTATCTCCTCACTTTATATTATACAACAAAATAAACTTCAGGTGGGCTAAAAATTTAAAGATAACAAAATAAAACCATGCTCATGCTGTAATAAAATATATGTAAATATTTCCATAATATTGGGGTGGAAAACATTCCTAATACTACACCAAAGGCAGAAACACTAAAAGAAAAATAAAACTTCAGGTTTGATCAGAAAGACTTGGTTTCTAAATTTTAAATCAAAACATAACAAGATTGAAAAAAATCTGCATCATGTACAATAAAGGGTTAAAGCTTTTAGCATATAAGGACTTCTTCCAAATCAATAAGAATTAGGTACCCATTAGAATAATGTCCATTACTTTTTGATGATCTGTTCTAAATTATATATTTTTCAGGTTTATATATTTTAATATACATATATAATCATTAATATGATCTTAACAATAACCCTGTGATATAGATATAGTTATATATAGTTTACCTATAATTTTATATATTGTTTTATATATATAGATAGATATAGCTTTACCAATAAGTAAAATAAGGCACCAAGAGATTAAGTAAACACCACTATCATAGAGCTGATAAGTATGAATGGGGAAGGCAAGACTCAACTCTGTCACCAATAGTCTGACCTCAAAATCTATGCTCATATCTCAAAGGATATGAACATGAAATTTATTTTTAATGCAAAAAGCTATAAAAATGAAATACTCATTTTCACTATAGTCAAAGAATTACAAATCATACTGAAAATAAGCCGCCATTTTCTACCTGTCATATTTGACAACAGTTAAAAATAAAAACAATAATATATGTCAGCAAAGACGTGGGAAAATGACAACTCTGAACATTGCTGGTAAGAGTTAACTGATTCCATGTTTCTGGAGGGCACTTTGGCAAAATGAGTCAAATGCTTTTAAAAAGTGATTGCCCAAGAATTTGCTTTTAAAAATGTCAACTAAAGAAATCATCAGAGATGTTTCCAAAGATTAAACTACACAAATTTATTATTGTTGTTATTAACAGTGGAAAATGGAAATAAACAACTGTAGATGATCAGCTAAACTATTTATGTGGAAATATCCACAAAAATAGTATACAACCATTTAAAATAATTATTAAAAGAATATGTGGGATCATGGGTAAATGCAAATAATATAAGATTAAATTTAAAGAGCAAATTATAAAGCATTTTTGTCACCTGATTCTAATATGTGGAAAAAGCAGATATATAGATATAGATATAAATATTAAAAATAAAAACGAGGTTTAAAACTGGATGTATTATATACCTTGATGTTACAGTGGTTTTACCTGGACAGTGATAATACAGTTTTTATGTGTGTTGCCTACAATTCTTACACAATATTTATTACTATTGCAGCAAATAATAGTTAATTTTTAATTAAAAACAATGGAGAAGAATAACCATTTTCATAACATGAGGGGAAATAATCATGATATGTTAACTTATTAAAAGTAGCTTGTAAAACAGTATATATAGTTAGATCTCATGTTTCTTCTATAGAAAAAAATAATCCAATACAAGCATTTTGAGGTTATCTCCAAATGTCATTATGGAAGTTTTTTTTAAGTTGCTTTTTTTATTTTCCAAATTTTCTCCAATAACCAGTTGGTTTTCTTAATAAGAAAAAGTAATAAGGAAGACTATATTTTACCCTTTTCTCCAAATCATTCAAATTTATGGAAAAGCTAAGAATAACATACTAATGCATTCTTGTTGCCAAAACAGACACAAAAAGATATCGTTTTCTATGAATGGCAAAATCTCTCAACTATATTAGTATATCTTATCCAATCAAAAATTTTTGAAAGTGGAAAGATCCTTTACAAACACTTTATCAAGCTGCAAATCGGTCCTACAGAACAATCAAGCAAACCTTGCAATGTGTCCATCTATAGTAACATAAAATAATTGAAAATGTATGAACAGATGATTAAAATAAATATGCTGGCTTTGCTCATCAATATGACGAGACAAAATATTAAACAAGGATAAATTATTTGACAGTGTATTACTACCAAAAGCCCTGGCCCATATATTTATTCTTAAATATGTGATCTTGAGCAAGTCAATTAATCTTTGAGTTTTAGATTCCTCAGCTTTAAACTTACAGTAAAAAGAAAAAGACTATTTGGCCTTCAAATTATAATAAAAATTCATATAAATATAAAGAATTCCATATGACTAAACTAATAGAAACCCTGGAGTAGCTACAAAATTAGTATAAACTTAAATATATGTGAAGATGTTAATGACATGAAATAGAAAGAATTTTTCAAAAAAGAATACAGAGTTGGAATTAATAATGAAGAATTTCTTTTGTAGAGAATTGAGGCTCAGAAAAACTATTCTTAGAAGGTCAGAAGAACTGATGATGAAATTTCTGAATTTTGGCTACTAGCCCCAATTATAACTAATCACCCAGTAGCACTTCTCCACATGAAGAAGTTGATATAGCATCAACATATTCTTTATCAAAATCAACACTTTTTAACATTGAGAAAATGCGAAGTGTTGTAATCTATAAATGACCCAGCCTGTTCTGTTAACACATTATCCCAAATGGACACAATGTTTAAAAGCAGGTTCAAAAAAGGCTTCTCATTACCTCTCATATAATTTTTAAGTCATATTTTCTTTCGTCTCTTAGAAAGTTTGTTGTTGTAATTTTGCATATGATATTTATATACATTCTTCATGAAAATATGCATAATACAGTCAGTTTCATTTTTCCCACTGAAGGACAAAATGTATTTAAATCTTTTATTTTTCAGTACTAAACTCCAATTCCTTATATCAAGACTCTCCAGCTCCTTAAAATTTCACCTTCTTTCTCCATCTCCTACAGTCCAAACACGCACACATATTAAACACACATATAATGCCAAATTTGTTTAAATAAACATTTAAACATCAAATCGCCTGAGAGTGACAAAGTTGTAAGCAAAACAAAAAAATAATAATTCAAGTTTTTAAGTAATTAAACATTACACATTCTTAATCAAAGCCTGGTAATTATTTTCTCCGTCAGTATTATCCAAAATAAAAACCACCATAATAAGCTAATTCTCACAGTTAATCATTATAACAGAGAAGCAGTAGTCTCTGTCTATCTTAATATTTTAACTTTTACTTTACTTACTGCAGGTTTTCTGGGTATCTGAGGGTTATGAGTCTCCCAGCCATCACCAAATCACACAATAAGCACTGCCAAGCACACTGTCGCTTTAGCTCATAAATAACAACACACCCAGACTTGTACACATAAAGAAGAACCTAAACATTTAATCAAATACCTCAATTTCAGGAATTAGCTTCTCCCTTTTGTCCTCTGGTGGTAACACTATTTTCATTGGAAGGCTATTTTGCTCTCATTATTTCTAATTTGAAATGATCCTTCTACCCCCACACCCTTCCACGAAGGAAACATAGAACTTTTATCTTTGTCTTACACCTGCATACATACCGTAGTCGAGGGTGGGGGGATAGATAAAGGGCAAATTGCCATTTGCAACTCTCTTTCAATAATAAAATATTAAATAAACAAGTATTTTTCTTTCTACTATGTATATTCAAAACTCAAGTCAGTTGTTGAACTGCACTGTTGTTACCCTATTTGCCTAATATATATTTTCAAAAGGCAGAGAAAATTTTACAATTTGGGAGGAAATTATCTGAAAGTAAAGAGATGTGATACTTGATATCTCACGTGAAGCTTGTGTCCATTTTGAATAAAATGCTGTGACTCTGGATGATTCTATGCTTAGGTCCAAGAAATAGACCTAAAATGAAGTTACTGAGTTCATAGCTAAGGCCACTGTCCATTTCAGGGTAGGTCTTAAGGAAGGGGAAAGGGAATTTTTAGGTTATTTATGGAGTGAAAAATAAAATATTTTGATAGGCAAAGGCTTAAGACTGTCAGCAGTTTTTACGGGACTCTGAGATTTGAAAAGTAGTTAAAAATAAAATTAAAATGATAATAGCTAACACTTGTGAAGTATTTTTATTATGCAATAAGCATTATTCTAATCATTTTATATATATTACTTCATTTAGTCTTAAAAACAATCCATATAGGAGTAGGCATCCCTATACATATATGTATATACATATATTACTATTGCTACTCCTATTCTACACGTGAGAAATGAGGCACATAGAAATTAACATGTCCAAGATTGTGCTAGTAATGGTAGCGTCAGGATTTGAATTTAAGCAGACAAACTTCAAAGACCAAGTTCTTAATCACCATTTAACCTCTTAACTACCATTAAAAAATTTAATTGCAGGTTTTCTTCCTTGAAATTACCCCTTCAAGTATGATTTGAAATACACATTGAGATTAATGTCCTTATCATGCAGATCATCAATACAGTGATGTTTTGACTAATTACATATTAACATCTATGTAAACCCACAAATCAGTACCTTATGATACAGCAAATGTAGCCAAGAAGGCATTCGTGATGCCATAAATTATTAAAAAGAGGCTTCTTTAACAGCAGTAAGAATTGCCTCTTCCTTTAACTTCATTCTTTTAGGATTAACTTGCCCTAAATACTGAGCTTCAAGGACATTTCCACACTTACATCACTATATTTCTCCATAGGTCCTTATACGGCAATATCCTTATAACCTAGCAATGAGGAGAGTTAGAAAGGAAGCAAAATCCTAACCAGATGTCTCAAGGTAATAAGCTCAAGTATTTTTACTATTCTTAAAAGGACAATTCCTAAGCTGTGAATTTATTTACCCTTACTTCAGAAATACTTATAGCATTTTAAATTATTTCAGGAACATATCAGGATTGAAATCCAATTCTTCCACTTACTAGCAGTATGAAGTTGGGAAAGCTACTCAACTTCTCTGAGTCTAGCTATTTTTATTTTTAAAATGGCACACCTTGCTAAAGGGTTAGGAATAACTCCAAATTGACATGTATATATAAAGTTCTTAGCCTAGCCTATAGTAAGTGTTCAATATATATGCACTAGATATTTAATAACTAGTGATTAAAGATTTTAGATAACTATGTTATCTGAAAAATGAACTAATGCTAGTTCAAGGACTTATTTGATAATCAAATAGCATAATTTAAGTAAAAGCACCTACAATTACTGCTGTACGAAAAAAGGAACTCTAAAATATTAGTTCTCCCTGTCTTCTTATTTAACAGCCCAGAGACAAATAGAAATAACAATTTATAGGACTATAGAATTAGGATTGAACTACTAGAGGCAAAAGTACTAATTACAGAAAAATGAAGCTTACAATCTGGAAATAGAAGCAAAACCACGAAAACCAAAATGCAGACACAAGACTCAAAAAGCACAGCCTTCAGGACCATTCAAGAGAGAAAAGTAGCTTTAACAGATCCTCAAATCAAGGAACAGATCAGGAATCAGATGTTCATAACAATTCTCAACCAGCAAAAATGCTGGTAAAAAATTAATAGTATAATTTAAAACTGGCACTGATGTAACCTCAACTTTATATACATTACACCAAGATTTTAACAAGGGCTATTCTGGCAATAGAATTGCAGATCATTTCAAATATTCTCTTCTTTAATTTTTCTATATTTTCTCAACAGCAAACTAGCAAATCAGAATGTACAGTTATAATGTGTTATAATGTGAAAATAATATTGGTGTTTAAAAAGCCAATATTTAGAAATCTAAGAAATACTTAAATGTGTAATGGAGGGATTATTTCATTCTATACTGAGTCCCTTCTTCAAAGAGGCTACACTGATCTTCATACAATAAAGATATTATAAAAATGTAATGAATGAGAAAATTGATCAAATGTTGCACAACAAATTCATTTAAAAATCACCTTGTAGATACTATTTTAAATACCAATCAATATCAACACAAACCTTAAAACAGGAACTACTAATGATTACCTCTATCTTTGTTTGCAACAATTCTGACACACCCTTATTTTTAGTCAAAAAAAATATTTAAACAACTCCAGGGAAAAAGCAAAATAAGTTGATGAAATGGAGAAATTTTGTTTTTAAAATTGTTTTACTTTTTCTTGAGTTTGCACTGCTCTATGACCATTAGGATGTTGGATCTGCATGACTGTGTGTGCATCTCACACCATTGGGGGGTCCAGTGCTCTCCACCACCACTATACTAACAAAATGGAGAAATTTCTAGAAACCTAAGCAAAATGCACTGTGTTACCTTCAGAAATAGAAAATAAAATGCTTTAGGGAAATGTAACTATTACGAAGTAATCACTGACTCTGCACAGCTAAAAAAGAAAGAAAAGGTGGCAGCAAAAAAGCACATGAAAATATCAGAAATGAACCTATGGCAATTTTTTTCATTCTGCTCTATAATGCGTGTCCCACCACACCCACATACGATTAGTAGGGAACATGCCAGAACTAACTACACAGCAGAGTTAAAAAGGACTTTCTCATTTAGAAAAAGTGTTTCTTCCAAGTAATAGAAATACTTTTCCTATTTCTTCACTAACTAGAGCTCTAACTTTAAAACTGTGAAAAGTAGATTAAGCAGGCACAAAATGGAGGGGCACAGGAAAACCTGATTACTTTAAGTACTTGTACTTATCAGTAATAGTAATAATAAAGTGGTAGTACAGATTTGAGATGGACTAAAGGAAACATCGTCACACAGTGTGTGGCATATCAGAACTAGAACTTAGGACTTCCCATTTCCAATCAATATTCAACTACCCTAAAACTTGGTATCTCTAGATCTCATTGGCATTTTAACTTATTCAACTGTGACTATTTCATTTCTTTTCTTGGACTCTGATTGTCAGTGGGTTGAAGGCAATGGATACCATTACCATCAGAGACCGCTACATTTTATATAAAAGGAAGGCAAGTAGAAAGCATACCTATAAATTGTTTCTAAAGTGTGCTTTATCTCTGAAAAATAAAATGTCCCTTAAGTGTGCTTTACTCTCAGTAGTATCATTATTTTCATATCTTATTTCCATCACTTACATGAATTTAATTTCAAATATTCCCATCACTGTTTACTTTCAGTAAACAGGAAGCTAAAGAAAATGTAGAACAAATATTATTTTCTTTTATTCTTAAGTTTAGAAGTATATTTTAATCCATTTTTAAATTAGACACATCCAAGTCTTAGAAATGCAAACTCCTGTGATCACAAGAGACACTGAGTTTTTCATGGTGCTTAAAGGAAAGAAGAGCATAATAAATAAGTTTCTGGTTCTGATTCATTTTCTGCTCTTTTGAATTAATTAATGTTGTGGAAATCCCAGGCAACTGCTGTATCATTTGTGACTGAATTGAGTCCAAAGGAGAAAAATATGTAAAACATTATTTAATTAAAATCTTGCACTTTTTTCTCTCCAACTTTCTATCCTACTAGCTAACAGTCATTCAAACTAAAAGGACAGCTTCATGCTTGTTGCTGTCAAATTAATTGCCTTGGGCCACTTTAGTATCTTCAGAGATCTGTGGTTTCTGAAGTCATATTAGTCTCTGGTGTCAATCCCTTGAGTGTGGCTCTCAGGCTCCTGGCCTTGTTTCAAAACTGTCTTTGGCAAATCCTAAAACTCATGGGAAGATTCTGCTTGTGTTGGTATACATATGACTCTTGAGGAATGCTAGTGGAAAACTGTTTTTGCTGTTTTGTTTTGTTTTTTGTCTGCAAACACATGGTTTTTGTGTGTAATAATGAGACTTGGAGGAGAAATCCATTCTGGTCTAATAATTCCGTTGCAATGCAAGAAATGTAAAACAAAGAACGGTTTACTTTTCTGAATCTAAATTGAAAACACTACAATGGTAAATCTTTGTTTCAATTTTTTTGCTATATGAGTTATACTCCGAAAACATAAAATCTGATCACTTCTACCTCCAATTTTAAAATCTTTGCTATTGCCTCAATAAATTACAGGATAAACTCCAAATTCCTTCATATGTATACAAGACCTGTTTATAGCTCATCCTTATGTTCCTAATCTGCTATTACACTCACATTTAACAACTTAGTATATGATCTTCTCTAATTATTCTTGGTTGTCCTCTCAGCAACTTTTCCTGATTTCTGTTTCTAAAGGTTAGCAGTTTCTTCCCAACTTAGGGTCTTCTAAGATTATTTTCACTGTTTCCTTTTAAGCAAGTTATCTCCTATTCATCTTTCAGGTCTCAGCTTTAAAATTATTAATGCAGAGCCACAGTTCTTGATTCTAACCAAGGTCTGATGCCCCTTTCCCTTCATAGTACTTATTATAATTAAATATTTAGTTGGTCTTCCTCCCTTTCTCTTCTTCGATTGCAAACTCTTAGAGAAGGGAGACAACATATATTTCAGTTGACTGTTAGATTCCTGGTCCATAATAATTGAACACTCAATGGTTACAGGAAATTTTCTTATCCAAATATTCATTAAGTGAGTCTCCTCTCCTAAATTACATAGAAAATGAAAGACACCAAAATATAAAAGCATTCATAAGTTTAGAGGTTCCAAAGTTGTTTGCACATATGTTGAATAATTTAAAATTAAATTTATACATTGTGATCATTATGTTGTGAAGACTCCGGATTACTCTATAGTCCTCTAAAGAGAGTTTCTGTTTGTTTCAGCAAGAAAATAACTTGCTTAGACCCAAACTACATATTTTCTCTCATCTGCAGTGGGCAGCTTAGTTCTTTTCACCTTACCTGGGCTACTTGAAGTCTGTCCTGTACGTACATAGTTTGGGAATCTGTCAGAAATTCCAAAGCAAAGCTTATACACAGAAAATAGGACTCTCTTTCTCTGGACCTTTCCTTTCCAGGATTACTTCCTAATTAAGCACCTATAGTTGCCCCAAAAGTCTGTTCTCTTGGTTCTCCAGGAAAGAAACACCTCTGATTCTTTTAGATAGTTTTATTAGCCCTGTCTGGCACAGACTGGGGTTCACCTCTATACTAGCAACCCTGAAAATGATAAACTTACACAGTGTCATTCCCTCCCTTCTTCCAAATGTCATCTCCTCTCAAGATTTAGCCTGCATTTTTGGTTGCTCTTCAGTGCCTTCAAATAGTTGATTTTCATTTTTGTCTAGAGTTCATAGTTGTTATCACCACTTAGTTAGAAATGAATTAATTTTAAGTGACCTCTTATCACCACCAATTATTCTCCGATAATAGACTTTTGCACTAATGAAGGATTAAATGATAACCATATATTTTCACATCTCCATGATTTATATACACTATTCTTCTGCCTACAGTGTCCTTAATTTTCATAAGCCCACCCTGGTAGGTTTAGAAAATTTCTATACCCATTTTATATATTTTAAAGGAAGATAGTCAAGTTTTACCATACTCGAATTCTCAAACACTTAAAATTTCAACTGAAAATATTTAGATTAGAAATAACTCAGATTTCCAGCAATATTCCAAAGATATATAAAGTACTGTGTAGAATATAATAAGGTAAAACAAAAGAAATTGACCAAGAGGAGTCTAACCCATAATTTCAGTGAGAAAATACATGCAAAATATAAAGCAATATATCTAAAAAAAGTGTTATCCTCATGCAAAAAAAGCTGCATGTTTCATATAATTGCATCTATTTGTATATGATTATATAGGAATAGGTCTCCAAGAATACAGACCAAATTGAAAACACTAACTATTCTTGAAAAGAGAAATAGAATTTTAAGGTAGTGAAATACATTAAGGAAATTTCTTCTGCTTTTTTTTCAGTATATCATGATTGCCTTTTATAGCATAGGCACTATTCTATAAGAAGAATGTATTCGTATATTACTTGCATAACTTAAAAAATAATTTTCATTTTTCAAATGAAAATATTACCTGAATAAGGGGAAACTGAAGTAACAGAAAATCTCTAAGGTGCTTAAAAATGTGATCCTTTGTTTTCTTCATGTACCAGAAAAAGGAGTCTTTTAAGGGCAAGTAAATACATTTGTGCTATTTTAAAATCTGTTCTCCCTAACTTAGATTAAATTTTTATTCCCCAGATCTGACCTAATGGAGAAACAAGCTATTTTCTCTTTTTTCCCTTTATACAGTTCAATTCCCTATGCCCAATCTTTGGAGGTTCAGCAATAGCTGATGAGCCTAAATTTCTTAATTGGGGTAGCAACTGGCTGCCTACAGATAAAAATCC
This sequence comes from Solenodon paradoxus, assembly GCA_004363575.1. Taxonomy (NCBI): domain Eukaryota; kingdom Metazoa; phylum Chordata; class Mammalia; order Eulipotyphla; family Solenodontidae; genus Solenodon; species Solenodon paradoxus. The sequence continues at coordinate 349,430 of RJWH01000398.1, read as the reverse complement.
CACAGAATAAAAATTAAATATTTTTAATTCACATGTTAAAGTACAGCTGAGTGACCCAAAATGTAAATCTGGCCTTCAGGAAGTACATTCTTGGCTTCACTTACAGAGAGATAGATCTTTGTCCTTCGTGTTGACTCATCTTCTTGTCTTTAGCCAGGTGACACCTAGAGGGCATCGTCTTATAAATTTAATATTGAAATAACTTGATTAACTCAACATTTTCATCTTCCTCCCAATTCTTTCTAGTAATAATGTCTTCACCACCTCAACAAGGAAGCACATTCCATTCTTATACAACTATAACTGCTATAGAGCTTATCTTCTATGTTCCTGTGACTCTGATGCCCTGAGAAGTTCACATACTAAGTTGGATTCGACCCTCCACTCTACATGCTCTTTCTCTATGACGGTACTTTAGTCATTTCAGAATAGCCATTGGATTCTCTTAAGACTTCTATTCTTCAGAATAAACATGTCTGACTTTTTAACCTAAGGGAAGTGTCTGCCAACTGGCCCATAAAGAGTGAGAAATGAATTTCTCTGCACTAGGCTATTTGGCCAATTGAAAAACACAAAATTTGGCATTTACCTTAATGGGACAAATTGTTTTCTTGGCTTATCTCCTGGTATTTGTCTTGAATGAACTATCTCTCCACTTGCCTGAATTGTAGATATGCAATATACATATTATCTTTCACTTTTTCTTATTAAAAAATCTTTTAAATGGTCAGCAAGATGTGTCCATCCTTGGTTTATGTGACTTGAGTTTCCACCCAAGGAGTTTATACCATCAGTTATATCACATGGTTTTATTGGAGCCACAGTTTATTTACTGCAAATTTTGTCATCTCATTCTTATATGTTCACACTGAGTTCTCCTTATATTTGGACCCCTAAGATATCAGGCCAGGACTTCATCCAATAAACCTTAACTTAGAATAGGCTTAGCAATTATCTGTTAAACATATGCATTTAACTATCCCAGTTCCATTTGTTGGAGATGATTAACTATTTTGCATCTCTAAGACATTAGAAAAAAATTAAATATTTATCTACAAAACTGTACAGGATGTGCAACTAATTTATCCTATTCCTTAGAAGAACCTATCTATAGCTTTTAATCTAAATCTTTTTGGCATAGAGGTGGTGTATTTAATATTAGTTTTGCCTAGAAAACTACACCTAGGAGCTAAAAAAAAAAAAAAAAGCTTTAGTTACAGCTCCTGTCTAATTTCTGTTCCAGTTTCCCAGTTATAAAACAAAGATGATAAAACTTGTTTAACTATCTCACAGGGTTACTATAAGTACTGTACAGAACATAAGAAAAAGTTTATTTAAAAGTATAAAGTACAATAAAAATGTAAAGCACAAAATTATTAATAAAAGCTCCTATAACCACAAAAAAAGACACTCTACAAATCCTCTCCTCTCGACACTAAGATACTGTAATTTGCTTTTTTGGTTCATTTTTTTAATCTCATCTCCTTTTTCCACACCACCAACAAAAACAGGAACATTTCAACATAATCTTTTAGCCTTGGACTTTAATTACAAATGCCAACAAAGATTTACATTGAATATAATGTAAGAATTCTGACATTTTGAAAACTCCAGAACTTTCCTCTGATTTCATTTTTTCCCTTTTTTATAATCTATTTCAGTATTATACTGAAAAAATAATACTGCCTAGCAATATTATAGCACTGTAGTTATATCTATCCACCTTAAAATTCTTAGAGGTGGCCTCATGGCTTACCTATGCAAAGTACCAGATACATTTCCTCAACTGTGTGTCCTAAATTTCTCCATATTTTCAGAGTTCATTATACTACTTCCACATGAAGATTATATCCACCGGGGCTGCTCTGTATGTTTACTTTACAAATCTGAAAGCTCAATTACTGTCTCCAGAAACAGAAATTCCCCAAAATGAGAAGACAAAAGTGAAAGATTACAGTGAAAAACAAGAAACAACAATAGCGAAAAGCTGTCAAATGTTCTATAATAGTCAGATGATAAAAATCAAGAAGATCCCTACCACTTGCCCTACCCCAATCTGTGCTAGTATCTGGTTATGGAAATGTTTTGGTTTGGGGCATTTATTTTGTTTTCGTTAATTTTTTTAATGCTAACAAAAGGACACTGCATCATAACATCTAGGTTTAAGGTATGCGCATTGGGTAAAAGGGGTCAATTGCATGGTCAAGGATAGAAATGGACTGTGGGTGATAGAGTTAATGTATGATATACAGATGTTGATGAGCAATCAAGTTACATAATTTTGCCTACAAGGGATAGACAAACTCCATTTTTATGTAATTCTCTTTCTCTCAATCTCCCTTTCTTTTTTCTCATTCACTACATTCCTCTCCCTGATAACAACACAAATATTTACTGAATGCCTGTAGTGTCCAAGACCATGTGTGCTAAATGCTAGGGAAAACATCTGACAGCAAAAACAGGCCAGTGGAAAGTGAAGGACAGACCTTTAACAAAAATTACACAAATAGATATATACTTTTTAAAAGCTGCAACATCTACAACAAAATAAAGATCTTCATATATAGACAAGACTTGAAAGGATCAAGGAATGCTTCTCTGAAGAAATGGGGACATAAGGAGGAATAGGAATCACTGCTGAAGAGTGAGGAGAAGCACATTCTAGCTGAGAATACAGCATTAAGAGAAGACCCCTAGAACAGGAAAAATTTGGAAGGTGGAGACCGGAACAGCAATTCCAGAAAGAACCATTGACAGAAAGGTAAGAGTTGAGGCTGGCAATGGCCAGATTATGCAGAACCAGAGTTTAGCAGATTATGTTAAGGATTTTTTGTTTTGATTTCAGTATGAAAACAAGAAAAGCTCTTTCTCTTTCAGAGAATAGTAAAGTGGAGTTTTCCCTTCTATTCAATAAATATGAAATTTAAGAATAAGCATTAAAAAAAGTAATCGAAACAAAACAAAAAAACTTTAGCATGGCACCAAAAGATACAGAATTAGGAGTGTCCACAGGAGGCTTCAAACATATTGATAATATAAAGGTATTTCAACCTGTTCTTTACACATTTTTATACAACTGAAATTTGCAAAATAATAATTTTAAAGATTAAATAAATGCAAAGAATTTGCTGGTTCATTTCTGTTCCTCTTCTTTCCCCAGCTCATATTAAATCTTCTTAATTTTGGAAAGACAAGCACATAGAATTGAGAGGTTCTCCTCTCTTAATACAATTAGTTTCCTGGGCCTTTGATTACTAAACTTTTAGCATCAAAAGTTAGAGGCTCTTTAATAAGCTTATCTTTTGTTTAAGCATACACTATAATCCTTGGAGTTTCCCAACAACCACAGAGTTAATATGAGGATTAAATGAGATGTCACTGAATATAGAATATACCACATAAGAGCGCAATAAACTTAACTACTATTTGTATTACTTCATTGACTATTTTCTATATTCTCAGTTCTAAATATGGGCCAGAACATTAGAACTATAAAAAGACTGAGTGAATATGGTTAACGCATTATACTATTTTGAATGCATATATACCAATATATTCAACAAATAAACAAACACACAAACATATACCATGTATTTAAAACACTGAATTTATAATTATCTAAAACACTTCTTACTCACTTAAGCATTAAATAACAAAATGCCAATTATTTATTGCCATGAAAGAAATACTTTTGAAAAAAAGGTTAAAATCCTGCATTTGATGGTATATGATTATAATTTAAGATAAGTTTAATGAGTTTACTAACTTCTCTTAAGTAAAATTTTGCATTGAAATGATTTATGGTTACACAAAAGTGCAATAATATTCAGTATGGTCCAGACTATGTTTAAAAGATTCATTTTTTATAAAATCAAGTCAGTCATGTGAAGCTTCAATCCTATAGAATTGAATATTGACATCAGAATTTCTACAATGGGAGGAACAATCTTTTATGGAAGAACATTATTAAAATCCTATCTTTTCACTTAATTATTTGTACAAATAGCACAGATCCTCTCATTTCTCTTTCCTTCCAACACACAAACACAATGAAAGCTGTCTTTGGAAAGGTCCTTAAACAACACGATGAAATGAGTGCTAGGATCCAGAAAATAAGATCATTTACAAAAGTTTTTGTTACATAAAAGTCTGAAAATACCTCCCTAAGGCTTTATGTCACTATTATTTTTTAAAATATATTTTCATACCAAAGAACCCTGAACTTGCTGCTTGTGAAGCAACAGTTTGTCACTCAACAGTCTTTAGTTCGAGGTTTGGACTTAGATTTATCTTAGTAATCATTTCTCTATGTCTACTTCCTTGTTCTTAATCACAAATCTAATTGTGTATTTTTATAAAAATTCAAAATCAAATACATTTATCTACTAATGTAAATACTTTTCAGTTAACTCTTAACGATAGTCCATGCAGAAATCTCATTAACAAACATTTGGAGCTTTTTAGATTAGTTCAGCAGCTTGTAAATGCATATTAGATTTAACTGTTTAAATATATGAGCATTCTAATTTTTAAAATAAATATAGAAGTTAATTCCAAGTTTTGTTTCACTTACCAAGCTCTGCCATTCCACCTCACTGCCTGAACAATATTATCAGCTCTTCGGATACTCATTCTTGCTAAGTAAAAGGATATTTCTTCTCTAGCTGGATTAATAATCAACTTTCTAGATAGTTCATTTGTAATTCTCTTCTGGTTAACCCTTAGCACTACGGCAGTCTGCCCAACTCACACTAATCAATTTATGAAATGGGAAAGAAAAGGGGAAATTCTATTAGGCAGATAGCAAATGGAAAGTAAAAAAATGAGAGACAGCTTAGATTAGGCACAAAAGAACAATTGACCTTACTTTTCTGCACTAAACAGCATAAATCTTTATGTTAGATATTATTAAAGCACTCAGATCATAAATACAAGAGACACGCTACATGAAGAGCAAAACCTAATAGATTTACAACACACCAGTCCAGTGCATATCAGTCCATGATTTCTGCTTTCTTATGTGCAGGTAAATACAACTCAGTACTGGTCATAACAAAGACATTTTCTCTTAGTAGAAAGGTCCAACTTTCAACCTCTAAATGCCTCCTCTCTCAACAGTTGTAATCACTTGGTCCCTTCTCCTACATAAAACAAAAAGTCATCTCAGTGTAGATGGACATTTTTTTCCTAATGTGATCTGCAAACACTTTCATCAGAATAATCTGGACACTTGTTAAAGATATAGACACCTGGATCCCACTTCAGAAATCTGAAGCACTCAGGTGATTCTTATGCATATCAAAAATGAAAACAACTGCTCTAGGATCATATCTGACCTCATATAAAAGAAGTCCCAACATAATTCTTGAGACTCAAAATGAAATTAATTTCTCCTGCTGCTAGTTTGACCTTGACTTTTGGCTTTGACCCCAATAACTGAAATTCTACTGTTCTCCTGTATCAGAGCAAACTAGTCTGCCTAAGACCATGACCCTTCCATGATATTGGTAACATTGCACTTGCAGACTACTCAGAAACTGAAATTGGGCCTTTAAACCACTTTTTGTCTATCACCTAATTGTAACCTACTGCCTAAACCTCTAAGTACCACTTGATCCAGACTTTTCATGTTCCCTCTGCTTTATGAAATACCTTAATCCTTTTATGCCTGTCTTCTAGGTTCATAGACTACACTTGTTAGTGTCCATTGTTTAATAGTTAATGCATTTTGTCTTCTTTATTTAAACTTCCTCTCAAAGTTGTTCCCATCCTAGTGAATCCTTAAAAGTCTGTTCTATACTTATTATGATGAATAGGACTTATTTAGTCATGTCTACAGATGGGAAATAAATAACTAACTTAAACATGAAGAGACAGAAATGCCAGCCATTGGTTTCAAAAACACAGGTTCATAGTCAAAATAAAGGGAAAAAAAGACTATGGAAAAAGAACCACCATGGAAAAGTAATGGAAAATTCTTGAGCACCTGAATATAGACCAGTTTACATAAAGTAAAAAAAAATAAATTTTAAACAATTGTTTTTATTTTCATGTACTCTATTGTAAATGGCAACAAAATGATGATCATTTAATCTAGAGATAAGATTAAAGACAATAAAAGAAAAAGTGGACTAGTAGAACTCAGAAGACTTGGATTTCTCATGAACTCTCTACCATTTCCCACATTTATGATGTAGACTAAGTCTCTTAACTTTTCTATGACTCATTCCCTTAATGGGTATAATAGTCATCCAGTAGATCTAGGATTATTTTGATAATTAAACAAGATCATACCTATTAAAGAGCTTTAAATTAATACCACATGAATTTATTGTATCTATATAAACTGATTATATAAGGATTATAATTAGGATTTACCCCCCTCCCAAAGGACATAAAGTAACCATTTTTTGGTTTTATATTATTTTTAAAGGAAAGTGTAAATCTTACACAATAAAAGAGGTAAACAGGAGTTTTTGAAATACCTTTCCTCAGAAAATTTCAAGAATAGGACCAACGTTAGTTAGGGACAGGCTGAAATAAAATCATCCCAAAATGTAGATAATCAAGTTAACAAGTTTTTTCCCAAGTTAGATAAAAATCTTAAGGACTTATCAGAGAACTTCAAGTTGAGGAAAAGAATCATTTGAAGAGACACTTCTCATTGAGAATCATTTCCCTAAAGTAAGAGTTCAGAATGACCTTAAGTGGCAAAAACCTAGGGCATCTGTTGCAAAGCATTCAGATTGTACCAATCTTGGGTTAAGATTCAGTCAATTGTTATGATTTAATTTAACTGGATAATGTTTATATATTAACACCAAGGAAGTGAAGTCCTTAAACAGATTATAAATTAGTTTGTAAGTATTGTGAAGAAATGATTGGTTCTCAACTTAAAAGACAGATATCCATCTTTTAAAGATTCAAAAAACATTGTTGAACACCTACCATGTTCTGGGTATTGTACAAAAGAGTGGAGAAAATGAGTGATAAATTAAAAAACTTCTATCTTTAGATTATTTAAATTAAATATGAGGAAAATGGACAGTAAGTTTAATAGATCTATAAATTACATAAAATGTTAAAAGTTGATAAAGACTATGGAAACAAACATAAAATCACTAGGGAGACCAGGAATATTTGCAGGGTAGCAATTTTAAAATAGGCTGGTCCAGGTAGACCTCACTAAGAAGGTAACATCTAAGCGAAGATATGAGCAGGTGATGGGTTTTGCTGGGGTTCTATAATAATGAAGGATTTTTTTCTTTTCAACAATTATAAAATGTAACTAATTAAATCATACATTTAAGCTATCTTTATAAGTTAATTTTCATAGTATAATATTGAAAAGTTGGAGGTCGGCAATTTAATGGTAAAAGCACGGTAATCCCTATGATAGCATATGAAGTAGTCATTAAAAATGTTTTCGAAGACTATTATCATTAGTAAATCCAATAAAATAATTTTAAGTACAAAATATATCTACAGTAAATCCAATTTTGCAATGTTTTTTCATTTATTCCACAACTATTTTTTGAGTACCTACTATGAGCCACGCACTGTTCTGGACATCAGAGTGAGGACAGTAAACAAGCTAGACATGTTCTTTCTTCTCATACACACACAGATAAAAGACTGAAATGAAATATACCAAAATGTTACGAGTAAAATTTTTATTGTAAAATAATAAGGTGAAATAGGGATTGTTTTATGTTCTCCATTATGCTTAAATATAGTCCAAATTTTATCTATGTTTTGAATATTCTAAAAATAAATTGGCATTTATATTGATATAAAATTATGATTCATATTTGTCTTGGGATATCTGTTGGGATAAAAAAACAAATTTATTATATGATTTTATTGTCAAATGTATATTGTATTGTTCTATCATATACTAATTCCTATATCTTATAACATCTAATAAAGTTGAATAACATCGATTACCTTTCTACAGATGAAAAATTAATAGAACAGTCAACTAATTTGCCACACTGGAAAGAAAAAGTTTTTAAATCTCAAAGAATAATGCATATAAAGTATTTCACACAGTTCCTATATCAACAAAGGTTATAGATGTTTAATATTATGCTAGTATCTTAAGTAAATCTCTTCCCAGTGGGGTTACAGTGGAGTTCGGGGGAGACTGTCAGAGGAAAAAAAGTTTTATCTATTTAAAATGGAGTTTTAATAGGTATTTAAAATTCTTATCTGAATCGCAACACCACTCCTACAACCAAATGTTAGCTTTAATCCATCTCCCCTGGATCAGCAAAATGACCAGTAAATAAATTAGGCATGCTCCTATACTGTTTTGCTTCATTCTTCCTTTAAGTTTTTACACTTAAATTTATAGCAGATACTATCTATTTGTCTACCTCTAACTAGTTGAGTTACCTTAAGCAAGTCATTTTAACATTTGAGTCTCACTTTTCTTATTTTTCAAATACAAGAATTAGATTAGACACACCCTGTTGGAGCAACGGGTTGGGTCAAGCACCTCCAAAAGAGCAAGCCACAGATTCCTGATTCCTGGGTCCAAGTCCCAGGTTCTGTGGTGGGGCCGGGGGCGGGGTGGGGGGGGGCGCGGGGGACAAGCAGTGTGAACAACCAAAATGGAAATAAAATGAAGTGCTTCTTCCTCTCTCTTTCTGCCTGTTTGCCTACTCTCCATTTCTGCCTGCACCTTCCTTTATTAAAAAAAAAAAAGCCAATAAAAAAAAATTAGATGAGATGATCTCAAAAATGTTTGAGCTCTAGTGTTTCATAATACATTATTTCAAGTCTATGAAGTATCTACAGTAAATCAAAGGAATACAGCTTCTCGAATATAGAAAGCTTACAGTAATAAGGACAATTGGCTAGAAACAAAAAGTAAGGAAACAAAGACCCTGGATTAAAACAGAATTAAAAGCTCCCCAACCCTCTGGACCAAGTCCAATTTCAATTACACAAGGGTTGTTTGGGGACAATAGAGAGGAGGAAGAAATATAAATGTTCCTTAGATCATCAAAAGATGATCTTTTTGCTTTAAAAGATAGTGTTCTTATACTTTTTCTAGTTCTGAATAAACACACACACACAACAGCAGTAACAGCAACCAAGTGTTTTAATATTGATATAGAAAGACAATAGAAGTCACTCATTTTACTGAAATAAGAGTATTTCAAGCCCAAAGAGGGTGATTTAGTTTTAAGAGTTTTTAAGAAATAAACTGCATTCCATCCTTTTCTATCACCCCTTCTGTAAACAAAACCCCTAACAGCTCTTAAAATAGTGGTATTTTCTTACAAACAGAAAGAAAAAATTTGTGTTGTACTTGCAGCAACATCTAAAAACAGTTTCCTGTAAACTTTCAGTGATGGAAGTCCTAGGATTTATGATAAAAACCCTGCAGAGTAGTGAACAAATTTCTTTCATATTTATCATTCATTTTATTCAGTATACATTTGAAAGAAAACCTTTTAAGAACACCAATAATGTGAGAAAGCCACAACTAAATTTATTGTTAAGTATTACATCACCGGTCCTCCTGGGACTTCAAGAAGAAAGCTTAAATCACATTTCCTAACACATTGGAGAGCTTCCCAGAGATGTGATGGCCCACAGAGGCAAACCATCCAAAGCAAACTGGAAGCTCAAAAATGGTGACAAAGAAATATCACTTTGCCTAATGAAAGCAAACTGAAGTTACCCTTTTATTTTTTTCAGCAAAGCACAAACTCTCTTTTACCCCGTTTTTCTCCTTTCCTTCCCCCACCCACTCCTGTTTCACCTGACTAAACTGTAGGTATTTGTTCCATCACCTGACTTAGGGACTGGCTAGAAATATTAGGAAAAAACAATCTACCATTGTTACATGAGACAACAACCTTTCATGTCCTTGAAGCTCACCATGACCTTTCATCTTTCCTATCCCCAATGGTCTCTCTTAACAACTAAAACTACACTCAGTTGGGCTGAATTCCAGATTGTCATAAAAAGAACCCTGTCCTTTCAAAACAAAACCAATTTTTACACCAAGGTGGGGGAGAAACACAAGTCCATTGTTCCCTCACAGATGGAAGTTGGAGTTACTAAGGCAACTGCTCTAATCCTCCTTTTTACCACCTTTTTCACATCACTGGCCTATCAAGTATGCTACCTTTTAACTCATAAGCTCAAAAGCTGGTAGTCTAACTGGCTGCCCTAATTAGCTACGATTTTCACACTACAGACAACATGATGAGCTAATCGAAATTTGCAAAATAATGACATACCTCCAGCAAATATTCCTCCTCCTGAGGCCCAGTCTTAGAATAACAATAATGAGACCATTATTAGAGAAGGGCATTAAAATGCTGCACTGCTGCTAAACAGAGAACTTAATTGTTCTGGTCTTGTCCATTGAATCAACAACCTATTGTTGTGGACTTGAAAAATAAAGGACTGGAGAATGGGTGCCATGATGATTGGTCTGTGCGGCCATACCGGCACTCTGTAGAATTGTTTTCTTTTGAAACTCTTGATGGACTAGCAGTTTTGTTTAAAAGTAACATAAAAGGCGATTGTCTGGATAAAAAGTCCTATTTATTGAAATCCTTAGAAGCAGTTGCATGGATTTTGTTCGTGACCCCTGAGATAAAAACATAGTGACCATAATAACACCATTTGTAGAGAGCCTGTTACCACTGCCTACAGTAGCATAAGATAAGAGACAATCTTTTCTAGCTACTGTAGGAAGGAAGGAAGTACTTCTGAGTAGAAAGCAAGAATGATAAAAGGTCAAATACTGGATAAAGCTCATTAATCTCTGAAAGGGAGACTTTTAAAAATAATGCTAATTTAAGAATTCTGCACAATTGCTACAGATTCGAGCACATGTAAAAAAGGCTCTTGGTTATTTTTTTTTCCCTCCTTTCCTCACTTTTGAGCTTATTTCCTTTGGTAAAATAGGGGGATTAAAATAAAATGATCATTAAGTAACTGAAGCAAGATGTCTCAGGATAACCTGGAGAAAAGAAACTCAAAGGTTTGAACATAATTATTCTGATGGTCATCCCTAGTCCATAGCAAGAATAATAAAATACTGAAGTTAAAGGTTAACTAGGTAGGATTCTTAGCAGTAGAAAAGCACTGTTTACACACTGTTAAAAGTGTCTTCTATATGGAGCCATAGTACATGTTTTCTGTAAAGTGAGGTCAGGATTTTAAAGTTGAATTGTGGGGGGAGGGGGGTGTACTTTTTTGTGTTAGCAGCTATTTGGGGTGGAAGGCTGTTTGCTTTTGTCAAGTGAAATTTGCATTATATAAAAATGTATTAAATTGTAAATAAGACCTCTTACTTCATTCAATCTGTGCTTTGCTTCATTTATCTTCATCTTGTTAGGCTAAATTAATTAACAATCTCACTGTTGCACACTTTCTCTTTTCATTACATCAAATAATGGCCTGTATATGCAGAAAGCCCTCACCCCGGGAATTCTGCAACTCTACCGCTAGGAAGAGTGTCTGTGTATCAGTATAATGATATTAAATAGAAACATTCATTTTACAAGCATTTATTGAAAGTACTTTTCCTGTTAACAATCAATTAAGTTACTAAATTCTAAATATACTAATAGAAAATCACCAAAAAAATCTAAACTAAAAGTTACAATATAGTTTAAAAAGGAAAACTACACACACACACAAAGCATGTCAACAACAAGATTTCACCATCAATGTCAACTAAAAGAAAAAGAAAAACATGCAAATTTGTCAGGTGTGTCTTCACAGATACAACACAACACTGCGTAAAAGATTTAAAAGACACACCTCAAGCTGGTCTGCTCCTTGCTTTGGAATGTCTAACATCTGAAAAATTGGATGATTAGAATTTCATTGGTAAATCTCATTATTTTAAATCTATAAGGGTAAAATGTGTTCAACACTTTCTGTAAGTTTTTTTTCCAACCTGAAACACTGTAGCATCTGGAGCTATGCAAATGGACAAAACAGTAAAGCCCTTTTTAATCTATCCCTGATCAACCAGTGCTTCTTTCTCCAATCACAGCTTTGTACGTGATATCTTTCTACTAGCATTTCTTATTTAATTAAAATAGACACTGACAGAAGGACATGGATTAGTACTGTAATGATGCATTTACTTAGATTAATCGGAGGCTCCTTTTAGAGTAATGGCTTAAACAAGGAACAAAAGGAAATTGTTATGAAACAGCCTTTTATCCCAGGCAAAGGTCGCATTATGAGGTTTTTAATTTTGTCAGCTTCTGTTATACTCTGCCTTGCTAGTGGAACATGAGAAGTGCTTTTACCCCCAATAAAGCCAGTTATTATAAAAACAGCCATTAAAGCTGCAAATTAAAATGTCTGATTTTAAAACAGGTTACTTAGCTTTTAGAATCCTCTAATTAGCATGTTGTGCATTGTTGTGAGGAAAAGACTACTAAAATGTTAATGACCTACTACCAGGTGACCACACTGCTGTGCAAAATAAGAACCTTTCCAAGTAATATGATAAATTAACCAAGTACAGGTCCCCTCTCCAGGATTCCTTATCCAAGTACAGCTCCAGATGAATGTAGGGCCATAACTGTTAAGGCGTGTTCAGTAATGCCTTGCCTCTGTGCAGGGGACTCTGAGTCTCAGTCTGATACTTCTAATTTTCACTAGAAGGCAGATATCTTTCTACAACAAAAGTGAATGAAATAGTAATATAGAGAATCTTAAAGTAGAAAAGACAAAAACCATTTCATTTCAAGCACAGAGAATTAAAGCTCCATGCTTGTAAAAAAAAAAACTACCTCTTTTCATCCAAACTTTTCCCTCTTCTTTAAAAGTGGAACACGTAGAATGTAAATGAAGTCACAATGTGAAAGCCCAGTCTTCATTCACAACATTCACTTTTACACTATGTTGTTTTTAAATGGCACAAAGAAAATTCCGTTTCCCTCTCGAGTCTTATTTTTAGCCTCTGCTTTACTGATTGAACTCACCACCACCTCTCATTAATAAAAATTACTTAAAGGCTATATTGATCTTTGTTTCCCATCATATGCATTTAACTCAATTAGTTGCACTACTTAAATTTCCAGACTTATCTTTCTATATAGACTGGATACTTCTGTGCCCTCTAAGACTAACATACATTAGCTAAAAATGTAGACTGGGTAAAGAGTTCCTAAAATCAACCCATGAAAAAGAATTCCACTTCAAATCACATTTCACATAAGTGTCACTGAGTATCACATAAGTGTCAGCTAGATCTAGGACATTTTAAGTCAATGTGAAAAGTATGTTGTCATTGGAATAGTTATGACATTTGCCCACTTAAGTCTTTTGAAAGGGGCTATCTAAGAATGTTACAGGTTCAACCACTCCAAAACTCACTGGCCTAAAAATAATAAACATGTATTTATTAGCTCAGGTGAGCACTGCTTCTGGTTTCAGATGAACTCAATAACATGTATTGAATTTTTGCTGATCTAGGATGGCCTTGGTTGGGATAATGAGTGATTCAACTCTGCTCCATAGATCTCAGTTTCCAGCAGATTAACCCTGGCTACTTAAGGGCAAAAATATGAACACTCTTGGTGCGGTCACTTTGGAAAACAGACGGAGCTTTCTCAAAAAATTAAAAATATAACTACCATGTGACTCAATAATTCCACTTCCAGTTATCTATCCAAGGTATATGGGAATATTAACTTCAAAAGATAGATGTATGCCTATGTTTCTTGCAGCACTACATACAATAGCTAAGATATGGAAACAAGCTATGTGCCCATCCATAAATGAGTGGATAAAGAAGCTCTAGCGTGCGCGCACACGCGCACACACACACATAATGGAATATCACACTGCCCATAAAAGGTGTGTCTTGACATTCTGACAACCCTTGATTCTGACAAGGGGAACTCCAGGGTATTTTACTGAATGAGGTGAGTTGGCGAAGAAAGACAAATACTGGATAATTTGACCTATATCAGGGATATGGAAAAACAATAACGAAATTAATTGATAAAGTAAAATTATTCTAAACTTTCAGATTTTTTGGCAGGAAGGTTGAAATCTCAACCACAGGGAAAGGGGGTTGGGAGTGAGATCATTTCTGTGAAGGGAATTTACTTATTTTGTTCTTTTTGGTTTTGTTTGTTTAAAGAAGAATGTGATGATGATGATGTGATGATGGGGTAGTGATGATGATGAAGATGAAGATGAAGATGATGATAGGACTAGGGACTTTGATGTTACAGAACTGTAGGAAAGATAAAATGAGATCATGGGTATAAATCACTTAAAATAGAAATAGATGATACACAGGAGATAAAATGTGTGAACAGAAATGTACAAGTACTTTTTATAGGAGTCTATATATATCATTTTTGCTAATATCCCACTGACCAAAGCTAGTTAAATGATTTATCCCAGAGTCAAGGAGAGAGATGTACTGCTCTGTCCAGGTGGAAGGGCACTGCAAAGAATCATGGCAAAGGTATGGTCACAAAAAAAATAAAGAATTGGGCATTTAGAGCAATCAATCTTAGCAAAGATGTCATTTTGATGATTCCCAAAGTTCTTCAGAACAAGTTTCTGTCTTGTTTTAATTTAACTAATACAGTCTAAATAGCTACTCAAAATTCATATTTTACAAGCAAAGTGGCCAAAAATAATCCTCTAATAACAATTAGCAACCAAACCCTTCCTTATCACCATTGATTTCCAATTAAAATATTGCAACTATAGTTAATTCTAAAATTTGGCCTATACAAGTTCATGATTTATTTTTGCTTACTGACTTTTTGAATCAGTTATTCATTGATAAAAGCTTTCAAATCTGCGAACAGAAGCAGCTAAGTTTAGAGAACTACCTAATAGAACCTGGATCCAGGATTTTCAGAAAGTATTGACAGTTTAATTTCACAGAAAACAGCTAACAGTATTTCACAGTACTTCATCATGGCAGACATAAACACAAAAAAAAGAGGGTGTGGGAATTAAAGTCTAGCCCTTATCACTCATATCTCTATGTTCCTCTAAAATCTCTGTGATAAAGAAAAGTAAGAAAACTATTTGTCACATAGGGCTATATGAGAGAGGCTGATTATTCTTAATCATAGACTAAGATGATTAAGAAACTAATCTACAAATTCTTTTTATGACCATATGAAGTAAAAGACCAATGAGGAAAGTATCCATGCTGGCTGTGTGAACTTCCCAGAGTTAATCTGGCAGCAGCCTTACAAATACTTTTAGGAAGATACTGAGAGTCAGTTACCAGTCTTTCAACTCAAAAATACTCATCCAGCAGGAGTAGGAGTGATTACTGGGCAGAATTCCTAACCTCTGTGGCAAGGGAAATACTATCCTTTATAGTACCACTCAACAATTATCCCTGTGAGCAATTAAAATAACCAGTGAAGTGGGTCTCCAAAAGGAGCCTTCAGCCATTCCTTCATTTGAGCCAGCAGTGACAAAAAAGCTGCCAAAGCTGGCACTAACACCCAAGGAACAAGAAAGGCCAACAAAGCTCAATCTTGAGTCCAAATGTATTAAAAAAGAAACTAAATGACATGATGAAAACAATCTTTAAGATTTACCGATTAGTGGAAAACAGTAAAAAAAAAAAAAAAAAAAAAAGAGCATAATAAGATGCTTTTTAAATAAATTCCTTTTACTTTTCCACATTTCTTTACAACTTATTTCACTAATAACTTTGTTTTAAAGTGAAGCGCTAATTTATAGTTTGCCTTTTATAAACAAGGATGATACCTGGCAAGAATGTAATTTGCACTAGTTTTCTAAAATTTTGATTAACCATATCTTCTCACCTGGTCTTTTAAGTATCAATCATTAGAGTAGTGATCCACCACTATAGAATAGAGAAAAGCTAATAGATCCATATAAGAATCAAGACAGCCATTGTGTCCTCATTAACACTAGGTTCTAAAGAAACAACAGGCCAATGTTCAGAGAGCTGCACTAATTCTTCTCAGTAGAAGCAACATAGGTTTAACTCATAATTTCCTTTAAAAGTCTCTTTGAGAGAGAGAGAGAGAGAGAGAGAGAGAGAGAGAGAGAGAGAGAGAGAGAGAGAGAGAGAGAGAGAAGCGAAAGAGAGAAGCAAAAGAGAGAAGCAAAAGAGAGAAGCACCTGGATATAAGAAAAGGAAAGGCTTTTGAGAACCAAGATGAAAAAGTAAGATCAAACTCCTAAAGAATATTATCTGCAAATATCTGGCACCTGGTTCATAGTAGGTGCTCAAAAACAGTGTGTTGAATTGAATTGTGACACATTTAGAAGAACAAAGAAGGACAGAAGGAAATAAATACCTCTTTTCAAAGAAATTGCACCAGTAATCATATCAGACACATAAAAAAGCCCAAACTTAAAAAAGAGTTCCTAGCATTTGTTTTGAACTATTTTTATAGGATGAAATGAGATTCAACATAGGTCAAATTACATGTGAAGTCACATCTAATTCCCTAGTTCTTTATAGAAATAAAAATCTGGCTAAAGTTAATTCCAGAGACAGACTAGGAGGAAGGAAGATATAAAAGGTTTAATGCAACCCATAGGTAATTGTGAGAACTGGAGGAGAAGCTTTAACCTTTCACCTTTTAAAGGCATTAGACATGTAATTTGAAAATATGTATATCTCAGATCATTTTTAGCTCCAACTTTGGTGAAGAACCATTTTCTATGTTCAGTTAACACAATGTTTGATACTGTCTTCCCTATCCAGTGTCCTCAACCTGAAGTAACCTCCATGTCTGACCATTTTCTCTATCACCAGTTACCTACCTTCAGCCATCGCCATCCCTGCTCCTGCAAAAAAACCCAGCTATCTTAGGATGACTTTCGAAATCCTTAAAGGATAAAAATATTTCTCCTCCTCCAAGTCTGGAAACAATAAATGTTGGTGAGGATGTGAAGAAAAGGGAACACTTTTACACTGTAGGTGGGAGTACAAATTGGTGCAACTCCTATGGAAAACAGTGTGGCGATTCCTCAAAAAGTTGAAGATGGAAGTCCCATATGATTCGGTCATCCCACTTCTGGGTGTTTACACAAAAGATACAAAAACACTCATTCGCAGAGATTTATGCACCCTTGTGCTTACTACAGCCCTATTCAGAATAGTTAAGAATGGAAACTACCTATGTTCCCAAAGTTAGATGAATGGATAAAGAAGATGGGGTACATATACACAATGAAATACTACACAGTCCTTAGAAGAGATTAAATCCTGTCATTTGAATCAACGTGGATAGATCTAGAGGGGATTATGCTAAGTAAAATAAATCAAAAGAAGAAAGCCAGATACCAGATGACCTCACTCACAGGTAAAATTGAATAGACAAAACAAAGGAACAGATGAAACAAAACCAGCTCTTGCAACAAAACTGAGGTTACAAATAGGGAATGGGACGGGGGTGGGGTGGGGCAAATGATGGCGAGGTCCACTGGACAATGGTGAAGAACACTTGCTTATTTTGTGGAGGGCAGGGTGTGTTGATACATATATGAGGAATGGGGGACCTACACATGGGAGTTTATTTTAACATGAAAAATCAAATAAATATCTCTCCTCCTAGTTATAAGTTACAAGTAAATGTCTCTAGGAGAGGTAATACTATGAGTTCCTTCCATACTAAAATGTATATGACTTTCAACACATTGTATAAGGCTAGACTATTCTTGACTACAAAACAAAATAAATACATTGTACAGGGGAGAAATTGTAAACTAATTTATGAACACATGTAGAAATAAGTATCAACTAATTGTATAGTGAAAATAAAAATCCATCAAGAACAAGTATATTTTATCCAATTAATGCTAGATGGCTCAGAAAATCTGCACATGATTTATAGGTTAAAGAAGAAAAGTTCTGTGAATGGCTCAACAGATGCAAGAGATGTGGGGAAAACATTGAGAAAACTACAATGTTATTAGTAAAATGTAGGCATATTCTCATAAAAAAACAGAAACTGTCTTCCCTCAGTAAAAGATTCAGGCTAATTGTTAATGAAATATCTCAAGTCGAGGAGAAAGACTCTTAAAAAGGCCCAAATGATAAAACTTAAGCCAAAAAAGGTAGGACACACCAGGGATATAAGTGTCTTATAGATCAGAGCAAACTTTTATGGTAGAACATGTTTATTACATTAAATGAAAAATTAGGACATTCATGCTCTAATTATAGTTATAAGTGAATTATTTTTGAAAAGGTACAAATAAGACTGGAAATAAGCATATAAAATGAAAAGAGGTGACAAACTGTAGAATTGTAAGATTTTATCTTTTTGTACTTGTGGCTTTAATATAAATATAATTAAAAACTGACAAAAAATAGTAAATATGTACACAACTGCTTTGGAGAACTATTAGCAGGCTTGAATAAGGAAAATAGGGAGTGACTGAAAAGTAAGAAAAATCACCACATAGATGAGTTATAGGAAGAAGAAAGAAGATTATTAGGAGACTCATCCTAGCAATTCTATACATTCTAATTTTTTTTTTGGTCTGGACTGCGAATTTGGGATAATTTGAGAGAAGAGGAAACCCTACATAATTATAGAGAATAAAACTTCAAAATTCACTACCTCTGAGAAAATCCACCTATCAACTAAGTTTGTATAACATTCCAAATGGACTCTGAAAGGTTAAGAGACTTCAGCAAGTTTGGCTTGCTTTTAATTCCTATAGTTTTGTGTTCATGAACTAGTCAGCCCCCCAACCTCTGAATACAATCACTTCTTAATGAGAACATCAGCTCCCAAGAAACCCTGATCAGAGGTTCTTAGGTTCTATAATCTAAAAGACATATCAACAACCTATAAGAATTAGGGAGAAAACAATGCCAATTTAAGAATTCGGCACTTAAGTTTCGCCTAGGAAAAAAGATCAAATTTGATTGAGAATTGAGAATATACATCATGGAATGATATGAAGAATCAAGAAAACCTGAGATATGATTTTAATGTTGGAGTACTTCAATATTTTCAAGCAATGTAATTTTACTATAAAATGGACCAGCATGATTTTAAGAGGAATGACCAAATACCAATGCAGTCTTTATATACATTTTCAAATGAAATAAAAGATAAAATGGTGACCTCTTAAAAGGGTATAAAACAAATACAAATTAAGATCATTGCCCCTTTAAGTATGATTTACTAAAGAACAGTAGAATTTCTATAGGTATTTTTTGAAATAAATTTTCTTCCAAGTTAAGATACATTTTTCAAGAAAAACAGCAAAATTTGTACCATAATATCCATATCTGTTTTGTTTTCCAAATGAGTGAGAGTATCTCTAAGGTGAAGAAAATCCACTAAAGTTGGTCTTAAGTAGAATTATATATTAATGAATAGGATTAACATATAAAAATGTCAGAAGTAGAGGATATTTCTTTACGGCATACATTGATAAAGTACTCTCTCCTATTCCTGTCCAAACTGTACATCTAACAAAAATATCAAACTATAATAAGACAAATGCAGATTTGAAAATACAAGTAAATATCAAGCTTCCCTATTTTGTAGTAAAAAGGAAAACTGTTATTTCTAACCTGGAAACAAATTATAAAATTCTATTTTCAAAATAACAAAAATTTATAGTCTACAACTTATCTAACTGCATCATTTGCAGTTTGACAATATTAATATTATTACAGTAGAATTTATATTTGTTCACATAATAATGACTTTCATTATATCACCTAAGCTCCTTCACATTCAGAAAATAAAGTGGAATGGATAAATTGCACATATCAGATGGGTCCAGGGACACCAAAATAAATCTCATATATCCATGCCCCATATCACTTGTGCAGTCAGTCAGCCATGCAATTCTGAATGTATTCTCTAGAACATCTTTATTTGTAAGTGATAAAAAAAAACTCAAAGTGGCTCTATCAAAAAAATAATTCATTAGCTCAACATAACTGAAAAGTCCTGGCTTCTAAAACAAAACAGTTGGACTCAGTGATAAAATAATGCAATTGGGAGTTGGTCTCTCTCCATCTCTCAGGCAGATTCTCCCACTCAGTGGCAAAGACAACTATCAAAATACTCCAGGTTAGTAATCACAGTAGAAAGACAGTGCCTCTTTTCCAGTAATTCCAGCAAACGCCCCAGGATTACTTCTCCTTGACCTGGCTTGGATAACATGTTTATTTCTAAAACAATAACTGCAGGCAAGCATAAGGAAACATCTACTCCCCATAACTTGTGAGGGTAAAGGCCCACCTATCCCAACCACATTAACCAAAAGTGAAAGAAGGATTGTTCTCAAAGAAAATCAGTGTTTTCAAGCAGGCTCCACAAGGAGTACTGTAAACAGTGTATCTAACAGTATGATTTACTGTAATAGCATTTGTGAAGTGAAGATTTCTTTCAATCGTTTCTAGAAGTCCCGCAAAAAGAAACAAAAACTAATGATCTATACATTCTTAAAGCAAATGAGAACAAAAGTTTTCTTTTGATAACATTAGTTTCACTTCCTCACATAAGAGGCAGTTATTCCAAAGCACTCTTTCTATCCTTCTTTCTGTCCTTGCCCACTGACTGTTAAGTTTAAATCCTTTAAACACTTGTAAAGATACATAGAGGTTCACCTTCACTATCTCTGGAAATTTCTAGTCACGTGTCCCTAAGCATACAGAGATGGCTTTGGAGTATAAACATATTTCTCTAGGAGGTCAAGTAAATCAAAACCTTATTTTGAGTGAAGATTCCATACAACTTAATTTTTTAATAACTACATTTTAAATGTATATGTCACAAAAGAACAACATATTAAACTACTACTGACCTTTCACATTTGGGGTTGAATGTGATCATCAAATGTCTTCTTAAAAAAAGAATTTTATATGAGAAAATGGAAGGAGAACATAAGTGCTAAGAAAGTCCTGGGAGAGTGGAAAACCATTAGAGGAAAGACTAGCAGAGAAATCAAAAGCAATGTCATTGATTTCAAATTCATTCACACATTCATTCTATGTAAACATTTAGAGCACTATGAGCGAACTATCACATTAGAAACAGTATAAAGAAATACAGCATAATTCCCATTCCAAAATCATAATGGGTATGTCAGAAAGAAGCATGAGTACCAGTGGTGAGGGTGACTTGCCAGTTTCCTTCCCTGATCCCTTATCACAGCTCTAGATTTCATTTAGAGTCTCACAATAAATAGCACACTTTACATTTAAGAAAATGTTCCAATCAACTCCACTGAAAATTCATGAAACTTCCTCCCTAGCTCCAGGATAACATGGAAACGGTAAAAGAAATCAGCACATATAAGAGAAGCTAAATATAACAGTAATGCAAATTATTAAAAAGATTGGGAATGTAGAAACGTTTAATGTTTTTAATGAACTCAATATTGAATGCTTACTGAATAGTAGGCACCATATGGTCATGTAAGGTATTTAAGGTGGATTTGATTTAATATGCTTTAAAAAATAAACTTCTGATGAAAAACTGAAAGAAAGTTCACACAAACTACTAAAAAGACAAATTTTGACAAGTTCACAAAGAAAAATACAAAATACTATGGATTTTAAATAAAGATCAGAAAAAATTACAAGGAGTTAGGCCTTAAGACAAATTCTACAATGTATTTGCTAGAAGTATTTCAGTAGAGGGAATGGTAAGAGATATATCAGAAAACTACAAATTATTTCTAGCTCAATCAATGCATAAGTACCTAGAAAACTTTAGATGAAGATATGCTGCTCATAAAGGACATTTTTAATATCCTACAGCATTAACACATTGTATTATTCAACATTAGAGGATTTTGACTGTTTCAAATAATGTGTACTAGAATACTATACCACTCATTATATTCACAATACATAAATAGGACTTTTCATATATTGTCTGTATCCAGCATTGTATGCCAAGGATACCCAAATCATGATCAGTATTTTAATTATTTTTTTAACAAATGAGCAATCAAATATGAAGTAAGTCTTCCACAGATAATAGGAAGTATATTTCAATGTTTGAGAGACTAGACATATCAATTATTTCCTTAACAGGTAAAATCTGCATGTTATCACCATCAAAACAACTGGGTCTTTCTTGACAAATAAAAACTATACCACTTATAGAAATATACCATTATCTACACAGACAGAATAAATTATCAATCATGATGGATACCAGCAAACCTCAAGATTATCTGGCAGTCTAAGTGAAATGGTATTGAGCAAAATAATAATACAGAGAACCTAGTTGAAAATAATATCTACTGACTATATAAATTCCTAGGTTAAAAAAGTAAAAGCCTGAGGAGTACTAGTGAGATTTGAGGACAGTGTTTTGATTTCAATTATTCAGCATAAACTTTAGGGCACATGGCTTCCCAAGGAATTTTTTCCAATACATGCCTATTTAAAGAACACATACTTACTCTATTAGCCTGCTTCTCCCTGTTCAATGACATGATCATAAAACTTCTCCCATAGGGCATTAATATCACAGTAGGTTAGAGCAGACTGGGGACAATTTGTTATGTATACTGTGGTTGGCTTGAAAAAAATCACCTTCACATTTAGAACCAAGTACAGATTAGTAATTCATGAACAGACTTTACTAGAAAACAACTGCAACTCTAGAAAGAGACTCTTTTGTCAAGCTTCCTATAGATTGCCATAGCAACTTTTCCCACTAGTCAGCCTCATTTCTAACATTATTCTTTAGAGAAAAAAAAAATGTAAAAGTATGGATAGGTACAGAATTTTGCAAAATATTTCTAGTCTCTCTGGTCTTATTAAAATTATTTATTCTGAATCCTAGACAGTTTTCCAAGTATCACATTTTAAAGGATCTCATTACCTTCTAAAAATATTAATTTGGAAATCTAAATTCTATCTGGAAATTCTTGGAAACGACTGGCCGCTAAGTTGTACCAGTTAGGAAAGTAAAAACCTATCTCGTGAATTAAGGACTCCTCACTTCAACAGGTTACCAGTTAATTCCAGAATCTGAACTTCACATGTCCACAATACTAACCCATTTCCAATCACATCTGTCAAGAACTTTATATTCTTTTTTTGTCAATATTTCCATCCAATTACTCATTCCACAAATATTTATTGGGTGATTAAGCCAAACACTGTAAGTGACAAGAAACCAGAGGTATTATATTCTACTTTGGGGCTATGAAATTTGTGACAGAGCATCACTAGTGTCCCATAAAGTTACCACCAACACGCTAAATCTGAGCTAGTAATTGGATGAAAATAGTGGGCAACAGAGAGACAAAGACACTATTGAAACAATATTTTCTACCTCTCATTCTGAACCATAGAATGAAGGGCAGAACTACTTATATAAATTTAAAAATCCAAGTGTGCTTTTAAAAAAGTTCATATATTGGCTCTTTGAGACTAACCATGACTATCTAGTTGACAAGAAAGATAACGGCAAAATATTTACTTTAGGTTCCATCCAGACTCTAACTGCACTGCCTCCTAGCACATCCACACCCCAGGTCTATCCCACCAGCCACTGGCTTACTGTGCTTCCTATCTGAAAGGCCCAAACATTAGAATGTGACTAATTCAGCAAAAATTCATGACTTCTTGTGGGTAGCAAGGGATAAGGAGGTCAGAAAGATCTTTGGAAGGCATTTATGATCCCCAGCCAGTTCAGGTTTCTGTATATCAGTCTTTGGTATTTAAAAATATTCCCTTCTCCTAGAGGGCCAAAGTCCATACTGAAAATAGAGACGGATTAGGATAAGAACCAGAATTCAGTAAACAAAAGGAAGAAGAGAAGATTTTTATACAAATTTCCTGTAACATAATTTTGCAGGGAGGGGAGGCAGGGGGATCAACTTTAGAATAGACTTCTAATTCTCATATCTGAATATATTATTTTTTTAAAGTTAAATGTCCAACTGCTTTTATAAGAGAAATGCAAATATACCCACAAATTATAATCCCTTAAACCTTTTTCAGAAGCAGGTACAAATAAATTTTCAATAATTTAAATTTGCTTTCAATTTTTCACACAGGTGATTCCCACTTTTAATTCTCTTGCCTTATACAATTTTAAAATGTTTTGTCCACTATGAATTATTCTTCTTGGTTTATCCTGTAACTAGCACCCAATCAGTGGGTAAAACAATTTGAAATGTGCTCTAAAGAAAACTAAAATTACTGATGTCACAGCTTTTTAAAGCATGCTAGAACTATGAAAAAATACGCATTTCCTCTAATAATCACCTTCCTAGTCCTTGCATATCCATCATTCTATGTCTGTGAATGTTGATAATAATTTTTGTATAATACATCATAGACATCTAAAACTGTAGTTTACCCTCACCGTACACCACCATAACCTGGTTAAAGCTACTGAAACTGATGCCCACAGATAGGGATCACGCCAATAAGAGCATGGAGACTTGATTTTAAACATTCCTGAAGTGGAAAGTCCTTCTCTACCTTTTTCAGATCAAAACCCATAAAATAAGCAATTCCATACAAGTGATAGCATAGTTATCGTTCATTTGTTTTGCTCTGCATTCTAACACGAAAAGAAGCAAAAATAGCCTAGAATCCAAATGTTCTGTAAGGAGAGACTGGAGAATTTTAAGATCAAGAATTACTATCATGAGGACATGGGATTGCTACCCAGGTGATGCTAGCACCATAAGATAACTGTCAACTTAAGACAAATACTATGGAATGTTTCTACTGTCAAAGTGCAATATAATAATTAGCCTTAAGGAAAGTGCATCAGGAATAAGAGAAATGAGAAGTGACAAGTGTCTACCCTGAGGCAGTCTTCAATCTAGCAGGCTTCCCCACTTGTTCCTAACAGCATTCAATGGACCAGATATCACTGACTGTCATTTATTACTTGGGGATTAAAACAAACAAACAGTGGTAAACCAAAGGAAAAAAAGAGTGTGTTTGGGGAATGTGGGGAGAGGACCAGGATGCCAGGCTTCAAACAGTTAAGTACAGGCAACTTCAAATAATATGGAAAGTTAAACAAAATTTTTACAAGCTGGCACCCGCTCACATAATGAGATGCATTGTCAGACCTCACTAAGTGAAATATTTGTGTTGCCATGCAGCTAAACAAATGCCTTTTTTCACTTTCACTTAAGACAGCCTCCCACTACTATTTCTCTAAAAAATAAAGGCAGGTCTAGCCCGATAACATGTGTAGTCTGGGCAGCATTCTTCTTGCTACCCCCACAAAAGGAGTATTTTTATTAACACTCCAGATTTGTGTGGAATTATAGAAACTCCACATTATTAAAGTCAATGTAAAATTTCTGCTATTTTAATATCTTCACTTATCAATCAAAACAACTTGGCACAGAATGAAATAATACAGCAGCATTAAAATCACTAAACATTCAAGAGTGTGGCAACATTTTTTTCATGTCATTTGCACATTGCTATTCATAATGCTACGGCAATCTCCTATATAAAATATGATGAATTCACAAGTATGATTATCAAATTTATGGTGTGTGCTCACTACACCACACATTATGGCTTTGTAGCTTGTTTGCCCTGAAGTAACAAAGATTTGCATAGAGTTTAAATGAGTATGGTCTATACAAACTATAGTTAAAATATTATTACAGTTATATGCTCTTCTATATAAGCCAGTAAAAAAAAAATCATATTTCGTTCTTCTTTAGGGCAGTATTTTATTACAATTAAATGAAAAGCTTAGCTCATCTATTTCTCTCAAAACAAAATCAAGACCAAAAGAGATACAGTTTAAAAATTAGACCTGAAAATCATAGTGAGAAATTTTTTAAATAAAAAAATTTAAGCCTAATTAAAACCTATAAACCCTAACTAAACCAAAGCCTAGCTAAATATCTTGGTTTATCTCTTAAAATAAGTGCACTGTTTCTTGCCAAGAAAAGAAAAAGAAAAATCCTTCCTAAATACCTAACATCTATACAATTAATGATGAAAAGATATCACTGGGTTTTTCTTGTCTTTAACTTGCTGTTTGAGGCAACCTGGTATTTTTAAACCTCATTCAGAACCCCTCCCCTACATATCAACACCTTGATACAAGCCTCATTTAACATAGGGTTTCCATACCTTAAAGTGGTTTTCCTCAGAGTCCAAAGTCAGAGAATTTAAAAAAATATTCTTTTTTTTTAATTTAAGACACATTCTTACATTAAAAAGATCCATGAATTGTTAAAAATTGTCCTGAAGTTTATCAAGGTGAATCAAACTCAACATAAGTCAGTTCTGTTTTTAAATATTACTAGGGAAATAACATAATCTATCTTGAATAATTGACAGTTGTCACAAAGGTCATTGTTCTCTATTTACTCTGATCTTTTTAGGCTCTTGTTCCAGGGAAAAGTTAAACCATGCTTAAAATAAAACAAACAAAGCAAAACAAAACAAAAACATTTTTTTAATCTCCAAGGTAAATACAAACTGAGAAAAAGATTCAAAAAAATGACTGAAAATGATGTGCTAGTTTTATAAAAGAAGGTATTTTTTTCTAGTATAATCCAGGATTGCATTTGCTTTCCATGAATATTTGAACAAAACTTCGTAAGCCCTTCCAACTTAAGACAACAGCAGCAAACTACATTTTCCAAAGGGAAGTCTAAAATAAGTGAAAATGTGTATTCCTTTCCATTCTCATAAAATTTCAACATTCAAGTTGACATTTAAAGATGACTCGTTTCTGTGGCAAAGGGATATATTCAATACAACTCCCCAAACACATGCAAG
The DNA here is from genome assembly GCA_004363575.1 of Solenodon paradoxus. NCBI lineage: Eukaryota > Metazoa > Chordata > Mammalia > Eulipotyphla > Solenodontidae > Solenodon > Solenodon paradoxus. Next base: position 322,690 of record RJWH01000398.1, on the reverse strand, counting down.
TACATCTTGGCAGAACACTAGTCTAGTGTTAACCTCTTCGAATGAAAGGCAACTGGGAAGAAGAGGTAGTTTTATAAAAGCAGGATTATGATTCTGAAGATTTCTCTCTTTTTGTAAAAAAAAATATATATACGCTTCAGAGTTAGGACTTGCTATATTAAGATAACTAAATTGGGTGAAAAATTCATTTCTGTATTGCACATCTGAACCTCTCCTGAATATAATTTTTAAAATAAACATTGCTTATTAAGAGGTAATTAGTTCTTTGGGTCAATTACTATTAGAATACTGCATTGTTTAGTTTATCCCATACCTACATTAGGGTTATTTATCAAAGGTGTCCATGAATGAGAGAGACAAAACAAACCAAGGACAGTGTGTCTTTCAAGCTCAGAAGCACTTAGCAGATTCCTGGGCCTCCAAGGCCTAACAGATTTAACCAAGACTTTTCACACAATCAGGTAAAGAGGGTCAGGCTCGTCAGCAGATGTCCTATTCAGATAACAAAGAGAATATTTTAGTGACAATGTGAGAAAAAAACAGAGCAAAATGGATACAAATCCATTGAACCATGTCTCTTTTTTTTTGCTCCACAGAATTCAACCTCAAGTCGAATGAGGGCATTATCTATATTCTTGAGCAATATGAAGACAATTGTGTGTATACATATATAGACACACATATATATATGCATACATAAATATATATAATTATTTAACAAGTACATCAAAATAAAATACTCAAGAGAAAAGTAACATATATCAGGACTCTGTCTAAAGATTTAAGACAAACTCAGTGATTATATGTGGATATTCTGGTCTCACAGAAGAAAGGAAATGAAAAGATTTTTGCAGTAACACTGGAAAACATATCCTTGATTTCATTTCTAACTGAATATTAACATCTAGCAAGTCCAATTTCATTGCATAAGATACAGAGAATGTACAAATAAAAGATATCTATTAATATTCTAACCCATTCAATTTCATATCTCTGAAAAAGTAAAAATATTGTCATGTTAACAAAACTTCAGCATTTAAAATCACTTCAGTTTTTATGTGTGATCCTGTGTAATATCCATTTCCTCAACTAAATATATTCAAAAAAGTCAAAGAACTGATGAAGAGAACACAATAATACTAAAGAAACCAAAGTTGGAGCATAGTTTTGACCTGGAATTGGGGGGAAATGGCTATTCTTTGCAGAGGTCAAGTTAAAGGAATGGCTTTCAGTTATCTTAGGCTACATTTCAACTGAAAAATAAAAAGCTCTGAATGAAGAAACTTTACAAAGACACTGTTCAGTATTGGAGTGGAAGCACTGTAGGAATTAGTCAAGCCTAGTTTAAATATTACCCAACTTACTTTCCAACCATCTGTATCAAATATGCTTCATTAAAACAGAACCATATGGAAAATAAGCTAGCAATTAACACAGCTTCTGCACATGCCTTTAATACAGTAGATTTCTAACTTTTAGTGAAACTGACTAAACTACTTTCCTAATGCTACTATGTAGGACTTGACAGCAGTCCCTAGACATGCTTCATCCTCCACACCAGGTCAGTTCAAGATATTGTTGGATTACTGAAATAGAAACATAAGGGGGAAAAAACAAATACTGCCACTTTCTTCGAAGTTGGTATCAGTCATAGAAACAAACCTCTATCCATTGAAATAATCAGCCTCTCAAATGAAACCTAATACCATCTATTACCCAAAAAAAAAAAAAAAAAAAAGCATCCACTTTTAACTTGTATAAGTCATATTTTCCTCATTTGTGCATTTTCTGCTACTACCACTCTCGTCCAAACCATCATCGTCTCTATTCTGAATACTTTTGTATTAGTCTCCTAAACAGGGCCCTTGCTTCCACACCTACTTTCTATAGTCTATTCTCACAGTAGAGTGATTCTTTTAAAAATGAAACTTATATCATCTTTCTTTTCACTTAAACCCTCCAAAGTCTTTGTTTCCCTCAGAAGAAAAGCTAGAGTCTTCAGCAAGTCCTACAGGACACAACCTGATCTGACCCCCAATAATCTCTCTAACACTACCTCCAACTTCCTTTTTTCTCACTTTCTTGGATCTAATCACACTATTGGTATCAACGTTTCTTTAAACAGCCATGTATCTACCACTTCAAAGACTTTCTGTACATTTTACTTGTGCCTGAAAGTTCTTCTCCCCCATAATTTACATGGTTTACTCAGTCACTTCATTCAGATTCCAGATCATGTCAGAGAACCCACCTCTGACAACCCTTTACCTGGCAGCACTCTATCACTCCTCAGTATACATTTATTGAGTAAATTAATGAATGGAAGCAAATGTTTAAAATGTAAGAGACTTGTGATTATATTTTCTTGTCTTTTTTGTTTGATTTATGTATTCCCATTATCTAGGATAGTGTTTTACATATAATAAACAATGAAAAAAATTGATGAAACAATGAGTAAGTAGTATGGTGATGCATAAAGAAAAAGAAGTCAACACACTTACAAAGTTTTAAGTCTGGGTGAAAAAATGCTGGCATCACTGTCAGAAATAAAAGCCTGAAAGAGAGATTGATTTGATGAATTTGAAGTGACAACAGGATATCCAGGTAGAGATAGACTCTAAACAGGTAGAACTTAAAGTTCAGGACAGAACTGGAAAAAAAGAGATGTGAGATCCATCCATGTAAAGCTGAAAAGACTTAGAAAGGATCAGATATCTAAGAAAGAGTATAGAGAAGAAACAGCAGAGGTAGACAAAATATGGATATGCATAATTTGATTTAGGAAATTTACATCACGCAAAAAGGCTAGATAATAAATTTATTTACAAAACTTGTTAATATCTACACTACATGTTAAGTACTGTGCTGGGTCATTTTTAGTGAAAGCAAATATCTTCCACAGAAATCAAGAGGAGTGAGAATATGGAATTGGGCAATCTCTAATCTTGAAGGCAATAGATTCAAAAGAGTCAGACTAAAATGGAACCCAGATGTCAATGAATTGAAGAGTAAGGAGATGGAGACAGCAAATAAAAACTATTCTTCCTAGAGGTTTGACTGTAAAAAGAAGAAAGATTATTTCAAGAGTTATCAAAGTTAAGAAAAGCTATTTGAAGAAGAGACATGAATTATTTTTACACATAGGCTGTACTAATAATGTCTTGCATTTGAGTGGTATTTTCTAGCTTGTATATATTATTGTAACTGATTTACTACAAACTTACACAGCTAACAGATCACCTGGTATTTTAAGATAAGAAATGGAGACTATGAAGAAGCCAAGTCTCTTAAATTTCCAGTGCCAGAAGTAACAAAGCAGGAATTAGAACTGGAATCTCTGGCTCCAAGAAAAAGAACAAAGAATACAAAAGAGACACAAAAGAGAATGGAGACAATTAACAAAGCAAAGTTCTCACAGAGGGAGAGGGGAACCGAGCTTTAAAAAACAAACAAACAAACAAAAAAAACAGAACAGAGATGTCACCTTATGAAAAGAAATGAAACATTTCCACTTTTGTGACAAAAGGAAAAAGATAAAAAGTTTGGAATGGTAAAATAATATGAGACAGTGTGAGGCGAAGAAACAGAAGATTAAGGCCAAAATTCCTATAAGTGAGGTACACAAAGTTCCATTTTAGAGAGAAGCATCTATGGATGGACAGGTATAAAATTACATACCTGAACTACCAACTCAGAACTGAGAAGTCAATAGATATTGTGTGGTGTCTCAGGTCATGCTGCACCAGAGACAAATTATCTGAGACTACCTGGTAAGAGAATGTTTGGAGAAAAGGGATTGATGAGTGAAAAAAGTAAAGGGACCAGAGAGAGAAATTATGTAGGACAAAGTGATTGTGCTGTGTTTCCCAGGAAACAAACTGGCTTACTCTAAGTCAAAGCAGTGTACAACTGTGGGACAGTAAAGCGAAAGGTTTTAATAAAAGCTATTGTGGCAGTTAAATCCCCATCTTTAGAAACAAAGTCTTCTGTTCCTTCTCTCCTCACCTGTTGTAGCTTTACAGCAAATTTATTTTTTAACACTTAGTCTACTCTTTCATAAGTTATTTCCTCTTCAGCAATGTTTTTTTTTTCTCCTTCATTCCCTCTGTATTGCACAGTTGTTCATTCATTCATTTATTTATTCATTCATTCATCCAAGACCCAATTATATTTAAATTACATTGGCCTAAGGTGTTGGTCCCTATCAAAACCTTTTCTAACAAACAACCTGACAGCTCTAATTAGCATCTGATGAATACACAGGATGTGGCCAGAACTTAAACTCTGGACTTAGATACACATTGACTGTAATTCATTCTGTAACTAAGTATTTGCTGAGCACCCGCTAAGTGCCAGGCACTGTTCTAGTGCTTGAGGATACAGCTTCAAACAAAATAAACTTTCTGCCCGCATTGATCTTACATACTCTGGTAAGTGTGGTGGTACAGAAGGGAGAGAGGCTGTAAAAAACAAGCGCTGACATGTCTTAGTAATATGATCCTGAGCAGCTCCCTTTACTTCTCTAAACCCCAATTTCCTCATCTACAAAATGGAAACAGAAAGAACTGCCTAAGATTATTCTGAAAAATAAATAAAATGGGTCAAGTAATGAGAATCTAAAGGTTAGCTCTCTGAGTTCTGACCTCACCAGAAATTTTCTAGTTCCTCTGCTCTCCAATGCCTAAAATATTTTACTTCTGTCCCTCCAACCCCAGTTCTTTTTATCATTTTTCTTTCAGGTCATTACTTCTTCAGGGAAGATTTACCTACCTAGCTCAATTCTCATCACATTTGTTCAGAATGATGTACAAACACTATTTGGTTGTTCAATCATTCATTCAACCAAGAACCCAAGACCTTTCCCTGGATTTCTACAAAAACTTCCTAACTAGTCTCTTTGACTAGTTAGTCTATACTTAACACAGTAGCTAGAGCAAGTTTCTTGAAATGGAAATCAGGTCGTGTCATTTTTCTGCTGAGAAACTTCCAATGGCTTCCCACTTCCTCACGGTAAAAGGCAAAGACTTGGCAGTGGCTTAAATCCTGTACTTCTCATCATTCACAACATGCAGCCACTGATCTCCTTACTTTTGTTCCTTAACTCATCAGTTTCACTTCTTAGAACACGAATTTCCCTCTTCTGAGAATTCTCTTCCTCCAAATATTGGCATCATTTGATCCTTACTTTTTTTTTTTTGGTCTCTCATATCACCTTTTTCATGAGGACTTAGTGCATCCCACACTAAAATAATAAACTCCCCACCTTAGCAATCCCTATCTTCTTTATCTTGCTTGCTATTTCATAGCATTTATCACCTTTGCCATGCTATATTATACTTGTCTGTCATTTTTCCCCACCACAAACACTAGAAAAATAAATGAGAAGTGATTTTAATACCATTCATGAGAAAAGGAATTTTATTTTATTCACTACTATATATCCATGCTTCAAACAGTCCTTGGCACGTAGTAGGCACTATAAGATGATAATACCATAAAGCAAGTCAGACATATTTCCAAAGTAAACACTTAAACAGCAGGAAAATTTTTAAATAAAAGTCCCAAGTTAGACAAAATCCCATATCCTTTATGGGATAGAAAAGAAAACAGAAGTTAAAAAATACAAATATTCAAATTTATAAACTTGATAAAACAGAAGCACCAAATAGAACAAGTTATTATAAAAGAATGCATATTTTTAACAACTACAAAGCATATTACTGTTGTTATTGGTGGTTTAAAGTTACTGAACTAGTGTTTTAATAGGTCTACTACAGCTCAGATTTCATGTGAAATATCATGGAAAACATTCCCAATTTCTTATACTCTATTGAGTTATTAAAGACATTATAATCATTTTTATAATTTAATATTACAAATACTAACAGTTCCATCCAATTAGACATTACCAAACATTTCATATATTCCAGTAATATATTAAGTTCTTTATAAGAAATAAAGTGCTAGATCTGTGATCTCCTCTTTAGAAGAGGGAAAATAAAACCATGTTATATTCAGAAACAAGGACATTCCTCCCTACCTATTAAGTCACAAAGTTAACTTCAGTTGATTTATAGAGATAATAACAATAAATAATTAACGTCATTTCATTAATGACAAATATCTAGGCCTCACTCTGTGCTTAGGAGCAATGAAAAGACACCAGCATCATATAAAAAGGTCTTTAAGAGAATTCAGAACTCCAGCTATTAATTCTAACACATATACCAAATTAAGCATAGCCAAAAGTAGATTTGTGAAACTTTCTCTTTCAGACAAAAGATTCAAGAGTAATTTACAAATTATACTAAAATAATGTATGAATTAGAAGTTTACTATTGTCACTCTGAAGAATTTTGAACTTAAATGAATGTAAAAGGTCAGTTTTTAATATCAGAGTTATTCCACATGAACTTACAAACTGGCTTACCCAGGAATCCAATTTTATATTTATCCTATTTTTTTAAATCTCAGTTTTTTACTGAGTTGTTTTTCTGGAATAGTGTTTCTCAACTTCTGCAATGACTATAATCATTTGTAAACTTTAAATAAAGATTTATGGAATTCTAGAGATTCTAGTACAACAAATTGAGATGAACATCAAGAATATGCATTTATTTTTATTTTTTATTTTTTACAGAAAAGTTGCAGGCAGGAATGAAGAAGAGTGGAGAAAGGCAGGCAGGAAGAGGAAGAAGGAAGAAGCACTTTATTTTATTTAGTTGTTTATCTTAGTTGTTCCCTGCGGGCTTGGGTCTTAAACTGGGGACCTTGGGATGTATGTGGACTGCACCAAACCTCTACTCCACCAGACCACGCTAAGAATATGTATTTTTAACAAGCACCCAAATCCAGTTAATTATCCAGTTAGTTATTCCAGTTGCTCAACTATGCTCAAATAATACTTAGAAAAATACTGATGTAGAAAAACCCAGTGATAACTATTTTCTATCAATTCTTAACATAACAACTCATCTCTCATAAATTCTAGATCCCAGTGAATTTCACTTTACAACCATAATTGAAATATTACAAACCATTTATTCAAGATGTATTCTGTAACGGATGCTGTATGGCCAGCAATCTTCTAATATTATAACACAACGCTAAAGGATTTCTGCTTCAGGATTCAAAAACGCATGTTGACCTTGAAATGTGTTTAATCGTTCTCTCCCTATGGGAAACTTCTTGAGCCAGCTTGAACTGTCAAATCTCGACTAATCAAAACTTTTAGACTAACAGTATTTATTTCACTGAAATAACTAAGACAGGCAGTGTTTCTGCCCTTTTCCACTCTGAAAATCTCAACAGCAAATAACAGTTTTTCACTACCAAAACACATACACTTATTATCTTTTTTGACCTATTGAAGAAAAAAGTCCTTCAAGACATTTTTAAATAAGTGAACGCTGATTATGTCATCTGATATAAATTACAGTATGGAATAACAAATGTAAATATATAATCCATAGGCATTGTCTGAGTAAATGTGGCATGAGATGAACTCTAGAACTTCTGGTTCTATTAAAAAGACTATATTGGGTCAGCCAGATTTAGAATGTGACCTAAAAAAATGCAATCAACTTTCAATTATCAACCAATGGGTCATCCATTTGTCACTTCTAGTTATATTTTGGGTCACTGATATATTCATCATATAAACCTCTAATTTAAATACTCTATTTTTGTTTTTTGAATTGTGAGTTTCTTATCCTATTTAACCATCTTCTAACCTAGTGAGTTTTGAGGAAGTTCAATTTACTTAACCAAGTTAATAAAGTCATGTTTTCTATTCCCTACTTGGAGAAAACATCAACAAATTGAGCAACAAGAGGAGGAGGGGTGATGTTGGATTTGTGCAAGAGTGAAAGAATATTTGAAAAGGATAAAGTACAGTTTATCAGCTACTACACCTAGGTAGTCTCTTTCCAGAGTGACTTGTATTAAGTTGTGGCTAACATTCAATTGCAAACCAAAATTTAATAGCTCCCAGTCACCACAAGACAGTCCAAACTCCTTAATATGACACAAAGTCCTTCAAAGTTATCATACGCAATCTTCCACTCACTTCCTATCACTCAAAAAACATAAAAGCATAATAAGAATTTAATATTTTATTTGATGCTTTCCACTTGCCAAGCACTATTCCCGGGAAATCTATAAAGTAAAATATATCTGTAGAATTTAAATATAATATATATTTAAACTGAAGCTCAGCGTTTTCACTCAAGATCATAAAATTAGTATAAGATGAAGTTAAGATCCAAACTATGGCCTATTTGAATTCAAAGTAAATGCTTTTAGTCATTAGATTCTAGTACATACATTTTGTAAATCACAAGTCTTCAAGTATTCACACATGTCATGGTTTTCTATGTCTTCAGTCCTTTCCCATGTTTTTCTTGATCTAGGAATGTCCTTTTTAATTTTTTCCCCCTTTACATTGAATTAACATTCAAAAATAGTTAATAAAATGCTTATTCTGTGCCTGGCACTTGTTCTAGACACAAAAGTTAAAATAGTGAACAAGACAAAGATTCAAACATTATGGGACTTACTTTCTTTGAACCCCTACTCTTCTATCAATACTTGAATCAAAGTCACTGCTAATAACATTTTCCTTTACATCTCTTAAATTAAAATTCATTTCTTCTTTTCTTTGCTCATAGCCTTTATATGAACTTTCATTGTATATTGTATTGTACCATAATTGTTTAGGTATCTTTATGTCTCCCCTTCTAACTTACAAGTTCTTTGACATAAAGACCCCTTTCATTTATAGGAAAGCCTTTAGTGGACTACTTGGTTCATAAGCAAGTACTTATATACAAAACAAAGCAAATAAATAGTTTGTAAGGGAGAAAACAGAAAATTCTATTAAATATTTAAATATTCTATTAAATATTTGTCTGACATACCATCTCCATAGGCCATATAAATTACACATTAAAAATACTTAAGAGAAAACTATTACTTTTTAATTTATTAAATAACTCACAGAAAAAAAAATGGTCATCCCATTTGAAGATATATTTATACCCTATATATTCAACAATATCAATCTAATTTATTTTTGAGCCAGCTGCCAAAATATATAACTACTACACAGCCTCACTGTTCAATATGTAAGATAATAGTATTTACCATCATTGAAAATTAGTTATTATTGACACCTCATTGGCACAGATGATAAAATTGTAATAATGATTTCTACAATGTGAGAAAATGATTTAAAATGAATACATATGGGTGCACACCTGTGACTAAGTAGCTAAGGTGCAAGTCATGGAAAGTCCAAGGACCTAAGGTCAAGATCTGAAGCCAAAAGAAGAAAAAACATTTTAATGAATACATATGAATAACACCAGTGTGAAGAGCATAAATGATTTTTCTATGTAATATATTTGTTAAAACCACATTATTTTATTTTTTTAACCATCAGTAGGATGCCTTTTAATAGTATTATTACATCTTTTGTTTATATTGCCATATGCATTTTAGGATATTAATGTTGCGTCCAGCCTGTGTGTATTCCATACCATACCCATGACCAGAGTTCTAGTGCCTTTTTTGTCTGCCCCCTTCCCTCCCTCCTCATATCCCACTGTCTTGTGTTCTGTAAATTTTGTTGAGAGTTGTCTGTTCATTTGTTTTGTTTCTTTATGTTCTACATATGAGTGAAAACATTCTGTATTTCTGGTTTTCTTTTCAGCTTATTTTGCTTAACATGATCCCCTCCAGTTTCATCTAGGTTGCTACAAAGGGCACAATTTTGTCTCTTTAACAACTACGTAGAATTCCATTGAATATATATACCACAGTTTCTATATTCAGCCATCTGTTGGCAGGCAATTAGGTTGTTTACATGTCTTGGCCATTGTGAATTGAAAATCACATTGTTTTAAATGTAATAAAATTGAATTTCTTCTGAAAAGGGTTATGGTTTTAAGAACGGAAAAGTTAACCCTAGAACATGTTTTATACTTATTGTAATTGCTTATTTTTGTATATTTTGCAAATTCCAAATTATCATTGTCTTCAGATTATATCACATACATAAATATCAACTTGCAAGCTAAAGCATTAAATCTGTATACAAGTTTCCCTTAATATAAATTACATAATAATATACTGTACTAATTGTAGAACCACCAAATCTTAGATATAAAAAGGTTCTAAATAAAAAATACTTCTCAACACCTTAATTTTAAAAATAAAGAAATTTATTACTGAACCGATGAGATAACTATCATTTTGGTTAGCATTTTAGTTTTCAGTGGGTCCCCACCACGGCAAATATAGTCTTTTAAAACATTTGTCATTTTCTTCTTCCACCCATCTCAAAAATATAATTCAGTTGTTGAACTAGTTCAAGATATACTGGTTATACAGCTCTTCAGTGTCTGTCACTTTATTAAACTAAAGTACACAATAAGAAAAAGAACCATAAACTATTTTAAATAGCTACGAAAATAAGAGTTAATAGGCAACCTTTGTATTGCTCTAAAAAACACTAATAATTAATCTGTTATAGTATTTTCTTCTTTTATCTCTCTTTTACTATTCCTTAGTTTTAATGCTTCAATCATATCAAAATTATGTTATTATACATTTAATATATGCAAGACACTTCCCTAGACATTGTAAGTGACCATAAATATTTAAGATATGATTCTAGTTCTCAAGTTATTTGGAGTATCTGACTCTAATAGACCTTTCTAATTTTTTCATTACTTACCCATATAAAATCTCTCCTCATAAAAATACCCTACTTCACTCTCATAAAAATGTTATACTTTTGCGCACTCATGATTTTGGACATACCTTACTGACTATAATGTTTCTTTATCTTTTATGAAAAAATCTACACAGACTTCATAGCTCAATTCAAATTCAAACTATCCCTTAAAAACTTATCTCTTACTTAGCATTTATCACATGCTGACTTTCAATCTAAATCATTCATATGTTGTCCTTAGCTTCCAGTCAGATTTTAATCCCCTGAGAGTGGGGACAATCTATATCTCTCTGTAAATCCAGAAGTGATCTCCATCTTTTCTATTCCATGGCACAAAACAAACCATGTTAATATTTGAATAACATTCTGGAGGAACCTTTCTAGGATTCTATTTACTAGCGGTTCTTGGTCCAGGGCTCCAGTCTCTCCAAGCTCTACTTGACATCCTAAAATCTAGAGAAATCAATATGTTGGAACATCTGTAGCTCAAAGCACAAATTTTATATAGCACACCGGTTGGGAAACTGTTCCACCATTCCTGTCATAGTTCTAGTCCACAGCAGGTACTCAACAACTATTTATTGATTTACCATAACTGCACATTGACTGCACTGCTTTGCATCAGGAGATTGAGAACAATAGGTAACAGACCTCAACTAGATACAGCATAATGAAAGTAAGCTTGATATAACAAAGATTCCAAGTTACCAACATCCCATTTGTAAAATTAATAGACAACACTACAACAGGAAAGATGCACTTAAAAGTAGCTCATAACTGTGTTAGGTTCAAAAGATAAAGTAATCCACGAATATTGTTAAGGATTTAATTATGCCCCCCCCAAAAAAAAAAGATACATTGAAGTTCTAATATCCAGCACCTCAGAATGTGACTTTATTTGAATATAGTTGCAGATAAAATTAGGTAAAGAAGATGTGGTCATACTGGAGAAGAATGGGCTCCTAATCCAGTATGAATGTTGTCATAGGTAGATGGCTCTGTGACCACACAAAGCCACATGGAGAATATCACAGAATGATGAAGGTAGAAATTGAAGTTATGCAACTTCAACTCATTGCATATCAGTGACTGTCATCAAACCACCAGGAATGAGAAAAAAAGGACAGATTCCCTACAAGTTTCAAAGGGAACATGACTTCTGTCAATCTTGATTTAAGACTTCTACCTCCAGAACCATGAGCAAATGAATCTGTGTTGCTTAAAGTCATCAGTTTGTGGTACAACTGCCCTAGAAAACCAATACATCTACCAAAAATGTCCTGACCAAAACTGCTTCAATAAGCAGGAAAAAAAAAACTTTTTTTTTTTTTTACTTTTCCTTTTTTCTCTTCTCTTTCAACTTTCTTCCTTCCCTCTATTTTTCTCCTGATTGTTTCCTCTCTGTTGACAAATGTGATATTGTATCCTAACAACAACAGCAAAAAGGGTCTTCTTTCTGTGGTCTCTTTAACAAAAGAATTGCCTCAATCATTTATTCCCTTATTCAACAAACTCTAATTTAGAAAGTTTTGCATATACTTTTGCCATGACTTCCTCATCATATGCTCACACCGGAGTCCTTTGTCTTCTAACTTCTTGATTTACCAACAAATAACTACTGAAAAACCCTCATTTTTCTCAAATTCTTAGCAGTATTTGATACCAGATTACTTACTTCTTTTTGACATTTTCTTCTCTTTTGACTTCCATGACATTAAGAAAGTTCCTACTAATTTTTCTTTGACTATTTATTTATTGTTCTTTCACTGTTTCTCTTCTCCTCCTTTTCCAACCCTAAAGTTTCAAATCTGTGTGTGAACAAGACACAAAAGAATAGTATTCAGCACTAAAAAAGATGAAATCTTACCATTTAACATGGATGGGACTAGAGGAGATCATTATAAGTGAAATAAAGCAGGGGGAGAAAGACAAATACCAGATGATCTCACTCATGTGTAGAATATAAAACAAAACAAAGGAGCAGACAAAATAAAATCTAACTCTTAGACATTGACAACAGAATGGAGGTTATCAGCAGGGGAGATGGAAAGTGGAAGCAAAAGGTGGTGGGGTCCAATGAATGGTGGTGTAGGACTTTTGGTAACTTGGTGGTAAGCAAGGAATGTTATCATATATTTGATGAATGAGGATCCTACACAGATGGGTTTTTATTATTTTGTAAATCAGTTACCTCAGTAAATATTAAATTTAAAATAAAAAGAATGTAAGGGCCTTATAAATTCTCTTGTACTACTTTAAAATATAAAATTATATTAACCGTATTCTACCCACTATTACATTCATTAGATATTTTCCACATCCCCCTCTGGATTATAAATCCCATGAGAACAGAAACATTCATATACTTTGTAGTATCTAAAGGGGGGCCTTATATATTATAAGTGCTCAAAAAATATCTGTTTAGATGAATAAAGATTAGAGCTCTTATAAGTACTAGTCTGAGGCTAATCATTTTTCCTTCAGACAGAAACAGGACAACAAGATGGCAAAAGCTGGATGGAGTTATGTGCTGGCAACTAAGGAGAGGGAAGGAGGTGGCCAGCAACAAGTAAGCACTATTCGATGCCCATAGTAATGTGAGTGGTCCTGCAAGACTCCATACAAATGGCCAGCACAGGTGCAAGGAATTTTGGTATCTTAGTCAAAAACCAAATTTGGCACCCTATAAAGCCCTGCTATTAATTTCATGCCTAAAATACCTTATGCTTTCAACCATCCCAGTGCCAGAACTGTCCAATAATCCCCACAGTGCCAGCTATAACCCCCAGAGTACTTACCTGCAGCTCAAGCACACTGAGGTGTCTGGATGAGGGGGAATCCCTTTTCCCTGCAATTACTATTTCTTCACAGGAGGAGAGAATACCAGTAGGAGGCCCAGCACACCTCAGTCAGTGCCAGCATGGGCCATTATTAATGCAGGGCAAAAGGATCAACTGATTTTGGAGCCCGTCAACAGACTGGGACTGAGGCAATTCAACTACCCTTTTTGCCCCACTTTAAAGACAGTCTGATTTATTTTTAAAAATGGGACAAAACTGACATTTATATTAAAATGATGAGACAGCCCAGAAATATGAAAAAAAAAGATTACCCATTTAAAATGGTACTTGTGGTCAGCCTAACTAGTCTAGTTTCTCCAACACCTTCTCTTGAGAAAATTTTATATTATCAATAATAAACAGAGTGAACAAATAGTGGGTGAAATTCATGACCCATACCACTGTAACAGAGAAATAATAATAGCAACTAACATTCATTTAAGGCTTACTATGTGACAGGCACTGTTCTAAATGCTTGATATGTTAAAATATTCATTCCCCTACCAATACAGTATGTAATTTGGGCAATTACTTAACCTCTCTGTGTTCAGCTCCCTCATCAATAAACTGGAAAATAGCAGATAAATGATAGATAGATAGAAATGTAGATAGATATATACATACATAGATACATAAATAATAAATATGTTTACATGTCTTTATTTATAAATATATACATACTTATAAATTATGATAACTACCTCAAAGGGTTGTTTTTAGTTTCACATAAGATATGCATATAAAATGATCAGCATAATGTCTAGTGTATAGTGTATGTTTAATAAACGCTAGTTGCTATTATTACTGTAAATATATAAATATACCTGAGTATAGGGAAGATGTTGCTCTAAACTATAGGCATTAGAAAACGAAACTGAAAAAGCTTGCAAAAGAATGAAATTGATTTATGAAAAAAAAAAATCACTGACGCAAAAAGGAAAGTATCATTGAGTTTGATGGGGGGTAGGTCTTTTAGAAGTATGTATATATTTTATGTGCTTTTGTAAATGTATATATACATATATACATGCAAAATAAGTAATAAATACCTATTTCAAATAAAAAGGAATATATATATATCGTTTCTTTGATTCAAACAGTATATAGAAATAAATTTAACATTTTTTTCCAAACATTAATTTGAAATATGAGATTACTAAAAATTAAAATGACCATTTAAAAGTAATAATAAAATTAATAATTTCATATGTAATAATTATATATATATCAATTATATTTATATTATTTATATATTTATATATATTTATATATATTACTTTAAAGTCACATTTTAAAAATAAAAATTGGGGACCATTTATTGTTGTAGCATTTTGAAACGATGCATATAAAACTGTTTGTAGTTTCTAAGAAAGAGAATGGAACTAGATACATGCATAATTATACATATGAGTAGCTTATTTTAACCTGGCCAAAAGCTTTTCATGGACTTTTCTTTAGGAAAAAAATAAGAATAGAGCTGTTTCTTTAGCCCTTAATTCTTCCCTAGAATCAATTCAAATGATATATCAAATGATCAATTCAAGCTCTGAAGACGGTCTACTGAAGACCAGGATCTGCTCTAACCCCTATCTGCTCTGTGGTGCTACTCTCTCCATAATTTCAGTGAATAAAAATAGAAGAAACAGAAAAGATGGGCCAGATGGTCAGCATATTTCCCTTCCTTCCCTAGAACACAAAGAAGTCTATGATGAAAAAACTGTATATATCTAGTCTAGGTTGGGGTAACCAGGCTTCCTCTGAACCTTCCAATACCCTCTTCCATCTTCTATCCTTACAAAGCCAGTAAGTAATCTTGAAATAACTTTACTTCAACAAGAACTTTACAGAATGGCATGTGTTTAAATGGGAAGAGTTAAGTGGTTATGTTCTCAAGACCATCCCCAGAAGTTCAAGAGTACCAACAGACACCAGTGAAGAAGTCTTTTCTCTATAGTTTTCAGTTAAAAAAAAAAAAAAAAAAAAAAAGATACTACTCATTCCACCAGACTAGCATGAGGGAAAAGCAAAACAAGAAATCTCAAATATGGTTCCTCCTGTTAAAAAAGTGAATCTGACATTAGTCCCGAGTAGACTGAGAGGCTGAATACAGTCATCTAGCAGCAGCAGACATAATCAGCAAAAACAAACAAGGGTTATATTAATGCTATTTAACAGAATACTTATTTACTAAAATTTCTATTCTATTTCGGTTAAAATGTAGAGGAAATGTAATATGGAAGTACAAAGATAGATAAACAGAGAGGCTTGATTACAACCACTCCAAATACAATTTTACTTTTTTTTTAATTTAATTATAAGTGTGTATCTATCTTCGATGTTCTGTGTGATCTTTCATTCATCTTTCCTGTTAATAAAAGGCCAATTACGTAACAGAATTTATCAAGTGTTCACGGAAACAAATGAACTATATTAGGACTTATACAAATGATTGACCCAAATAGAGAAACGTAGTAATAGCTAGTTTTACAATAAATATTACAGACAAAGGGTCAAGTACCAGGAAGTTCTTTTTGTCAGTCTTAAAAAAAAGTACTATATAGATCTTCTATGAATAAGCCTAAATGATTCAAATGAGTAAGTCATATACTTCACCTGGTCAATAGCACCAAAAAAATGGTTTTACTCCTTCATCTCCCCCACAGTGTAACTATTTTTTTCCAGGCAAAATTCAGAACTTAAAATTCCTACTTTATAAATTTCACTCACGAACTGACTTTTCATGGTATCATTCCCCACATAATAAATTGAATTTTCACAAGTGGAGTTTATAGCAGGACAGTAGAGTATATGGTAGTCTTTTCTCAGAAAGATTGTCCCAATAATTCCTAAACTATGTAATTTCAGTTAAAGCTGCTAACCACAGACTATAATTAAGTTAACATTCAAGACTTAACTACACCTCTCTATAAAATGCAAACACAATTTGGCATACAACTGGTATTTCTAAAGTTTGTGGATTCTCTCTCATTCTCACAGACGAACTATCCATTACACACTTTAAGTTCCATACACAGACATCAAGCACTGAAGGAAACAGGAAATATTATGCTAACATGACTATAGTATTGATGAATAAAAAAACATAACCCCAAGGCTAAGCTGCCAAATAAGTAGTGAATTAATTTCTGTAAAGTACTCCAATATTACAAAGGTGTGTTGAAAGGTGTCTGCTCATGTTTCAAATTAAACGCACTGCTGGTCAGCATTAGCACCTCAGCTTTGAACACCAGCCATTTGCCTATAACACTTTAGGGGCTAGGAAAACGGATTTGCCGTTCACACTGGAATAATTAGAACATGTCAGGAAGAATTAATTTCCTCATTTTTCAAAAGGATACACAGAAATTACCATGTTATTATATGACAGGGTCCCTTGGAGAATTATATTAAATTTAATTTCTAGCGCAGCCCACACAACAAATTAAAGTCATAAATAAGATGGAAAGAAGCGGGACACAGAGCATATGTTTATGGCAATGAGTGAAGCCAGGGGACCAGAAACAACTATCTTCATTTCATTTTATTTAAATCAGGCAGACACTGTGTATCTGAATGACAGCACTTGTTAATGGTGCTGAGATTATAGGCTCCTTAATTTTAGAAAACAGAAGCAGTCAGTCAGTGTCTGAAATAGTACATTTCCTACAATGCAAAAATTAGTATAAATTTACTTCCCTTTCAAGTCCATTTCTTTTTGCCCTGCAGCAAGTTTAACAAAGATAAACTTATTTTTAATAATAGTGTGTCTCTATTTGTCTTCTCTTTTGACAATTTTCTTGGGTCGGAAAAAAATGAGAAAAGTAACATAAAGAGTCACCAAAATAAGTGAAATTTGAAAACATACTGTTTGTCCAAAATACTAGCTTCCTATCCCATCCTGTAAATGTATCTATTCATTCAGAACTGAGAGACAAATTTCTCCAACTAAAAATTATTTTTCATATCAAATTAAAAATATCTCTTATATGTTGCCTATCATAGTGGTATGAAATTGCCAAGGATATTGTTAAATCAACCTAAGAGCACTAGACTTCTTAGCTATTCCTCAGATCCAAATAACGCATATGGAACAGAAAAGACAATAAAGCCCACTGTAACCAACACTCAGAGTCAGACCCCCCTGCTTCCTTCTCCTCCTGCCTCAGCATCTGCCCAAGGGTGGATGCTGCCCCTTCCACCTCAGTTAGCCATGGGCAGTCAAGAAAAATTCTCACTTTGGTCATATCATCTGCTCTGAAATCATCTCAAGTCCAGCATAGAAACATTAATACAATTTTAATAATATATTATAAAATATTAATATTATTGATTCCCTCCAAGCTTGTATATATGTACACTTTTATTTGTTGTTTGAGTTATGAGTAAAATAACCAGACTGGAAGCAATACATATGACTCTCTTAATCTTTCCCTATGTACTATAAAAAAGATGCAAGATGTCCTATAGAAATTAATATTCTTGCATTGAGAAGTCAGCACCCTCTCAAACATATAAGGCTGCATTTTCAAGCTAGCAGCAACCCAGATGTTTCACATACCTATTATCAAAACAATTTACACTTTTATCCATTCAAAATTTCTTAAGAATGTATGATCAAATTGCCTTTCAATATGAAACATGCTCAATTTATAAAAAATGGGAAAATTTTTAAAGAGATGCTCAGAAAATTAAAATAATTTCAAATTACTGTAGTAAAAATATGGGGAAAAAACTACCATGAGAGTCATTGACACTTTGGCTAACTTTTTTCTCCTTCCAACATGTTCACCTACAGTCTAAATAATAAATGTTAAAATTACTCATAGTCCCAGAAACACTGTAATTTTATCATGCTTAATAACTGAAGACATTCTTAAGGTGAAAACGGAGTTTGTACACTTTAAGAAATGACTGTCATGAAACTGAGCACTCCCTTGGGTGCAACAAACTTTAAATAATTTGTGAATCAATTAACTGGCGACTCTCTTCATAACACAGATTTCACACTCCCAGGTCACTGCATTATCAGCCTGATACGAATCATAACATTTTGGAGAAAAGTTCATAATTGAAATCATTAATTAATTTAACAGGACTTTTAGTTATGGATTGCATTAAACAGCTGTAAAGGAGCAGAGATTAATTAGTTGTTTCTCTGACAATTTTCACCGCTGCTATTACTTGGTGGGAAACTTTCAACTTGTAAAGAACATCACGCTCTCTATAATTTGGTAGTGACCTATCCAAGCAATTTAAAGTTGAAGGAACTATAATTTTTCTAAAATGAAATCTGGAAACCACTGAGGTATTACCCTGGAAAAAAAAATTTTAATAAAAATTGTAAAATTAGACCTTCTCTTTATGTGAAAATGAAACGTGCATCACAAATCTTAAAAGCATACACCTTAAGTAGTTCACTGGATAAAGAAACCAAATACAGCCAACCAGCAAGCTGAAGTGAACAAGGTGATATGCAGGCCCATATTTTGCATATTTTGCTTTTCTCTTAAAATAGAAATCTATTAAACATATATAAACTGTATTAATATTAGCACACTTTACCTCTAAGGATTTAGAACCATTTCACTTGCCTACAAGTTGTCTAGCAAATTAACAGGCTAATAATAAAATTTAGGTAAGTTCAAAAGCAACTCAAAAGTATCATTTTAAGGAAAAGTGACTAGTGGTTTTTCAAACACATCATCTCAAACTCTTTATAGTGTCACATTTTGCACATCTTCATCATTTTAACAGCATACTTCTCATTTGCTATTGTAAAGGCACCGAAAGGCATATCATGGAGATTGTAATAGGCAAGTTCCTAGAAAAAAATCTACATCCTACTGAAATTAATTATTGAAATTAAACATTTTTCAGTTTCATATCAGGAAGTAATCAACTGCACCACCATAATCTCTCAAGTATTATTTTCAGCCTACCCCTTTTCCCCATTATCTCTACCTCATGTGGCAATGACACTAAACTCTTAAAATTCTCAAAACATCCAGGGCCTTCTAATGTCTTGGCACTTTTACAAAGCCATACCTCCAGCTTAGAATTTTCCATCTCCATGTTTCCTCTAAGTAACTTGCTACTACTCCTTTAAAAATCAGTTCAAATGTTAACCTACTCAATGAAGATTTTACCGAACTCTGCTTGGCAAATTTCTGTGTCTTACTTCACTCACATCTTGATTCTAAGACAGTCAAGTTATAATAATTTCTCTTTACCTATCTCTCCATTAGGCTTTCAGCTACTTGAAGTCTAGCTTTACTATACTACCCACATTTAAACCTCAAGTAAATCTATCTGGAACATATTAAGTCTTCAGTAATGCCTTTGATTTAAAAAGAATGAATGAGTGTACATATATTCATTTCCACATTTAATTTTAATAATGTTTTTGAGCATCTGTTAAAAATGAACCATAGTACTAGTTACTTGACAAAACCTCCACTAATTTTAAAACTAAAATAGTTGTATATTTTTTAAAATATTTGACCTCACCTATTAAAATTTCTTTAATTAATAATTGGTAATAAAACTTGGAGAAGGACAGCAAGAAAAATAAAATAAAATAAAGTCATTGTAGGATGGTTTTTGTCATTAAAGACCATTGCACTAGATTTATTTCCCATCAGTGAAAATAAATTAACAAATTAAAAATAGTTTATGCCTGTGGTTCTACCTGGAATCCCTTATCTAGTCAATACACGTAAAAGTAAATTTAAACAAGAAGTATTTCCTCACTTGAGAAGAATGAGTCCTTTTCCATTCTGAGATAGTATGTTGCAAAGGCAAGCTAATTAAAGTGCAATTTCCTCTTTTATATGCGTTTCCAATAATTCACTATGGAGGTAAGGCAAATGGTAATGGTTCTCGTCTTATCATTCACATTTTCTCACTTACATCTTTAAATCTCACTTATTTCTCATTTCAGTCACTTTAATGGAAAGGGAAAGGTGGAATTATCTTAGATTTATTCTTTAAGACTGTGGCAATTATAAGTTGTTAATAGGGTTGTTTCCTAATTATAAATAGTTTCTTTATACAAACATAATTACTACTACAAGTTCTTACAAGAATTAAATAAAGTAACATATATAGGCATTTAATAAACATAAATTTTCTTCTGTCTCTTGTCCTAAAATATATATGACCCAGAGAACATGTCTTAAAGCAGGTTATCATAGAATCATTCTGATATTGGTGAATAATTGGTTCTAATTGTATATATATTTAATGAAACTAATAAGAGGTTAAAGAAAGTAGAAAGTAAAGTATCTATCTCTGTTAGAAATAGTTAAATGAGCAACAGTGAAACTGAGTGATGAAGAGTAGGAATGAAGTCTGCCTAACAAAATTATAGATTGTAGGCAATGTTCACTTTTTTTCAGCCAATTCCTCCTTGTAGCCAAAGGCCTATTAAGGCTAGATTTAAAGTCCAAAGTATAAAACAAAATAAATTTAACTACCACATAAGAATCGAATTCAGGATATTTATCCTATCATTATTTATTTTAGTCACCCTAAGAGTTATTAGAACCAATGATGCTTTAGAAAGGTGATTTTTTTTAATTATTTTATTGAGGTAACATTGCACTATGACATTATATAGGTTTAAGGTATACATCATTCTCAATCATTGTCTGTATATACTACATTAAGTTTACCACTAGTAGTTGAAATTCATAGTTAAGTAATATCTTCAGAATATTACATTTTTCTAAGATTCTGAAAAATCCTGCATCGAGAATAGAATCCATATTCTAAAATGTATACACTTGGGTTCTAACTAAAGATTCACATTAAAATATATAGACAAGGTAACACCAGAGTAACATTAGATCTATTACTTTAGATTCAACAAATCAGAGAAACTATGCTAATATAACACACCACTTCTGCAAAGTATTTGCTGACTAATAAATGAATTGCTGCTCTTCTTTATATCTTTATATACACTATCAGAATATACATATGCTTTATTTCTTATTCTGCACCTCATTCTACCAATATACTCAAAATTGTGTTTAACCCAATCATTGTAGTCATGTGTCATCCTTATTCATAAACCAAATCTTTGTACCCACAGCACTATTTGGGAGTTTCACCAACATACCTCAGTCATGTACCTGCTACTCATCATGTCCTTATTATACTCCACCATCACTGAAAGTATTTTTTTTTACCTTCCTTGGACTTCAAAGCATGATGTTGCAGTAGTATCTTCTATTCCAAGTTAATCTTATTCCACTTTGTCCAAGTGTCCATGGGGAGGTTAGTTTTAGAATCCTAATCTTGAGTTCAATGAGGCTTAGATCTAGCACCCCCATCAGTTTTCAAAATCTCCTCTGGGATAGAACCAAATAGAAATTACATATTAAACAATTCCATCTCCTTATATGAGAGTTTACTTACAAAGGATCACTTATAATTAGTGTGGCAGAACTCTCTGGGTCAATGTCAATTTTTAGGGTGAAATGTTTGGTTTTCCCTTTAATAGTCATACAGTGACCATAGATACATCTTACTCTTGAGATTAGAATTTGAAGGCATTTCAACACTTTCCAGACATAGGACAATATATTTTTTCCTGAAAGTTTTATATTTGTTTTATGAGAGAGAGATATTTAAGAAGGCAAAATGCTGTATTCCTGTATCATCATTTTAAGAAGCAGGAACAAAAATCCACTTGCACCTTACTTAGAAGATATAAGAATCATTTTTATAATATGATAATGCAGGTTATAATAAATATTATAAGGATTACAAGTAAGAATATAAAATTAAATACACGATAGAGGAGATGAGAAGATGATAGGGATGAGAAAGAAAAAGAGAGGAGATGCAGAAGAGAAGAGAAACAATTATCTAGTATTAAATCCAGGAATGCAACAGGGGTTGGAAGTACAGAGGAGAGGTGAGAAAAAACAAACATATCCATTGTTGTTTTTCTAAACTATTTCATCTTTTACAGAAAAGGGTTGGAAATGTGAGGTAAGTGCATTACTTCCACAAATACTCATTCTTACTTGACTTAGTTTCATAACTCCATAGACCTTGCTTAAGAAACACAGTGCTCACATTTCTGCATTCAAAAGAACCAAAAAAGTCTCCAAAGTATTAGACATATAAACGACAAGTTCTTCCAAATCAGGCATGAAGATCATTTTTCCTCCATTTTTCTCTTCAACAAATATATTATAGAAAACGAAAGGAAAATTTCACACTTCATTTATGTTGACTTCCTTTGACTTGCTAAAATTGCCTGGCCTATAGCATAAGATGTTATTCTATATAAATCTATTTAATTTTTCCTAAAAAAGAAAATGTTTACAAGATTTAAATAGATCAAGTTTTGTTGCTGGATAGAGCCTTTTTTCTTTCTCCTTTTTTTTTTGTTACTTCCTTTCTTTTTCTATTTTTCTTTACAGAGTGAAATTTTTTATCAAGAAGTTAAAATTTACATTGCTAAAAATATGTGACAACCATCGTTATAAGTCTATGACATTTTTTTGGTTTTGGAGGTAGACTCTTCACAAAGGCACTTAGTTTTTTAAAGCCAAAATTAAGACAGACACCACTAGAGAAAAGGGTATAGTCTCTGAGTTAAACAATTTTAAGTTTGAATTTATCTTCTGTTATTTACTGTGTTGCTCTCTGGGAAGCTGGTATATCACTCTGAACCTTTATCAGCTATAAAAATGGGTAAAACAACAATTTCTACCTTACATGAAAATCATGAGGATTAAATGAGGACATTTTCATGGCAAATATATGTAAGGAATTTAACACAATATCTGGCATAATTGAGTACTTTATATAAGGTCTTATTCATAAATTTGCTGAGTACAAAATTTATCTTCCTAATGATTTTACCAAAACATGGAATTAATGTTCTGCAGAGGAGATGCAGTTCTTAGCAATGGTATACTGAAGAACATGAAGATCAATACTTTAAAAAAAAGTGCCTACTTTAATGTAATATCTTTCAAACTATGGGTTAAATGAATGCTAAAAATGCATTTTCTCAGTGTCAATCAGCATTTGTTATTAAAAAGAAGAGAAGGGACTGGAAGGGGGAGAGAGAAAACAAAGGAGAGGGAAGAAAAGAGAAAATGGAATATATTACGCATGTTAAGGATAAGTATTAGTGATAAAACTTTCAGTTGTTTTACATTGCACACTGGGTAAGGATATAAATTTGTTTCTTACACTGAATCGACAGTTGAAAAAATTTGAAATCCCCTGACTTGGGAACTAAACTATATGAATTCATAAGCTTTCATGTAATAGAGAAAGAGGCAACCACCTCACTCAAAGATTCCTTCAATCCATAATATGTAGCAACTGAAGCCATCAGTGCCCTTTGGGATATTTCATCATGTGACATCTTATTTGAAAAACCATAAGACAGAAGTAGACTTACTGGAGTTTATCTAAGGACAAGAGGGAAAAACTAGATAGATGACTTCTGAGTAACCATTCAATCTCTGAAACTACGAAGCAAGAAGTGACTTAAAATGGAGACAAATTAATAAAGTTAGAAAGATTTAAGATGTCATTCTTCAAACATGAAATAAATTAAGGCACTTAAAGATAAAAGACCAAGGAAATGACTCTTCTAAAACTAAGCTGGTTTTGTGGACTAAAGGACAGCCACGTGATACCCAGTACCTTTGCTCTACTTGAAGAAACTCCGTTCTAGCTCCCCTTTTACAAGATACAGAGGGTATGTGTGGGGTTTGGAGCGGGGCTCTGCAGGGTGAGATCAGTATACAAAAGGAAGGTGCATAAGAGGTTGTGTAACTTCAGTATGGTGGTCTGTTGTCAACCAAAGGGAAGGGGAGCAGGAACAGAGCCAATCAAGATGTGTTCAGTAACCCAGTCATTCCACAGAAATCTGTACAGCTCTTGTTCCCTGGCAACACAGCTGGAAAGAGCACAGCAGTAATTGAAGGGGTTTTCCATAGGGTGCTTATAAATTTGATTTCACTGTTGGCTTCTTGCCACTGCAACGTATACACTGGATGGCTCTGTTTGTGAGTTACCCATCTATGTGCTTAGATGAAAAAGAATCAAATTTTCACTTGGTAGGCATGAAGTCAGCTAAGTTTTCAAACTTCCCAGGTAAAGAAAAACTCATGGTTTGTACTGCCATGCACTTTCCATGTATTTCTATGGGAAACTAAATTATTTCTGTTTTACCCATAACTCATAAAATTGTTTTCCCTAGACTTAAAACTTTACAGCCTTTTAAATACACTCCTCTTATTTTCTCCACATTACTATAATTTTGCCCCATACTTTTCCCCTTGGCAATCAAAAATATATACAATTGTCTAGATTTCAAAGTAAAAGGGATGAAGATGATTCAATTACTGAGGTTCATGTAAATGTTTTGCATGTGACCAAATAAACTTTTCATTAACTATTTTCACTTCCATATAACTTTCCTCGATTACTCTTAATATAGTTAAACAGTAACGGACTACAGGTCTTCATCTGGTTGAACTTCCACATTTTGGGGAATATTTAATTTTAAGTTAAACTCAGTTGTTTCTGATATGTATCATTTCAACTTAAATAATTCCTGGTCGATAACACATCCTATAACTGTTCTGGTTTTAGAAACTTAATTACTCTCATATCGCCAGTGCTACCATTTAAAAACCAAAAGCCAAAATTATGAGTGTGGTGCTGGGGAATAGAAAATATACAATGTGAAAAATTGTCAGTGAAAATACTAATATACAGTAAGTCATCATACATGAGCAGAAGTATTGATCTCCTTTGGCTCAATCAGTGTAAAAGTAGAAAACGTTCCCTCTTCATTCCCAAAATAGGATAACCTTCGTGCAGAAACAGGTATACATCTCCACACCAGGATCACCAGAGTTGCTCATTCCCCATGCTCTCCTATTTCAGCCAGGATACCCGATTACTTTTCTTCCACAGCTAGAGACATCACATGTCCTCCTCACCTCCCAAATTCCTAGTAAGGAATATTTCATTTCCACTATTGTGCACTGGTACAGTGGAGGTAGGAAAAGTGAAATCCCACTACCAGATATTCATCAAAAGAATGTTATTAAAGCTAGATTTCAAAATTGTATTTCATAGAAAACACATTAAATGAGCAGTAATCAACTACTATAGTACTTTCAACAGTACGATTTAGCCATATTTCGGGGTAAATGGGTTTCAACAGATTGCCCAAATCACCATTATAACACAATTTCTATAAGTGTATCCATTCCAAATTCCAAACGATATTCAGAAATTGACCTACTAGTAAGTTGGAAATTGCCTCTTGTATACTTCAGAAAAGTCTTTTTGTGATATCAAAGAAATACTACAAAACCAAGTAATTGTCAATCTTCTTTAAGTAAGCCACATGTTTTTAAAAAAGGGAAACAAAAATGAAAATTAAAAGCGAAAATTAAATGTGAAAGTTATAAACACCTCCTCATGTACTGCCTATGAAGTCATGGGTTAAAATACAGTACCTGAAAGTATTCATGAACAAATGATTATTAGTGAGCACAATATCATTAATATATTGACAAGATTGATTTGGGTGATGTGGAAAACAAAATTTCTAAAGATATATATACATAATTACAGCCCCCAAATATAAGTGATTTAAATGTTGCTTTAAAAAATATTACTAAGCTTAGGATACTAGGAAAGTGAACACAACTATGTCATTCTCATGAAAACTACAGAGAAATAAATATACACTTAACCATCTCTATAAGCCAACAGCTCATTTTCACATTATAAGCAAAGCTATGTGAATACAAAACAAAAAATCATATGAGCAGAACTATGAAGATCTAGCATGAGAACTTCTCGAAAAGCTACCAAATGTGCTGTATACTGGCATGATGTATAAATAATTTTCTAATAAAGGTAAATTTCAAATAATTAAGAAAAAAGCATCTTGTTATGGAAAGGAAAACAATGTTAAAATATGAAGCCTAGATTCAAAGTAAGATAGACAAGCATAATAATGATGGCATTTGTAAGAAATAACACATCAAATTTTCAGTAAAAATTAAGAGCAGAATTTTACCTTTTAAGAAACTGGAGGTGAGGAGAAAGGGACAGCAGGCATTCTCTGAGGTAGCACAAAACATATTTGAATACATCCTTGTTCTCCCATTTTTAATATGAGATTGAGACTTGTAATAAACCAGAAGTATCACCTGTAATTGACAGCACTGTGATGTTCTCACTTACCTGCGACGCCTGAGGTCCCGCAGCAGCTGAAAACTCTCAGGACTTCTGAGTCTGCCCCCAAGAGCACAAGCCCATCACATTGCACATGCTCCTCACTCATTCACCCAACCCCTCTCTGCTATCATAATCCTTTCTTCACCAGCATACTGTCGTCAGCCATAGAAGCTATGCATTAAAATTAGTCCTACAAGGTTATCTCTAGTTGCAGCCCTTGAAGCATTTCATCTGCTCATTCTGAGCATGTGCATTTTAACCAATTATGAAGTCTTCATTGAAGAATCATGTTTAATGGTATGTCCTTGTTTGTGACTGGGCAAAAGGGTCACTATGTACATTTTGGGTAAAGTTGTATATCTATAGCTTATGATCTCATAAGTACATATTCAAACATCTAAGAGTAAAAAAGCTTCATGGAACAGAGTTTAACATTATCCTTCTGAAGTATATATCTTACAAACAAATAACTATAGTTTATATCAGTTTAGAAAATTAAGCATTATTTTTGTGTGGAGGGAATTAATAGGACAATAGGCCATGCCTCTCAGCATCATTTGGAGCAAGAGAGGAAGAACACTGTGTTCTTTCTTTGCACCCAAAACAACAAGTTAGAAAACAAATCTATTTTGAACAAGTATCTCAGGTTTTGCCAGGGGAAAAGGGAGTGAGGGAAGTTTGAGGTTTCAAATCAAGAAAATCCAACAGCAAGCCTTCATATTCGATTGTGTGTGTCTATACACTAAGATTATACAGGAATGAGGAAAAAATATCCCTATCAAGAAAGTTAAGTTTAAGTGAAATGTTTTTCAAGGATGATTTTAAAGAAGGCTCTAATGTTTGAGGTTTTCATCAGTAGTTCTCAGAACACAGTTTATAGTGCTGTGAGTGAAACAGGGTAAATGGCATTTCACCGCGATGTGCTGTTATGGCCTGTATGACTTGAATCATACAACTGAGATTTCTGGGGATTTTGTGATAATGGGAAACAGGAAGAAAAATTTTACATAGTCATGACTCATGGGGGGAGAAATGGACATATAAATAACTGTTAGCTCAGCAAAAAGGATCTCTGAAGAAAGGAAGACACCCAGGAGATGTGCATATCAAATAAAAATGGAGACTATGGCTCTATTTCAGCTCGAACAATATTCCCTTCTCAGGAATCATCCCCTCTGGCTCACGGCTGACAACCCAGAGATAGCATATGAGTGAGATGAGTTCATGAGTAAGATAAATAGGGGTGCTCCACAGCAGGTAAATAAATTTGTTTCCACTGAGATAATTATTCTTACCGTGTGTCACTGCTCTCATGGCATAAACGGGACAGGTGATGACATCCTGTAAAATGCAATTTTATTCCTATACTCCCGACATTGAGATATATAACTTATTCAGCTCTCAAGAATATTTAGTTTTTGTTGTTCATTTTTGGAGGTTTTTTTTTTTTTTTTTGGATTTTTGTGGGTTTTTTTTTTTCCATGGGGTTTTTTTGGTCAGAGTGGGATTTTTTATTATTATTGGTTTTTTGCCTTTTTAAAAAATGCTATAAATTATGCAACACTATTAAGAGATCGGGGGAAATGGAACCATTATTCTTTTAAGCTATGTAGTCCTTTATAAGGACTACCTATTTTTTTATGTGAAATAGATGAACATAGCTATTTTTATTTGAATTTTTAAGGTTAACATCTGCATCACATAATCCCTGTAGAGTACCTATAGCCTCAAATCAATGCTTTCTCCTAAAACTCACATCCTCTCAGACCTAACCTAGGCAAGAAATAAGGAATCACATGCCTTTGTACTGGCAAATAATTTTTCCAACTATAATTCATTAGTACCTTATTCCAAAACCATATGAATACTTACGAGATGGTTAATCCTCATTAAAAACTAAGATTGCATGATATAATTACATGTAAATAAGAAAAAATGAATTAAACTCTTACCCTTTCCTATGTCGGGCACTAGTTGTGAATCATATATACAATTAGAGTTATATTGCTAAGCTAAAAATATTGGTAAAGAGCTAAAAATGACAAACAGTGCCTTTTAAATTAATGTCTTATTAGTTGAGTGAAGTACACTGACAAAGAATAATTTATGCTTATTCAAACTGCACTCGACATCTTCAGGTGTTTCCAAATGAGCTCACAGAAGAGTGATTAAATGCATCTGATAACAAGCCACACATTGCTGAAATTACTTACCGCCTCATTTTATGATTAATTAAACATGTAGATTAAAGTTGCAAAAGAATTTAGATTAATGAGCAAGTTAAGTCTTGCTGATATAAGTGAATTGGGAATTGGATGCTCTGTGGAACTTTATAAACATGCATTTTATAATGAATAAGACAAGGCTACATGCAGAATTGTGGCCACCAGGGCCTTTTGACGATGCAGTCTTTTTTAACATGGTTTGACAGCTTTCAAATAACATTCTTCTATAGGCTTTAAACTTTGTGCTTTGCTGTAAAATACAAGGCTACATAACTCATGTATCAAGAGTACGATTATTTTCACGCTCTCCAAGGTAATGACCCCCTGTAGCAGCAGCTGTTCAGAAAAAATTACAAGCTCAATTGTTATCTTAATCAGAGATAGTTTTGCAGTTAAAAGCAGTTATGCAACTTATAAAATTATATGACACCTCATCAGTACCTCCTCTTCAACATTCCTTCCTCCAAAAGTAAAACCACCCACCCTCAAGTCATAGCTTTCCGGAGGACTTATTAGCAGAGCAGGGTGCTCAGTCATTCATAAAATATTCAAAGCCATTTATTAGCAAAGTTTCTGTGCTAGGAAAGGTAATGTTTAAATTTATGACGACTCTTATCAGCTCCAAGAGTGTGTCAAAATATCTGCTGGGGTTTGCTGAGTATTCAATTTTTCTCTTTTAAGATCAGCTTTACCTAATCCAAGCAGCTGAGACTGTGTCAAAAGCCAAGTTAGACTTTATGATTGTCCAGGGCAAGAGAAATTCAGGTTGTTCACAGGAGATGTTGTGCATTCTCATTGGCATGGGATACAAAAGCGGGGAGAAATTGAGCTAAAGTTACTAAAATGAGCTTGTGGTTTAAAATCTATTCCATTTTTATTACTAAGCTATAGCACAATACCATTTATTGCTACCATAGTATAATGAAGACACTCCTACAAATTCTTTGAATAAATCTAATCTACAATCTAAAATGCACCTCTAATTCTTTTCTACTTATTTTCAGACCTTTTGCATGATTCATTTTTGGCAAAAGAGAGATTTTTACAGAGTTACATTTGTACCTTTTAACCAGTTTTTTAGATTCCAAAGATTTATCAAGAAAATTGGGGACATTTTTACATAAGAATCAAAAGGAGCTGCTTCATGACACAGGTGGCAAATTACCATCATTAACCCCACCTATTTATCATGTGGACATAATTGCCTGTTTGAAGATTTATGTTAATGGAAATTTATTGAGACACAAGTCTATGACTATACTGAAATTTATTAAAAGTTAGAAATCAGCTTTAAAGCAGCCAAAATAAAAGTCTACATCTGATTTATTTCCCTTAAGTTTTATTAGGCAAGTGTCTTTCCCCAAATAATGTAAAGTACATTTTGTCACCATAAAAGGTTATTTTAAATTTAGAAGACCTTCCTCTGTAGTTCAATTTAAATATAATAACGATTTCTAGGTATAAATAGAAACTCAAATAATATAATATACTTTTTATGTGAAAATTTAAATTACTCATTTATATACTTTAAAAATGGGAAATCTGACAATGAAATTGTTCTATTAATCTGAAAAAGGCTAAATTAGATAATTTAAATAATTCTTGGTAATCATAAGATGTATTTGGAGTATGTCAGAAGGATATAGATTATTCAGATTTTAGTCATTGTCATAGTATTGGTAGGCCCCCAAAATTATGAGGGGTGTACTGGAGTTACTAATAATTTAACAGAAATTGTGCCACTGCTGTGACATTTTAATACAAAATGAATTTGTTTCCTCATGGAAGTAATTTTTGAAAAGTAACTTTTTAAGTCACAAATACTGACTATACTTTATTATATGTACTTGTTATTACTAGCATGTTTTAATTTTTCTGATAGATGCTTTATACAGTTTTCCTGAATAGACCATATTAATTTATCAGTTAAAGTTGAGTTTTACATTTACCTGACATACCAAAATAGGTACTTCAGCCTGAAATTCTGAATGGGGAATTTAAAATATCCCAAATCAGTCATATGTAATATAAAAATTCTTATTTTCATTAAATCAAGATGGCAATTTATTGTAATACTTATTTCCTTTCACAACACATAGTCATGTGGGTTATGAACTTTGCATTTCTAAGAGAAGTTTAATATGTTCTCTGTTCCTTGTATAGGTTGAACAAATATGTAAAGATATTCACCAGAGATGAAAATGAGATAACTAAACTCATTTTTTCATGTGATTGGGCCAAGAATTCTCAAGGTAAACTACAGAAGCATAATATACACAATGCTGGCCAAATATTGAATTATTAATATTGTTGGATCCTGGGTTTCAGTTTATGCCCTATAGAGGAGATCATAAGATTCATCATAACTCAGCTTGTCAAAATGTTTACAAGGATCCTGGAGGTAATATCTCTTAAAAATAAAGTAAGGTGACTCTCTACCAAGTGAACTGCCCTTAACGCAGACTAAAGTTTATAAATGCAAAGAACCAGTCCATAGCAAAGAGAGCAGATGAAGCCAGGTACTACCCAATATCAGATCCTGCTAAATCAGCATCCAGCTGTTGTGATACCAGGCAGATGACTAAAAGCGTTCCTTCATTTGTCAGGATCAGTAGAATTATTTAGTATACCTATGAGCTGTATGTCAATGCAAGTATTCAAAAGTCATACAGAGAGTTAGTCAACACAAAAAATTCTGAATTTTTCCATCAGCAAAGAAATAAGAGTTTCTATTTTATATATTAGTAATACTAGAACCACTCAATATCCCATGTATCCAAAATAATTGTCTAAGTGCACATCAGCTTTTATAAGCTGACTAAAGTATGATTAATTTTTTAAAGCCAAAGTTTCCTAAACTTTACTCTATGGCTTGTATCATTTCCATAAAGAGAAACTGAAATGAAAAATATATTATATACAGATGGTAACTTAGGATGATGTACCCCTTAGTCCTATAATAATGTTATAATGCAGTTCCTTCAATAAAATTTAAAAATGAAACTTTTAAAAATATGTTTTATTGATAAATACCATAGGATTCAAGGCAGGGGAAATTTTGTAATTCCTGATATTCATATCTCCAATCTCATTCAACATCTATGTCCCCAGTAAATATAAATATTTCTGAAAAATATTGATTTGTGATAGTAAAATGGTTTAATTTGTATATAAAATCTAGCCAATAGTCCCAATACTTTTAAACACAAGTTAAAATTAGAAATGTAAAGATACTAGGAAAATTACCTAAGCCTTACTACTGGACCACAAAAATGCAATGCAATCCTCATTAGCCACAGAAATAGGAAATAAATGGGAACATTAGTCATACTCATAAATTATATATGTATATTATACCTGGGCTCTTATACAAAGTGATGAGGGGTCACAAAGTCCATCTTGAAGCATTTTCCTTTCCTCATCAGAAGACATAGAATGTCTAAAAAGAAGAAACTAATAGTTATTGGACCCACTATCTTCTGGATATAAAATAATTTTTCTCCATGCATCACACATTATTCCCAACAACCAAACCCATTTTACAGATGAAAGAATTGAAATTCAGGCTAAATAATTTGTCCAAACACATACCAAGTGGTGGCAATGAGAGTGAAGTCCTGGTGAACCCAACTTCAAGGTCCATTTGTTCTTTTCAATATATAATGCTTATTTATGGCCTATACTATCATTTTTCTGTTTATGATATTCTTCATCATCTGGAATGCCTTTCTGCTTTATTTTTTAATATATTCCTATCATATCCTTCCAATATTCACCTACTCCAAAAAAGTATGCTGTATTCTCTCAGAATTTTGTGTAAAATCCTCTACCGCAATAGTTCAGTTTACACACAACATACATTTATACAAAATTATCAATAATATATACACACTACAATATGTCTCTCCCATTCTCTATCCTATACTCTGTTTTCTCCCACCTCCCCACTAACTTCACTACTACAACTATTTGCACTAAAACTACTATTATTATTATTATTATATATTACCAATATCAAGCAACCACCTTTTGCTCACATACTGCTCCTGGGTCTCCAAAAATTTACTTCCCTCTACTTTCATTTTGCCCAAACATTCTGATATTCCTAAACCAACTCTTTCCTTCCCACTAAAAATATCTACTCCTTAATATTTAATAAAAAGTATAAGATACTCTTAATTATTCATTTATTCAACAGTATATCAACATTTACTTTATGCTGGAAACTAATGATAAATAAGATAGATCTTATTTGTCTGAGAGTCAACAATCTACCAAGACAAATAAACCAAAATTTATGAAAGAGATTTGTAGCATAATAAAAGAATGTAAAAATAACTAAGTGAGGTAGGTACAAAAATAGAGAGTAATAAATCATTGGTAGGTTTCGTACAGAAAGTGATATATGAAACCAAGTTTCATTGATGAAGAGGATACAGGCAAAAAAACTAGCAACAGTAACTGCCTATCACTGAATATTTTCTGTGTGAAGTACTGTTAATATAATGTATGCTTAACTATCATTATATAATTTCCTTCAAATATGTGAAGATTTCTACTTCTGACCAAGGTGTACTAATAACAAGGACTGGATTCACCCATCTAGTTTTAACAGCTAAAATACCATATAAAACATATTTAAAAACAAGAGTTTTCAGACACTGGACATCAGACAATGAAGAACAGTGAATCCTAAAGAACGAAAAACAAATGAGGTCATCTCTACCGTTATCCTAACGTTCTGCATGAAGAAATAAATTACCAACTATAGTGCAGAGGCAGCATCTTATGGTCTCAGTGAGTTACGAGGTGGATCTCATAGCTTAGAGAGGCCAACGTGCCTATAATTCATAGGACAGAGTAACTGAGGAAACAGAACTGCACATGGGTTTCCAGAGATCTATAAAGTCCCTCTTAAAACTTTAGCCAATTACTGATCAGCTCATGTGTGTGAGAAAAATAACCGAGTTTAGAGAAAGGCACACCTTAAAGGAAGAGAGAGGAAATCCACAGACCTCACACAAGGTCATGAACAGTTCATTTCTCTATCATCAAAAGTATAAAACTTCATAACATAAAGAGCAATGTACTCAAAATATTGCCTCAGTAGTAGAGAAAATTAAACCTACACTAATGATTGTACTGGTTCCAATGGACAGAATTAAAGCAAGCATTGAAAAGATAGAACTATTTCTAAGCATTATAACTATTCATAGAATAGTTATTCATAGATAGTCATAGACATATGGTCATATTCAGCACTCCACAAAGCAAAATTCACAATTTCTGGCATCCAGTAAAAAAATCACCAACCATACAAAAAAGCAATACGATACTATCAATAATGAATAAGTTAATCAAAACCAGGCCAGAAAATATACAGATAATAGTCAGTAGACAAGAATATTAAAAAGTTATCATTGTATTCAATTTGTTCATGTAACTAAAAGAAAGACTGAATATATTGAATAGAGATATTCAGTACAAAATAGAGACTCAAATTTAACTTCTAGATATTAAGAATACAATATCTGAGATGAACTAAAATGAGGTGGTATTAAAAGATCAGCAACTGTCTGCAGAATAATGCATTTGAAGACTTCTTTATAGAAGCAATCCAAAAATGAAAGAGTGAAAATAAGATGGAAAAAGTGTTAACAGAATAAGTAATCTGTAGGACAACTTCAAACTGTACATATGTAACTGGAGTCTACAAAAAATGAGAGTGAACAATAAAATTTTGAAGAAATAATGGCTGAAAATTTTCCAGATGTAACAAAATGGATTAAACCACAGATCCAAGAATATAAAAAAACCAAACCCAAGTTCAAAAACATTAAGAAAACCACATTAATGTGTATTCTATTCAAATGACTTACAACCAATGACAGAGAATGAATACCTTAAAAACAGCAAGATGAAAACGACATATCACATACAGAGGGATATATATGTAAGAATTACGGAAGACTTCTTTTTGAAAACAATGCAAACCAAAGGACATTGGATCAATATTTCTAAGTTATTGAACAAAAAGATTAATCTAAAATTCTATACCTAGAAAATAAAGACTTCTGAGAAATACAAAAGCTAAAGAAAATCTCACCTACTCACCAGGAGACATAGCCTACAAGATGTGTTGAAGAGGTTCTCCAGGCAAAAGGTAAAGTCATTATGTAAAAATCTTAATCTATATAAAAGAATAAAGTGCACTGAAAATGCACTTATTATAAAAGGCTTAAATATAAAACTTTCATATTTTAATTGCTTTAAATGTTATTGAATATTGAAAACAAAAACAACAATTATTTTTAGGTTTATAATATATGTAGAAGTAATATGATGACAATTGCTCAAAGATTACATGGGAGAAATGGAAGTACACTATTAGATTCTTATATCATAGATGAAGTGGGATAATGTTACTTGAAATAAGACTGTGATAAGTTGCACAGAGTTCCTATAAATCCTAAAGCAACCATAGGATGCAATAAAACAAAAAAGTAGACATATAAGTCAGCAAAATAACTTTAAACAATCTTAATAAATTGAAGAGAAATCAGGAAAAAAAGAAAGGAGAATAATTAATATAGTACAAATAGAAAATAAAAAGCAGATCAAATAAAACTCAGCCATGTCAATAATCACATAAAATGTTAGTGATTTAAATACCCACATTAAAAGTGAGAGATTGCATACTGGATAAAAAGGTAAGACTTAACTTCATGTAGCCTATAAGAAATTCACTTTAAAAATGAAGACACAATAATTTAAAAGTGAAAGGATAGATTACAAACATATATATGTATATATATGTAAATGTATATATAATTATACATAGGTAAAAGAGGGATAGAGAGCTAGATGACAGCTAGATAGATAAAAGATAAATAGATGGTACTAATAATTAAAAGAAAGCTGCACTGGCTATCATACATAGTAGTTTTATAGCAAAGACTATTATTAGGAATAAAGAGATTCTTATATAATGATAAGGAAATCAATTCATTAAGAGGATATAATGATTCTAAACATTTATCCAGCTAATACTGCTTGAATATACAAGAAAAACTAATAAGAATTATTTCAAAATATCTGTTAATAAAACAAGCACACAAAAAATTCAGGAATTAGAAAACTTAAAGAACATTATCAACCAAGTTTACCTAATTTACTTTGTAGAACTTGTTACTCAACAAAAGAATTAGGACCTCAATAACCAAAGATATCTTTAAAATCCTTAAATGTTAGTAAGCAAAATAACACTTCTAAATGACATAGGAATCAAAGAAGAAATCAAAAGTGAAATAAAGTATTTTAAACTGAATAAAAATAAAAACATGATATATCAAAATTTATGTGATACGATTAAAGCAGTATTTAGAAGAAAATTTATAGCACCTATAGTGAAAAAGAGAAATTCAACTCAATAATCTCACCTTTGTAGTAAAAAAGCAGAACAAATTAAATACAAAGAATGAAGTAAAAAGGAAATGATAAGAAAAAAATAGATATTGTTAAAACTGAACCCGTAAAGACAATATTAAATTTCAATATGGTGCATTCACATTCTCATATTAGAAATAAGAGGTGACATCACTGGATAGTCTATAAATATTTTTAAATAATAAATAGATATTATGCACAACTCTAAGTCAAAAGATTCAACAACTTATATAAAATATACTTAAATACAGTGAATAACATTAAGAAAATCTACATAGCCCTATATCTAGCAAATAAATTGAATTTTGTTGCTGAAAACCATTCCAGAAATAAAACTAAAAACTCAAATGGTTTCATTAGTAAAGTTTTCCAAGCATATAAAACTATATAACTTCTAAAAGAATGCATAGGATAAACCCTTAGTTACCTTGGGTTTTGCAAAGATTTCTTAAATGTGAGACAAAAATCATGAAATATTTTTAAAAAGCAATAAATTGAACTTCATCTAGATTCAAGATTTTTATTCCTCAAAAGACACTTGAAATTAAAAGGCACACCACAGACTTGTAGAAAATATGTGTAAAACATATACCCAACAAATACCTTGTATTCAGAACACATTAAAAACTACTATAACTCAATAAAACAAGAAGACTACCTCAATTTTAAAGAAACCATGAAAGATATAAAAGTCATTCCAACAAAGTAGATAGATGGATGGAAAACAAGTCCATAAAAAGATGTTCATAATCATCAGGCATCAAAGAAATACAAATTAAAACTACACTGAAATACCATTACAAACCACTTGAGTGACTAAAATTGAATACTAAAGGATGAAGGATGTGGAAGCAACTGAAATTCTGATACATGGCTAGTAGGAATGTAAAATCAGAAATTCTGATACATGGCTAGTAGGACCCTCCTCGGAAAAGTTAACAGTTCTTATAAATTTACACCTATGTAATGTACCCATTCCACTCCTAGGTATTTACCCAAGAGAAATGAAAGCACATGTCCACCCAAAGACAGATATTCAAAACAGCTTTATTTGTAACAGTCAAAAATTAGAAAGACCCTAAATGGACAGTCAAATTGTGGGGTAGGCATAAAATTTAAAACCACTCTGCAATTTAAAAAATTATTTATTGACATGCACAACTTGAGTGAATCTCAAAATAATTATGCTGAGTGAAAGAAACGAGACAGAAAGAGAACAAAATGTATGATTTCACTTACATTAAAAAAAAGTAATGTCAACTATCGTGATAGCAGATCAGTGATTGACTGGGGATGAGGTCAAGAAAGATCAAAGGGGGACAGGAATGAGAGACTAAGGAGCATTAAGAAACTGTTAGGGATGATGGATTTGTAAATTATCAGGATTGTGAAAATGGTTTCACTGGTGTATACCTATATAGAGTACTGTAATTTAAACTATATGCTTTAAACACAAGCAGTTTATTACATGCCAATTATACCTCAATAAATCTGTTAAAAAAACATAGTGTAAGTATATTCTCACTTTACAATGAGAAGTTATTTATTTGCCTAACACCTAGTCCACAACAATGTGACAAAGGCCATACAGTATATTTTAAAATTAATATAGAGCATCTAACGTAGTTCTGATGTACCAAAGTTACTCAAAAGTTATTGGGTTTTAAGGTATAAAGGCATATACATGACACTAAAATGTGAAAAATTTATTTTCCATAAGGTATTTAATTTTTTTAAGATTTTTAACCTAAAATATCTTACTTGATTAAATATATGTATGAGAGCTTCTCTTATTCATTCAAAAAGTATTGTACTACATAGCAGACACTACCAAGTAGGCAGAAGTGAGACAGATTTTTCAGTCAGACAAAGGTTATGAAAAAGCACCCTTTGATAAAGCAAAAGCAAAATGCTCCATGGGTCAGGATTCTGAGGAGTGCATAGCTGAATGGAGGATTGTGATAACCAGTTGTTCTAGATCTCCAAGAAGGAACAATTGCCAAAGTGTTTACCAGGGAGGAACTGCTAAATTTAGTATCAGTCACCTTTTTGCTCTTATTATCACATACGTGTATGTCATCTCCTCCTACAGATTATTTATTTTTGAAGAGTTAATTCCTCCTTTACCATTATAAATTCTATCTCTTGTTGGAACAGTCTTGAATTCATATTCTTATTAAGTAAATTATACATGAATGAATAGATGAATGAATATTATTATTAGTCTGAATGATAAGGTAATGAGAATAACAAGGATCCTTAATGAATCAACTTGACTTTATCTCATTTTCTTCAAAAAGTATTTTTTCAACTTTTATTTCAATAAGCCTATTCTTATTCATAAATACGTTTCCTCTCCCCTTAAAAGATACAAGCAGAGAAGACTTTTAGCTGAAGTATAGCATTTGCTGTGACTATACCGACTGCAGACAAGAACAGAATGTGGTGATAGAACCAGAAGATCACAGTCATAACTTTATCTAAGAGAGTTTTAAAAGTAACCAAAATCTGTGCACACCTGTTTTATTCCTCACAAATGTCATGGCTAATCCCTGTGTGAAAGCCACCTGATAGGAATGTCATAATCTCAAGTATTTTCACTTTTCTCACTCATAGTACCGAAGTTTTACCTTATGCTTCTGAACTCAAGAAGGCCCTGCTGTGCACTTTCACTCTTGGTGTTCATCTCCGTGTTTGTGTTCTGCTTCTAAATCCTTAAATAATTACACCGCTAAGTATATTCTTGTTCCTTTAAAAGCACCTCTTCCTCCCAGCACTTCATGGGGAAAGAAATACATATATCCTTAATTTTCAACGGGGATCTAACCAATGAGATGGCAAGGAACTTGAGCACTGATAAGAGATGATTAGCATGATCATTTCCCTGTGCCTTTTCGAAAAATGAGTACTGTGAAAAATAATAGAAACAAAGAAAAGCTATAGGAGTCACATTGACATCTTTCTTTCCCTCATGCTTTCTACTACCATATATAATCCAACCAATCATTTTTTTTTTTTTTTTTTTTTTTTTTTTTTGCTTTTCAACCCAGCAGAGTTTAAATTATGTTTGGTTTTGTTCTGTTTTTGATTGAGGTTATAACATTGCATGAGTTTCAGGAGTACAGCTTCATATTTCAACATCTGTATATACTACATTATGATCACCAGTGACCAGTCTTTTTGATCCTACATTGGTAAAGTCTCTTCCTTCTGTTCCTGAATTTCTACTCCCAAAGAATCCATCCCTATCTAAGTCGTTTACCTCCTGCCTGAACTATTGTGATAACCCATACAAACTCTTTCTCTAGCTGAAATCTTCTTTACCCTCTACTCAAGCTTCCAAAGTGCTGGCTGAACTAATTCTTCAAAAGCAAAGATCTTGCCATACATATCACCATACTAGTGATTGTCACAGCTCTATGGTCTACAAAAATATCCCACTAAATTTTCTAGCATACATATCTTATACTTTAGTCTAACAGGTCTTCTCATTGTTCCCTAGCCCATACTTTCCTACTTCCACTCATCCCATTGCTGTGCTCTTGTTATTCTCCTTACTACCAGGATGCTCCTCTCACTTCATCCTCTACTCCACTGACAAAATTCAACTCAACATTCAGTGGACATCTGTTTCCTAACATCCTTCTTAAAGGACTATATCTTTAATTCTTCTGAATACCCTAGAGTACTATTTCTCACTCTATTGAGATACTTAATATATCCTACATAAAGGATGGCATCTCTTCCCTGTTTATCTCTTCTGCAATAATCAGTGCAAGTTAATTAACACTTATTTATCCCTCCTTTAAGCCATGACTGAGTTAGACACCAGGAACACGAAAAAAGAATAAGAAAGTTTAATAATTATGTCTAGATTCGAAAGTTATTGACAGCAAGAACTTCATACATTTGCATTTCTTTCCAAAGCAGCATCTAGTGCTCTGCTTTGAAAACAGTCACTACTCAGTATATATTTGTGAAGTTGTATTAATTTCCAACAGATACAAAGCACTCTTCTGGGAATAAAACATCTGCTAATAAAATGGATTTGCCCTACTGGCAAAATGGATCATTACATCTTTAAATAGTTTTCAGAGGCCTGCATGGGAGTTAGATTTGTCACTGCTTATATCACCAGTGTGAATACCCTGATAGTTCAGATCATGCTTATCTAAGATACTAACTTCCAAGTAGGCCAGGCTGCTTCACAGGATAAGTTCCCATATAATCAGAGCTTCAAGACTGTCAATCTATTTGAGGTAAAGATAGTTATTGTTTCACATCAGAGAAATCTGTTCCTTATGCCCTCCTGGGAGTTCATATAGATACTTTAAGTTGACATCAAGATTTAAATATGAATCCATCCCATATATGTGTGAGATAACACTCTTGCTGTTTGATCTAACTGCATCCACAGTCTTAACAAGCATGCTTTCAAAGCTAAGTAGCATTCCTGAAAACCTGGCTACAATGTCACTTTTTGACACTACAAAAATAGGCAAACCTTGAATTTTCTTTCAACATGCCTACAATTCCTACCTTCCTGGGAAAAAGAATGGAAAGACACAAGTCTTTTTTTTTTAATTAATTTAGAAGCACAAAGATCTAAACATGGGACTTCTCAGAGAAGGGAAGTGGGAAATGCACTCTTTTTGTGAAGTAGGAACAGAAACTCAAAACACTAGGGCTTGAAATCTGTATTTCTGAAAACAACTGTTAACATAAAATGGTTGCAATATCCCAAAAGGAGAGTTACAGGAAACAAG
This sequence comes from Solenodon paradoxus, assembly GCA_004363575.1. Taxonomy (NCBI): domain Eukaryota; kingdom Metazoa; phylum Chordata; class Mammalia; order Eulipotyphla; family Solenodontidae; genus Solenodon; species Solenodon paradoxus. The sequence goes on along the minus strand of RJWH01000398.1, from coordinate 281,433 downwards.
ACTTTTTTGTGATATTTACTCTCACACTAAAGACTAGATGAAAGACTTCTCAGATTAAGATGCAAACAGATTTGAGGTGCTCAAAGAGAGCTGAACCTATGGAAATTTTATCAGATAATTTTATAATCACAAATATTCTAAATGAAATGAAGCTCTGCTGATGTTCTAGAGTGGCGTTAGATGTGTTCTGAACTCAGACTATGTCTGAAATCCAGCTCTGCCTTTATCGTCCTTACACTTCTTCCTTCTTTATCTTTCATTTTTTTTCATTGTTTGATTCATTCAACAAGTATTTATTGGGAATTTACTATATGTCAGTCATTATGTTAGAAACTGAGAATATAGATTTGAATAAAATAATCATGCTCTCTACCCTGACAAAATTTTAGTCTAGAAAATAGATATCAAATAAGCATACATATATACATATATATAATAATCACCAATCATTTAAGTGCTATGAAGGTAAAAAAAAGAAATCAGAACTTAAAGAAAATAAGCAAGCTTTGGGGGGAAGAAAACTGTCTTATAAGATTATTGAAAGGACAAAATAACAATGTAAAAGTGCCTTGCACAATTCCTAGGTGCTCAACACAAGCAACAAGTTATTTAATTGCTAACTGTTCTCTGGACTGTAGACCCCCGACTCCTTCCCATTGCTCCACCGCAGTATTGCTCCCACAGTACTGGGAAGCGTTAGAGCACTGGCAGGCGCTGCAATGGCAGAGTGGTAGCCTGTTCTCTCTAGACACCTCAACTTTCGGGCAGATCTGGGTTGCCTCTCCTGTTTATTAACCTTGAGATAATTTATAAAGGTCACCCTTTTGGTTGCATTGTATAGTTAGTTCCCTATACCTTTCAATAAAACTATTCTTAAGAAATAACCAACATCAAGATCTGAAACTAATTTATTCTAAGTGGAAGACTTGCCATAGAAGCATAATTTAGGATTTCCCCTAAGGTTTCAAAGTATCTGGCTGTATGGATTATCTCACTGTAGGAGTTCTTTTTATAAAACATAAAAATTCTCCTTTACATCATGATTATTCCTCTATCTTGCTGAATAAACATTCAACAAGTCCTTCCCAAATTTGACAAATTCTAATTCAGGCTTAGTAAACTGCTGGGTCAATAAAAATTATAATTTCTTTCAAATTATCCTATCTTTATCATTTCACAATAGTAAAACTTAATCCAACAGTTCCTCAGGTTCTTGATTGCACAAAGTGAATAATAGTACTTTTATTTCACATAAGTAACTTAATCAGGACTCCTCATTCCTTAATCAAAAAGGTGACCCTGCATACAATTTAAGGGGCACGTGTTAGATATTATCTTAGAACTTGGCAATCAGTATACAGACTAATTGAAAACAAATAATCTCTACATAAAGGAAGTGAAAACGCTAGGGAGATGAAGGAAGAAAAGGAAAGAAGGGTAGAAGAAGGGAAGGAAGGAGTCAAGGAGGGAGAAAGGGAGGGAGGGAGAGAGAGATGGAGGAAAAACAGAAAGAAGAAAAAGAAGGAAGATTCATTACACTAAAAGTTATTTTATAGAAATATGATTTGAAAGAGCTTCCCAGCCTCCAAAACTGAAAACATCATATACTACATTTGAAACCTAATTCACTCAATTGCTTGTTCTAAAAAAATACAAGGATGTTTCTTGTTGTAGTTACAAAGAGATTTTTCTAAACATCTTCAAAATACAGTTTTAGAGCATGATATATAGATGACAATTTTCATAGATAGATGAATTTTCATTCAGATAAAGTAAAATTAAAATTTTAGCAGGAAGGCACCCATTTACTAAAATTCCTACATTGTTCTTAACATGCACCAAACTGAAATTGGTAAAACTGAAACAAATTAGGGGAAAAAACTGTAAGAATCATTTTAATTTACTGTTGTCTGATCCAAACAAGTATTTCCACGTCTTAAAAAACAATTCTCAAATCCACTCTGTGATTTTACAAAATCTATTTCAATCATCTCCTGTTTCCATTATTTCTCTCTCTTTGATATTGGAGGAATAAGTATTTCTTCCACTCATTCAACCATACCTTTTCCTCAAAAAGCTCCATGCCTCACAGTTTTCTGATACTTAACCTCTTGTCGACATCCACATTTTTAATGTGTCATTTTTTAGCCCTTCCCCCAGATACTACCTGCCATCTATGTGTTCCATGACAGCAAGACCAGAGGAAAGCTCCTTGAAGCTAATCACAAAATCAACAGTGGCTTTCACTTACTACCACTACAAGGGACAAAACCCATAATGTGCAACCAACCTCACTTGAAAAATAATCCATTGTAATCAGTGACACTATGTATAAGTAATAATGAGAGAAAAAATAATATTAATGGGATGTATAACATCTGTATTTCTTCCTCACTTTGTTCACTGAAACTAAGGAAAGTAGTGGAAATAATTAAAATCAAGTCATAGACTTGTTACCAGTCTGACATTACTTTAAGAGGAAAAAAAAGAACGTGTAGTGTGCCTAACAGGCAGATATAGAGGTGCATACATGGGTTTCATTAATGCTGCCTCTTAATTATCTACCATGCTGAATCAAAAATGTAAAAATAATAACTACCAAACAGACCTTTGTGTTGTTCTTGTATGTTCCGAAGGCATGAAAGAGCCCAAAGATGAATTAAAAATAGAAAATCTGCTTTTATTAGTGAATTCATTCACTTAGTTTATATGAAACTGAGCTGAGAAGAAAAAGAGCTAACTCCAATACAGTTGGTATCCAGAGAAACCTCCACTCCATAAACTCTCTAGTAACATATCAAGTTTTAAGCCCTTAGGCTAGAAACCATCTTTTCTTTTCTTGTAAGCATGGTGCCAAATTCTTAGTGCTAAGCAAATAATAATAAGCATTACATCATATGGACAAACTTTTGTGAATGATTAAAAATTAAGGATAAATCTCTTTCATCAGTCATCTATGTAAGGTAATGCTTTAAAAACTAATCTTTTTACACAGTAAGTGCCTTGCATCTTTTAAAAACTCCGGGGTTGGGGGAGGTAGAAAAGTAGGGAGGAAGGGAGGGAAAGAATGTAGAAAATGTTTTCTTAATATTCTTACTGGTAATATTTAACTCACTTTGATGTTTGGAGCTGGCAAAAATCTGGTGAAATGATAAGCATATACCCATACTCCAATAAAGCATGAAATAATGTACTTTAGATAAAACAATATGCTGAGAGTGATATGTAAATACAAGCACAAAATAAAATGAGCCAAATTTTGCTGATTAAAGACTTCATAAAATCAAGGGTTGCTGACATATTTATACATAAATTCTTAAGTAAATCAATTATTTTTACTGAATTATAGACAAACTATTTTCACATCTTATCGATTATATTATAAAACAATACCTAGCTGTGCACAGTTAGTGCAATTTTATTGTCACTACCCATGTTTGCTTATATTTGAGACTACCCCCCAGTTTATATTATGGCTTTATTTTCCCTTACCTACATACATTTAATCCCTTTAAATATTAATGAAATTTATTTAAGAATACCGAAAGATTATTAAACCTATCTTCTTAACTAAAAACAAGGTAAGAGAGCAGGTTTTGGGGAAATACTCAAATTTATTAGCAACTCTTAGCAAACTACCCCCAAGCCCCACATAGTTTCCAATCTTAAGTTAAAAAAGAATTTTTCTCCAATGGGCATTGAATCACTTTAATGTTGACTCTTGTGCTGCTCTAACTCCACCTTCGACTGTAGCCAGTAAATTCAGCTTTACTACAGTACTATAAAAATGTGAAAGAACCATAATAGCATCTAAAAAAAGAGCTGTTGGCACTATATTAGTTTAGAGAAAACCCTAAACTGAATACTAATGCAAAATTTAATGATAGTTTGCCTAGTTGCCAAAAGAGTTACAATAATTATTTTGCCATAATATGTAAGTTATCTTGAAGGCATCTGAGAAAACTACTCCGTAGGATTCAGATAAGTTCCCAATGTATCATTGTTCTCCCAGGTTTGTTGCTTTGCTTGTTTTTGTTTTTATTTTTCTCAACATAAATAAGTTATCAACATACTGCCTTCACTGTAACACTGTCCTCTGATTAAAGGACTGTCTTATGAGTGAAGAACCATAAAGAGAGCATACTGCTTCTTTTAGTAAGTCAACTTCCTGGCTTGGCATCCAACACAGACCCACCGCCACACCAAATTCCGCTTTACAATGAATATTGTGATTGTAAAATTCTAATCAAACGTTCAAACAGAATCAATATGGTTTTCCTTTATAATCACAACCAAATTTATAGAATTGAAAAGTAAACCAAAATCAAATTTAGACATATTGTTTGAAATTTGCATATATGAAATACTTCAGGGCCAGACAAAAGCCCTGATTTTCAGAGTAGGTTTCTGCCTTCCCTGAAATGCCTAGCTCAGGCGGTATATTTTTATACCTGCAGATATTGGCAAGTTTCATATTTAAGATTATGACACACCAAATTATCATGAAGTTTTGTAAGTCTTCCACTGCACATGTTTCAAGTGCTTCATGACCATCAGTGATAATTGAGCAATTAACTTGAAATTACTGAATGTGCTGTGACAGCAAAGTGTGTCGTGAGGGATGTGAGAGAATAAAGAACAGAGAACTGAGTAGAGTGAAAAAGTATTAAAGGGTAAAACAGGCCACATAACAGTAACAGCAATGAGAAAGTTTCAGTGGTTCCAGGTCTCAGTGTTTTAATGGTGCCAGTAAAAGGGTTTCATGAAACAAGCACAGAGTATTACAAACATTTCAGAGCAGTTTGTTCAGTTGCTACAAAAAGGAAGTTTCTTTCTAAGTGGTCTTGTGCAACATTCAAGGATTGGTCCAGAAAGTAAGTACAGGAGTTTCATTATACAGCAAACACAAAACAATTAGGTTCAAAACAAACAAACAAAAAATGATGTAAAAATAAGGTCTTCCTTGAAGTTTAAGACAGACAAAGCAAACACTGCAGAACTAAAGATAACGCCAGGAAGTCAACAAGCTATCGTGAACATAAACGCAAATCAAAAATTAAGATACATGGGTTGACATCAAGAGGGAAGGATGTAACTAGAAAAATCAGAATGCCTCTTCAATATTCATCCCATAGAGGTCCCTCATCCTGCCATTTTCTGGCTAAAACCATAGTGACCATGAAGAATAGCTTTTAGTGACTAAATACAGCCAGTGAAACAAATTTCATAAACCTACATCCTACCTTATTTCAGTTGCAGAGTTCTTAACGATTTGCAGGAAAAACCAACAATTTAGAAAATCAGAGGAGGAGATTCAAAGTTACAGCAAATAAAGGACAATATTAAAAACACTTTTTCTCAAAATTCCATCCATATTGCTCCAAAACACTTATACGATTAAAAAATAGGCCAGGTTATCCTTTCAGGTGTAAATTAGAAATAGAAAGTGGAGACAGAAAGAACAAGTAGCTAAGGCCAGTAGTATATTAAACTTAAAAGCTCAAAATGTAATGGATATATACACATTCAGATTAGCAAACTGCTTTCAATTAAACTAGACTTCTGGCCACAGTTCACAAATGTATAGTAGCTGTGTATATTAATGTAGGTACTCCAAATGTCAGTATATCTCTAATTAACATGAGCACACAACTGTAAAACTGAGAAGGCACAATTTTAAATTCCTTACATTCCCAGCATTAATGCTTTCATGGGGCAGCTCCCGTTGTCATGGAAAATGGCATTCAAGCCCTATTTGTGGATTTTCACAGCTCATCTTTTTTATTTACCTGCTCTATGTCAAGATTAGCCTGGAATAATATTTTTTAAAGATAATGCATTTAGACCTTCTTGTCCTTAAAATCAGAGCTTTGGAATGGGCTATGCTCAGTTTGAAAAAGATTTCTTTCCATTTTAAAAGTACCACAAAGAGATTAATCTATGATTCTCTCTGTTTGTTTTTTTTCCATAAAAATTATGCAGTCCAAAAAATTTCAGCTGAAGCATGACATGTGGCAATTTTGGAATAGGAGGAGAGTAAAATGTCAAAGAGGAGCAAATGATCCAAGAATATGAGGAAATGAAGTAGTAGAAGGCGCTCGACATTCTCCTCCCTGACTTATTCCCTCTCAACTTTTTAAAAATATTTACATAGCAATTGAGTGGAAACTGAAAGAATAATCAAAAACAACAACAGATAAACAGAGAATTAAGATTCTCTCTACGAGAACAACGTGGTATTATGGAAAGCTCAATGAACTTAAATCATACATTCCTAAGTTTGAGTGCTGCTACTCTACAAAAATATAGGTAAATGTTATTCCCCTCACAAAGTTTTTACCAAATTCAGTCAATTTAATGTCTGCAGAGCAAATGTTGTACCAAATTAAGTATTCCTATTATTGTTGTCTCAGGTATGGAGCCAAATAGCAATCACTTTTTGTAACACACAATGAAATACTTGGCAGACCTTGGAGAAAAGACTGCTGTCAGAGACCATGAATAGAGACAGAATTTTATAGAATGGAATGTACTATTAAATTACTAAAAAGGCTTGGGTAACCTAAAAAGGTAGATTATCTAATGACCTCTTTTAACCAATAATTTATTATACTGGCAAAACTGAATGGTCAGAATTACACACTTTTTAATTAGAGATTAAAAATGTAATGTGAAATAGTAACGTGCAAATAATTTTACACAATGTCAAGTTTGGAAAAAGAAAAAGGTAGTTTTTTTGGTTTTTTTTAAGAGAAAAAAATGAATAAAATGCTTTCAGCTTCTGAAAGGACAACCGTTTTCCTTCACAATGTTTTCCTCTTCTGACCTAGGTAGTAGATGTAAGTAGGTAAGATTCCAATCGGTTCTCACACACCCTTCCTGTGGCCCATTCATTATGAATGTGCAAAACAATATCCCACCTTCCTTATCTCACAGACTGGCTTCTGCATACCTTACTACGAAACCTTCCCAAGGCCATGAGGTATAACTTTCTGCCTTAGATCATGTAGCAATAAGCAGTTTCACGACACAGAAATTAAGGCTCCTGAAAGAAGTCATTTTCGCAAATCCCATTTGCTTGTTCTAAGGTCAGACTACATGAATATTTCTATTGTTTCCATGTAAGTGGTGGACATTATCCCACAATATTTTAAAGAAATGGGAACTCAAGCATCTGAATGCCATGTTAGATTTACCTGACTTACCTTAGTATCCTGCTACAGTTCTTTAATAAGATGGTTCCACAATCAGGATACAGTCCTAACAAAGCTAGAGAGCACTAACCAAAAGAACAAAGTCCATGCTCTAAACTAGCATAAGGAAATTCTCAAGACTGGAAAATAATTACTTTGGGCTGGTATGATTAGTATGACTTCAGTATAAGTGACCAGACAAAATACAATCAGAAGTTCCTTTCTGTTATTTTTAAAGTTGGACTCCAGAAATAACTATATGACAACTATATCCACAGTGCCCCTTCTTCTATTTTTAATCTCTCTCTTTGTTAGGTCACAAGAAAAATCTCAGCTTAATTGATCATCTTCATTTGAAGCTAGCCAATCTATGTCAGTGTGAGGGGTCCGGAAGAGAGGAAGAAGTGAAGCATCCAGGAAACAGAGCCTTTAGGTAACAAGAAATGTAAGCAATATTTTTAAATGCCAGTGATTATACTGCATTGGCCATTTTTTAAACTTAATCATTCAAAAAATTACTAAAGGGAATAACTGAATGATATAAGAGAAGAAAGAAAGGAGGTAAAACAAAAGACAAAGCAACTGAGATAAGTAAGATTTGGACAACACAAAATTATTTCCCTTCAGTTAGATTTCTAATAGGATAAACTCCGCTCTTTCGAATCATCCTTTTTCATGAGAGCCCTTCAAAGATACTTAAAATTTCTTTCTCCATCATCTTTGCCTCCTAATCCTCACTCTGATACCTTGCACAAATTAAAAGCTTATATTTAATCCAAATGAACCATGCAGCTTAACATTTTGTGTTTTACATTAGAGTAAGTCTTCAAACGATAGTGTGAATTGGTAGTTGCATAAAAGTAATTTATTCATTCTTCAAGCATTAAAATGATATAAAATTTATTAAACTATATTACTATATATAAACTATATTACACATTTCCATCTATTTTTCAGTTGATTCAAAATGACTTCCCTACTTAAAAAAGGTAAAACTGTTTTGAAACAAATTTTCACTGTTCTCTGCTTAAATGCTGAATCAAACTCTAAATTATAATGTTTTTCCTCCTCAAACACTTTTCCACAATATTATCCAAAACTCCTTCATTATAATATGCTAACAGAGGAAAAGTTTCTGTCTTTGTTATCAAGTGTGTAAGAATTCCTTACATGTAAACAATGTACATATATAAATATATTTAAACTCATATCCAAATACAGTCTTATATAAAAATACATAGGTATTTTTAATACCTGCCACACACTCTAAACCAATTGTATATTAACAAATATACATCAGCTTAAAGTGCTTTAATTGATTATTAAAGCTCATACAATTTTTTCTTGACATTTACCTTCCTGAGAAAAAGTATCTTTTTTTTCTCCAAAATACCCTTTAAAATATTATAATGTTTTGAGAATGGTAAAGAAGACAGGAACACTTCAATTTTTTATATACATTTTACAATTACAAAATGAGTCTTCGGTTCCTTCGTATATAACCTCATCAGGCTGACAGCGCTTTAAATTCTCTATCATTTCATCTTCTCTATGAGCACAGTCACATAGCACTTTTCAAGTTCAGACAACCAGAATACTGTAACAGGTTATCACGGTAAATTATTCATCTGTTCATAGACTAACCCGTTTAAGGTAATATATTCCTTCAATGGAACCCCATCTTCAAAAAGTAAGATATTTATATTCTTTTGGCTTATTGCAATTACCCTGTCTACTTTATTTAAGAGCACAACACTTAGACTATTTTCAGCAGTTGATATTCTTCTTAACACTTTTCTTAAGAAAACACAAAAACCAATAACACTTATAAAAAGCTAATAAAAATTAACAGTAAAAAGGAATTGAGTTTGTTTACAAACTGTAACTGTTTCATTATGCAATGACGAGAGTAACAAATAAACCAATACTTACAAATACGTACAAAAATCAGCCCCAGCACCCAGAAATCACTGGTAAATTGCCTTTGAATTCATGAAAGTGACCTGAAAGTTTAGACAGAAAATGAAATGAAAAAGTATAAGTAAATAGCACTTCTATGCCTTATTAATAAGTAAGCATACATTCTGGCTTAAAAGTATACTATTTCTAACTCCGGCAGTTGTCTCCGTCTAGTCTAACATTTTTTTCAAAATTAAAGTACCCATAAAACAGTTATTTCATTATTGTTCACCTAAGAATGCAACATCTCCATCTATTATGGCTTTTAAAAAATTGCCACTTCAGTAAAGTTTTTACAAATAAATTGTCAGTAATAAAATAGGTATTTAAAAGTATGAATAAATAAAACAAAAGACAAAAAATTCAAGGGAAGAAAGGTTTACAAGCTACATGTAAAAATCATATGTATCCACAAAATTAATCCGCTTCACAGAAAATATCTTGGATGTGTCCAAGAGGAATCAAATACCTTGAAGGTAGAATAAATATGAAAGGATGCAATTTGGGTTCTGTCTAAGGTGTGGAACCCAGTTGAATACTTAAGATATATACAATATATTCTGTATGAGCCACAATTCAATACAAAAATTTTTCGCTTGCACACACTTTCGTTCTGGCTGAAGAGGTAACAGATGCAACTCAAACACACAGAGCTAGCCTTGTAAAAAGTTGTAACTAGCACAATGAGTCACTTTATGCTCTAAATATCTACGGTTTCCTCTCTCCAGAACCCCTATGCATTAGAAGGTAGTTTGGTAGTTTATTTTTATTGTTTGGTCTAAATACAGCATATTTTTAGGTAGATGAAAACAAAGAAACTTTGTTGCAGAGGCCATATTCCTTACAAAATGTGAGGATGGCTATGAGCAGTGTTCAACTAAAAATAATAATGGAACTTGGGTTCCTAATTTATTCAGAAACATTCCTAGACTCTGGGGAAATACAGTCAGTAAGCATCTAGGTTAGTTAGCTAACTTAGTTAGTTATCTACATTTAAATAAAAGGCATTCTGAAAAAATAACTGATCTTGATCAATATCATTTATATTAACCACTACTCCTGATGTTGCATTTATAGCAAAATGGCTTTAGTAAAGTATTAGTATCTGAAATTAAGATATAAAACAAATGTCTAACTCAGCCCTTCCCCAGCTCATGTGACCCAGATAATTTGTTTTATTTTCTATTCAGGAATGAGAGATTAGAAATTCCTGAGTATTTGGAGAGCTTTTCGTATCAATGGGCAATATATCTATTAGGTTTCTTCACCAAACCACTTTCTCTTTGTAGGTAATGATGCCTCCGGCCTGCCCCACTTCAGTTTCACCAATTTCCAGCATACACACCTACTTCCATGGATTCAAGAAGTTATAGGAGATATGGTCAGGGAGAATAGCTCTTTCATTAAATTTTGTTTAATTCCTTTTTTTTCCTCATAGATTTATGATGTTGGGAATCAAAGACCACAATCTTATCTGGGACACCACACAATCTTATGTGGACACACTCCTGTGTACTATTAAAAGCTAGCAAAGAATACTGATTCTTACATAAGCTATCCTCACACTTTAGCTTACCTTGAATTATAATTCTGAAGTTATCCAAAAAAGAAATCTATGTAAAAAGCTATGTTTCCAAAAGTCTTAACTCTAGAAGAATATGAAAAGCTTTTAAGTACTTAGATTTTTCAAAAATACCACACCTTGTCTTTCTAGAAACTATTCTTTTAAAAGCATGAATTCTAATTATGTAATACATGGAATACATCTCATTCCTTTATTTACATGTAATGATGAAGGAATAAAATACGTCGAGAAAATGTTATGGTTGATATAGATCTCTCTTTTTTTAATCACTGAACTCTTGGCATTTAGATTCTCTTAATTCTGGAAATACTAAGTTTGGAGCAAGTCAGATTTCAGACATTCAGGCAAATATTTTAATATACAATCAACATGAAGTAAATAAATTCTGTTTGTCATATCAATGCAGTCTTGCTACATGTGCCAGAAGCAATTCTAATATTGAATATCATCAACTATTTAGTAAATTTTGGAGCAAACAATTTAAAAAATACAGTTTCTAAAATCACAAAGTTCATTATTATAAAAAAGAAAAAGAACTTTATTCATACTTTCTTAGACAGAGAATTTAGGAATAAGCAAGCAATATTTTATGATGGGTAAAGAGCTGAGAATTAACTCATAAGAATTAATACACAACTTAAAGCACAGTACTTCTTTCAGAACTAGAAAAGTTTAGAGTGAAAAAGACATTTTCCAAAATAGAAATGGCCACTTTGTTGCTGAGGAGCACAGAAAAGTAAGAAGACAAAAAAGAAAGTAGTGCCAGAGAAAATCACCATTTATTCTGGAAAAAATCACAATCTCTTTAGTAAAATGAAACCTCAGTACACCAAATTACCCATGGATTACTCCATTCCTCTGTTTGCTCACTCATTTATTTATTTAGCAAGTAGTGCCTATGGGTGAGAGATTGTACTGGAAAGTATTTTTTTTTAAGTTTTAATAAAATCATGATAGGATACACTTAAAACTGATATAGTGTTATATACCAATTATATCTCAATAAAATAATTAAATATTTTTTTAAATAAAATCACTGCCTTTACCCTCAAGGATTTTTCAATTAATAATCCAACTTGAGCCACAGGATCATTACCTCTGACCATGGTGGTGACACACTATACAAACACATTTAACAAATCAAAACTTCACAAAAACGTTAATACTGAGATACAGAATTTTTTTTTTGTTATTTTTATAAGTTGACGTTATTTATATTCTTTATAGTTAACATGTCTAATTTGTCCCAAAACAATGAAGCTATTTCTAACCGCTGTATCATTTATACATTTAAAATAAGTCACCCAAATCCAGGTTTACTTGCTATTAATCTGGCAATAAAAGCCAATATTAATATTAGTTGAAAAAATATTCTGAATTATAAGGCAACTTCAAACAAGTATCTTGGCATCAAATGCAAAAACCATAAACATTTTTACAAAAGCATGTCCCACTCTACCAAAAATAGGTAATAGATCAAAGGTAAATAGCAAATAAAAACACCGCCACCTCCCTGTGTAATTAGTCCTTAAAAGCTTTCAAGCTACATTTTTAAATCCTGCTTAAAACTCTCTCTAAGCTACACCCATTTCTTTTTATTATGCCCATCTTTGTATTTTTTTTTATTTGATTTAGCAAAGATTCAAGCAAAAAAGTGGGTGATTGGATTGAATGAATTTCCAACCTCAAGAGGTATTTTTTAAAGCACTTAAGTGCTTCCAAAATTATCTGCAACAGAATTTTGTCCATCTCTCCACTAAATTATAGCATCACCTGCTTAAAACTCATCAAGTTTTTTTTAATTTATAAACGATTCAATAATGTTATACACAATGAGCCACAGACTTAAAACAACTGCCTTTAAAGCAATTAACTTTTGAAAAATATCAATGTCTGGAACTTTGTATATAAAAAAATTAAAGAGACATTTTAAAAATCCTGTATGCAAGTTCAAATGGGTTTTTGGTAAATATGAGTTTCCACTGAAACTTCTCACAAGCTGTAACAATTTTTTAAAAATGCAAAATTCCCTTTTTAACTATGACCACTTTTAGGTGTATAATGTTACTAGACAAAAGTTATGTTTCAGGAGCTCCTTAGAATTACTTTCCTTCTTAATTTTTAAATCATATAGAATCTGAATTAACTATAAAAAGGAAATGGGAAATTCAACTTTCAAAGGAACTGATACCAAGCTATTGCTCAATTTTTTTAATGTAATTGTTAATATTAAAAAATAACACAATCGTGAATGGAAATAAGGATGTAGTTATTGATATTTATATCTTCTAAGGCAAATACAAGGCTATTTCTGAAGTATCAAGGAAGATAAAATGCTCCCTAATCCAATACTCTGTTTTCTTAGGAAGTAGAACTTACTTCCTCAAAGAAATCTGTATCTTCCTATTCTTAAATATCTCCAAAGATATTATTGAAGTCTGCTCCATAGGTAGCCTATCCATGTTTTCTGTGCTGCTCAACCTACAGCTTATATAATTTCAATATAGATTTAGAAGAAAACTTGACAAGCATTCAGAAGAGAATGGCTAAGAAGTCGTAATGCAGCATCTTACATTAGAGTGGTGATATATTATAAAGATGATTAGTTGAAATGAACTCTAGAAATCATCTAGTCCAGAGGTTCTCAAATTCTTTGGTCTCAGGACTCCTTTGTATACCTAAAAAGTATTGAGAGTCCCAAAGAGCTTTGGCTACATACTAAAGTTGAGAAAACTTATTAATTCATTTAAAATAAAATCAGTGATTGAACTGTAATCACTTAATGATGAACCTATTACATGACAAGATAATAATATACTTTTAAAACATAAGCATATTTTCAAAAATACTAAACAACAACTGGACTCTCATAAATGCTATTGCATCCAGTCTGTTGTGATGTATTAGTTTGGTAAAAGTATGTGAAAACATCCATCTTCACATAGATATGAAATTGGAAAGAAGCAGAGTGCATTAATAGCCTTTTGAGATAATTGTAGCTCTTCTTCTTTGATACTATATCAAAATTTGACAAAGAATAATTTTTAAATGTTAGTTGCAATACAGAATCTGAAACCTGAATATTAATGAATTTTTCTATTTTGTTAAGTTGGATTCCACTTTTTTTAAGTTATTTGTGAGCATTAATCAAGCACCTCCTAGACACTGGAAGACATTTTTCAAAAATAGGTCCTTGGACTTTCCCATGAAACTTTCAAATAGATTTCTTTAGTAGTTTTCAAACATGTATAGCCCCCACTATGAGCTCAATGACTTCTTAATACTTAAATTTTTTTCTGATAAGATTGCTGATATTAGCAAATGTGATTTTTAAAAATACTGAATAGTGAAATACGTCAACGTTTTCAAGATCTACACAACTCATTGAAACAATATTTTCCAAATGGATCAGTGCATAATGTTACAAAATCATTCACAAGTAAAAGATATATTTAAAGTAGGTTTAAGAAACAAAAATGTCAGTGGGTGCAAAAATGTAGCATATTTTTTAACTTTTCACTCAATATACTTGTTCTCTTTATCTCCTCTGTCATATCCCCTGCTTTTCATAGTAAAATATACTACTTTAAAATAACATCTCCTATGATGTTTAATCTCTTTTTTTCCTCACTGTCTTTCTCAATTCATATACGTATGTATATATATGGCTATCAGTTTAATATCACATAGATAAGGTCTATGTGAGAAGGACTGGAGAAAAAAGTGATTATCAAAACATACTCCTCAGACTCCCTATACACCCTATAATCTTGATGTTTATTTAAAATATTTTTCTAAGACTATTGAGCCCTACCCAGACCTACTGAAATTCTGAGGACAGTCTAAGAATCTATCTAAAGCATAGGCCCATGTAATTCTCATGCACACACTAAAATGTGATGGCTGATGGCATAAAGGGCAACTGTGCTAAATATGAGTGAGCTTGCAAAAACTTCTGTGCAAAAATGAAAACTTTGCCACTACAAAGTGTTGTATCTTTCTGAGATGATTATCAAAAACTTTGGAGTTTCTATTATTAAGAATTTAAGTAACATATTTTTAAATGTAATGAAGAATTAGAAACTAAACATGAAATTTAATTCTAAAATTATCTTTGCTATTATAAGCAATTGTTATTTTGACTTTTTGATTATTGTTGTTTTTTGAGTATGATACAAGCAATTCGGTAGCAATTCAATTAACATTTCTGAGAGTCCAGAGGATTCATAGCATGAATTGGGATCTCTAGGAAATCAGGACAATAAAGCACAATCCTAGATCTCTAGAAACTGACAATTTGGTTTCATAGTAAAATAAATATTATAGTTAAAACAGTATCAACATTTCAAGCTTTTTCTCCCTGATTCTGGCTTACAAAATAAAAGTAAAATGGCAGAACATTTGTAACACAATAATTTAACAAAAGCTTGCAAATAAATGTTAATTTTAAGCCCCTAAATTTTGTAAATCAGTCTGCTATTTCTTATTGGGTAAAATGATAGACAAATGAGGTAGGGCTATTCTTTGCACTTGCTCTAAGAAGTTAGATAAACTAAAGACATGTAAGGAAGGTTCATTTTGATACCCATTTTAAGAAACTTCTTGTTACCACTCTCAGCACCACTCCCTCTTAACGACAAATAATGACTTCAGTAATGAGGCTCTGTAATTTATAAAGTATTAGGCAAATAACACCAAGTAACTTAGATGACTTGACACCGCCTGTTGTGTAAATATGTAGTTAGGATGAGATTATAAAAATAATAGCTGTATTATCCACTGGTTTCCAACCATAACAATTTACGTGAATAAAGAGTCAACATGGTCTGAACTTGCTACGGAGCACGTATGTAGCACCTTATGTTTTTTAAGTATTTCTCAACTTGAGATATAAATTGAAAAAGAGAAAAACAGAAATAGTGATTTGGTTCTATGGGGTAATTATGTAAGAGTCCTGATTCTCAAGAGTAAGTAATAGTTGCTCATTGTTTGCTAAATATTTTCTCTGTACCAGGAATTGTGTTAAGACAAGTAAAAAAAAATTAATTAAGTAGAGTTAGTGATTTAAGGAATTCACAACCTAATAAAGGAAACTAATTATTACAGCACTACGTAAAATGTGTAAGGTGAAGAAAGCATATTACTAAACTATAATCTCATTTTCTGAGATAAAGAATATACATAGAAAGTGGTGAAATTACCATTCATCTCCCAAGGATTTTGTGAGGATTGTAGATATAAAAATCCTTCTAGATAGAATATGCTTTTTATAAATGTATTTCCCTTTTTCCATTGTCCCCTGAGATTCTACTGA
The DNA here is from genome assembly GCA_004363575.1 of Solenodon paradoxus. Lineage (NCBI taxonomy): Eukaryota > Metazoa > Chordata > Mammalia > Eulipotyphla > Solenodontidae > Solenodon > Solenodon paradoxus. Next base: position 265,382 of record RJWH01000398.1, on the reverse strand, counting down.
AGTATGCCCAAATCAGAATTTACACAGATGAACAGCTTACTAACATAAACACCCACTTTTTAAAAAAGAATGTCTTGAGTTTACATGACCTGATAATTATTTCCATGGCGATGCCAACCCATCATCACACAGTGAGTTCAGTCATACACTATGGATTCCTCTGTCTCTGACCTAAGAGCTTTTTGTCTTTCATCCAAAAACATAGAATCAAATGAAGACAATCATGTGGAGATATCCTACTTATCCTTTTACTGCACATTCTTCATAACAACTTGAAGATGTCATAAAGTCCAGACAAGATCTGGCCAGGCATCTCTCAAAGACTGCCTCATGCCTAAGTTAAAAAAAAAAAAAATCAGGGCTAGCAGGAGGAGATGCAACCAAAGTTCACAGATAAGGAACAGACACGTAACACATTTAAGACCACATGACAAGTTGGTGACAGAGCTTTCATTTTAATTCAGAATTTGCAATACTGAGATTATATCCACTCTAAAAAGAGCATAGATATCTGTTATTCATCTGTAAAATGGGATACTTCGCATTCACTCCTCTCATGAGTGTCATTTTTGCTACTTTGCTATCCCTCTTAACTCATGTGACAAGAAACTTTGTAAAATGGAAAGATATTAAATATCTGGATTTTTAAATAAATTTCTTGGTGACAGTATCTTCCCATCTCCCTGAACGTCAACTACCAATTCCTATTTTTTTCCTAACTTCACTTATATTTTCTTATTCCAGATGAAACTGATAGAACTGTGTGTGTGTGTGTGTGTGTGTGTGTGTGTGTGTATACACAGGAAAAATAGACCATTATATATTACATAATTCTCCTTTCTCTCCATAATGCTCTCATATCAGTAATGAGCCATTGCCTTTTGACAATTTGGAATGGAAGAAATGCACATAGTTCTCCAATACTCAAATCACAGTATAAATTCCATCCCCATTCCAACCCTACTTCTGAAGATTCATACCTTTTTAGCTTAAAACTAGTTTTATTTAGCAAATTTTAGAGGCCAATAATTCTATTTTTCAGTTGATATAATTTTCTCATTGACAAAGGTACTATGTGGCAGGGCTGGCACTTACATTTAAACCCCTGGTTTCAAGTTAGTGTCCTTTCCACAATTCATTTAAGCAACATTCCTTAATATTTAATATCCTATCTCTTTCAAACCCTATTAGTTCTGAAGCAAAAAGAGCATCTTATAAGCAATTCTAAATTTCTCTATTTCTTTACATTAATCCTACTCCTGCCTTTCAACTACTATAATTCTCTGGGACAAGCACTATCCCAGGTCCACACATCAGCCTATAATTCAAATCTTCTTTCTTGCATCTTCTAGCTCAAGTAGTTTCCCAGAGCAATTTTATTGGACATAGTAGCATTTATTTTTTAAAAATGAAAATTTTTACCACATATATAATATGGAAACTTAACAAAATTTCAAAAATATATTCTATGCTAAAGATATCATTTTATGCATAAATAATTTAAGTTCAAAGTGATTTCAGAAATTAAATATACAAGTTCAATTTCTTTCCAAGAATAAAATAATCTAAATATATTTTAAATTTAAATTTGTCATGCAAACATTACAAAAGGACAAAAATTGAAACAACATATTATTATCACAAGAATAATAGGCAGAACAATGAACAACATAAACATAAACTCTTGAAATAAAAGAATTTATTATGTAATATGTGACAATTCACAACAGTGGAGAAATGATAAATTAGTAAATAAGCGATGCTGGTAATAGACATTTGGAAAAAAGAGCATTAAACTCCTACTTCATAGTTCATACAAAATTATTTCTTTTCTTTCACTTTTCATAACTTTTCTAAATTTCCATAATGCTAAACATTTTATTAGAAAAAAATTAACCAGAAAAAGCATACAAATCTAATATTTCATACAGCTTTTACAGGAATGTCCCTATCTTGAGCAACATTCAAAGAGTCCTTTTTCTCAACTGTAATCAGGCAGGTAAATATCCTTAATTTGCAATCTAAGTTCTATATCTTACATCCAAAAACAAGGGAAATTTTAAGTGATTTTAAGCCCATTGCTCACATAATTTTAAGTGGCCATCAAAACTTTTATTTGGAATTCTAGTAATAACATGGGGGAAAACTCAGGAGGCATATATCTACTCTACTGTATAACAGAGTCCTAATTTATCCAATAAAATTACTTACCTTCTTTTGAATGAGTAATATTACTCTAAAGGAAGAGAATATGATAGATTAACTACTTTTTCCTAGATAAGTAACTAGTTTCCTCATCTATGAAATGCATACAATAATCTATTCTACCACAAAGATTTATTGCTAAGACAAACTAAAATAATATGTAATTAGTACAGTCTCCCGGTACTGAGGTACTCAGTGAGGTACTCAGTGAATGGTAGCAATTGTTACTATCACAGACATGGTTGCCTTTAAAACATTTACTGATTCCTTCTTTTCTGTATGGAGGAATTCTGTGCAAGACTAATCAGAATGAAAGAAGGATGTTTTCTAGATTACAAATGGAAACTTAGGTACCAGAATCAATGTAAATAGCTAAGAGTAAACTTAAATGCTCATCAACAGATGAGCAGATAGAGAAGATGTGGTGTATATATACACAATGGAATACTACATGGTCATCAAAAAGGGATAGATCCTGCCAATACGAATAGAGTTGGAGAGAATTATCCTCGCAAGATAAGTCAGAAGGAGAAAGACAAATATTGTATATCACTAATATGGGGTATATAGAGATAGAAAGCAAACAAACGAACTAAATGAAACAATAGACTTTAAAAAGAGCGAGAACTAATTCAAACAACAAAAGACTTTCAGTGCAAGAAAAAAAAAGAAAATCAAAGAGTGGAAGAAGAGATGTGGGGAGCAAATGGGGTAAAGGGATTAACTGTAAAGTGAAGGGTGAAAAAGGTAATAGTGGTAAGTCTACTGTGCTGTATATAGATGTAAACTTGCTATCATGTATATCGCAAACCTAGTTAATGTTAAAATGCAATATTTCTTCAATTTTTAAAAAAGTACGTAGAAATATTTTTAAGTATCTGGGATATCGGTGAAGTTATTTATTTAAGTTATAATCTGAAAATACACATTTTTAAAGCATGTATTTTTTAATATTGTTATGCTCAAGTAGTTGTAAGCACAAAGATTTTCAAAAAGAAGAAAAGAAAATCAACTGTACTTGCATAGCTAATCTCCTAGATTAAAAATTACATTGTTCAGTATGAGGTTTTTTTACCATTCTTCACTTTTTTTGCCATTTATTACTTTTTAACATTTTTACTATTTATTCCATTATTTCATACGCACTAAAAAAAAACAGTACCAGAAAGCAGTCTAATAAAGTGAGAAAGAATAAAAGTTAGGAGGCAGGCCTACGTGCAAACCATGACTCAATCACTTACTAGATGTGTAACAACCATGGACAATTATATAATTTATCTGCATCTTAGTTTCCTCAGTTATTATATAAAAATAATCAGATTACCTGCATCAAAATATTTTTATATAACTGAATGAGATAATCTAAATAAAATATCTAGCAACATATTGAGGATACAGAGAAAGTAGCAAGTACTCAACCATTTTTTACCAACTATCAGCAAAGATCAGTAAACTTTTTCTGTAAAAGACCAGATAGTAGAACTGGGCGGATCATATCAGTCTCTGTCATTCAACTCTGCCAGCATAGAGCAAAAACAGTCATAGATAACACATACTTAAATGAATGTGGCTGTGTTCTAATAAAATTTTACTTACAAAACATACAGTAGACCACATTTGGCCTCCTGAACATAATTTGCTGAACCCTGATTTATTGGATCCACAACTAGAGATCCTCTAAATGACGCTATAATCTATTATTACCTTGGAATATTCTGAAATAATCATATTTTCCAGATCATCATTTTCCAAAATGTATTCTATAAAACATTCTTTTCCTGAGATAACAGTACATGCTACACCCCAATCCAATCACGTGGTCATAAAAGTTTAGAAAAACTTGAATTGAACAGATTTTATATCTGGAAAATTTCTTTATACATTAAAGTCTTTGGAAATCTCCAAAAAGATACGGAGTACAGATCATGGAATGATTATTTTGCCAAATGTTTATGAATGTCTATCCACATAGTAATATAAATAAATTCTAGGAATTTTTCCTACAGATATATCTGTACATGAACACGAATATGTTACAAGTATAGTTGATGCCAAAATATGAGAACCAATCCCAAAAAATGTATTAATGAGGAGGGGTTACATAAGTTATAGTACACCCAAATGTTGGAATATTATGCAGCCATTTAAAAGAAATGAGAACATTCTCCATATCCTGATAGGTATATTCTCTAGACATTATGAAATTTAAAAAGCAAAATACAGGCAAATATGGATAACATGGTACTATTTGTGTTTTTTAGAAGTATTTGATAATATCTCTAGATGAATACATAAGAAACTGATAATACACATGGCTTTCATGGAATAAACATGAGGAACTGAGAAGCGTGCAGAAAATAAATAGATTTACTTTTCATTCTATACCTTCTGTAAATTTATACATTTTTACTATGTATAGGTCTGACCTATCAAAACCAATGTTTTTGGAATTGAATTTCATGTAAGTCCTAACAGTCCTTTGATACATAATAATATCTAATCTTGTGAATAATAATGAGATAAAGATTACCTGGTAAGGTTTTATTTTTAAAGTATGTTACCCTGCACACGTCCAATATAGTAACCACAAATATCTTTCTTTAACCCTGGAGTCAGTACAACTAACTAGATCTAAGAATAAAGTTTTCTTATCATCTTGGTATGATGGTCTCAGCACAACAAAAGTACCTTTAAAGTTACACCTTGAAGGAAACACCTTAAGATTTTCAAATATATTACAAAATATTGTTAGACAAAACAAATATGAGAGGTACTTTAGTCTTGTGTTAATGAATACCAGAGTAAATACTATATAGAACAAGATCATATGACAGGAGAATAAGTCACAACTATGCCCAGACATGTCCACTAAATATATAATCCCTCATTTTGTAATATTTAAATATTTTTACTTTATTTTAACCAGCATACTTGAACAATAAACAAGTCTTCCTTCCAGCTGACTCTGACCACTTTCTGGCACATTATATTCTCTTTGGAACTACAGTGAATATTTAAGCATACTTGCAAAATAAAATGGTTGCTATAAAATGGGTTGAACCAAGAAGGTCATTAACTTCAACTTTACTCCTTTCTCTATAAATACAATTCAATGAACATGGTAACACCCTAAGTCATTCTAACAGAACATTCATTTTAATACTCTTGAGTCTAACTTTATCATGGCTCTTATGAATCTTTTTCATTTCAATGAATCTCATATCTTTTAAGCTAACTCAGCTATATATTTTGTGTGCAATCATGGAGAGTATGAAATATTTACCAATCTCACGTCACATCAGAACAACAGTAATGAATGACATATGAAAAAGGGAAATGTCACTTTTAAGATTCAGAAGCTGTTAATTCACAAATTAGTAAAATACAGCATGGTACTGGACCATTTGTTCTGGGACTTTAAAGGCTGCAGACTCCTAAATTCACATATAAACCTACTGGTAATTACTTACTTGCTTACTTTTCAAAAAAAAATCTATTACTCTGAAATAGTTTGAATCAATGGACTTATTTATCTTAATCTTTTTAATAGTCAACTGTATTTTTCCTTCAATATATATTGAGTATCTAATTCTAACCATTTTAATGAAAATGCATATTTTACGATATTATGATTATTAACACCCTGTCTCTTGCTTCCAATAAGATACTGTTATAAGGTAGGTTATTCTTCACTTATATGTTATTATAATTGTTGTTATATGTCGTAACATCTTGGAGATTAGTATCACCACTCTCTTAGATTTGGAGTCCATTATAGAGACATTTATGGTGTAGTAATTAATACTAATTCTCCATTTTCCATTGTAGGTAAATTTATCAGGAGAGAAGGACTTAACTCAACCTTAGTGCAGACTAACTGAAGGCAAATATAGTAAAATCCAGGAAATAAAAATCTCAGTTAAATTTCTGAATCTGTTGAGTAAAAAACAGTAAGTTAACAACTCGAGTTGTTTGTCAGGGCAAAGAGAAAAGGAAAATAAGATGGAGGAAGTTTCCAAGGAAATATATACCAATACATGACATTGGAGAGTTTCATTCTAAGATACCTTCTTACTACATGGCAGTTTAAGAACTCTAAACTCTATCCTAATAGTACTTTTTTACCTTAAGATGATTTATCATTGTTCCTCTGTCACAAAAGCAAAAGTTGTTATGGTTGATTATGATCATGGAGCTACAAAGTTCACCACAGCTTCATTCATAAGTGCTCCCACCCTTACAGTATCATCCTCAGAAGTCATGTAATTCCCCTTCCACATAATTAGCAAAATACTGAGTTAACACAACACTCTACAGAGAATTGAACAAACATGTTTAAACAGAAAAAATTCTGGTCAAGTCAAAACAAAATTGCAATGCATCAAAACTCTCTTTAAAGGAGACCTTAATATGTCCAGGTTTTACCTGCTTGGTTTTTGTTTTTTGTGTTTGTTTGTTTTTTTTAATGGTAGAACCTGCATTCTACAAACATTACACCCAGTGAGTAGAATGCTGACAAAGCAGATGGTACCTCTTACATCTACCCACTAAATTCTTATTCCCAGTTTGGTTGTATGCTTTGGTGAATCAGAGCACAGTGACTGAGTCAAATTAATGACAAGAAATGTTATGCTTAGTGTTTACCTTGAATAAGACTATTAAGCTACTAAAACTTAAAAGCATAGAAGTTGGCCAAGTTGCAAAGGATAAGACCACTGCATCATAATTTCTCTCTAATTGTTTTTCTTAGAACAGATGTCTAAGATGAGTTCTTCACATTAAAAACAAATGGGAGGAGATTAAGGTTTTGAACTCTGCCTCTGACAAGCCTATCTGAGCATCTCATAATCATCAGAATTCATTCAAGAGGAAAGCAAGAAGACTGCAAAAACATAACTTAGCAAAGTAATGCACTTTAAAATGTCTTGCTCCAGAACCCAGATTGCACTTATTTTTTGTCTCAACTTCTATGAACCAACTGCTTGCCTAAGAACAATGGGAGCCAAACATAATTCATGAATGCCCACCGTGTTCTAGACACTTATATCACCAGAGAAGTACAATGTCATGACAGACAAGAGGAAAGTACCAGAGGCTGTAGCTCCTAAATTATACACCAAGGCACTCCTATACACCATGGAGAACTCCTATAAACCCTGAAGGATAGTTTGACTTTCAGGAGAAACAGAGTGATACACATCTGTTGATCACTCTGAGAACTTCAAACACAAATTAGTTCAGTTTCGATTTCAAACCATGCTATACTGTCTCTATGATGATATCACATCATTGCAAGGCTGGGTTTTCAGTAGCTACTGTCATGAAAAGTAACTGTACTAAAACTCAAGGTGGAACAGGAAATGAGGATGGCAATATCCAATCTGCTTTCAATGTGTCAAAAGTTGTGCAGTGTCCAAGAGGCACACTTCTCATTAGCAATTACGATTATTTTTAAATGAATTCATGTTTTTGCTTTTAATATATCTGTATCATTTTTTTCAAACAGCTACATTTTTAGTACATACATACTGTAAGTTGTTTGATCTCATACAGTTTACTGAAGTAAACTGTTACTGTATTTCTTTTGGAACAGAGTCACTATGACAAAATTACTAACTTGGTAAAGATACCATGAACCAAGAAAATTTCAAAACTTCTGGCTTAGTGTCCTAGAGCCTGTCTACCACAAATGCACAAGACACAAGACTGGAAAAACATAAAAAGGTAATCATAGGCTATCTCCAAAGGAAAACTATAAAAGTACCTGAAGATGCATTTTTCTAACTAAAGCCTGAATAAAGTTAGTCCACAAGATGACTCTGCAGTTATTGTGAGAAAATTCAATAGTCTCAATGTCAGTAACAAGTAAGTTTGCCTCAAAGTGCATATGGCAATCTAAGAAGAAAAAAATGTTAGAGAGAAGCAGTGAGACAACCTGACACAAGTAAATCAGAAGCACTTTACATACCAAGAGAAAAACCCATGAGAAAAAATATATTGTTAGGTTAAAAAGTGACATATATGAATAAGCATTAGTGCGACTTCACAGTCAAAAGTATCCTGGTGGTCTTTGGTAGCATTTCTGATCCCAGACTAGAATAAAACAAAAAAATATACAAAAGCACATGAGAGAAATAGCTGAAATAAAAAATAAAGCAAAGTCATAGGACTTTAACGCACATACACACAAGAGGTAGAAAGAAAGAAAAACAGTGCAGGAGGAAGGATTCTCAGCAAGGGGAAAAGGCTCACAAACCTAATTCAATACAGGGGAAGAAACTACAGATGAAGGTAGACAATGCTCAGAATTCTGAATCCAACGAGAACACTACTAGAACATTACAGCAAAACATAATGCCAACTGATAGGAAAGCAGGAGCCTCTTTCACAAATTTAAAAAATGAGAATCAAATTTGATTGAGAGTTTCATATTCCTAACTGACATTTTTAATATAAAAGCAAGATTACATCTAAGTGTAAGACTGTAAACTGCTGGTTAAGAAAGGTTTAAAACAGACACTGTTGAGATACTCTTGTGTTATTTATTGAGTTAAATAAATTAAATGTAGGCATTATCTGGGATACTGATGCACATTTTACTAAAACTAGGTCAGATGAAAAGAAAACTAGTTAAAAGCAGAGTTATATTGGCATATAATAGCAGCTAATAGTCCAAATCTGTGTACTCTCTTCCTTTCTGTGCTACAAGCTAACTATGTGACCTCAGAAATGTCGATTTTTCTTACTATTTCTATTTCCCCAAACTTCTAAAATGTATGACATGTAAGATTTATTGTGCCAGGGTTGTTGAAAGAATGTAATGTGATAGATTAAAATTCTTTGAAAATATAAAGTTCTACAATCAAGATATTGTTATAACCACTCAAAATATTACTTTTACTTTTATTCTCACATATACTTTAGGAAGAACCAGATATGTTTGCAGAGCAGTTTCAACAGTCCTTATAGGTAACCTATAGATTCATACACCCAGATTGATCACACCTGCAGTACTAGAATTTAAACTCATGGCTAAATCAGTTATCCAGGCATAAAAGAAGACTGAAAAAAATAATTGCTACTGTGATTGGATTAATTTAAATAACATTAAAATTATTCCAGAATAACCAATTGGTTGCCAGATCATCTGAATTCTATCCACAAAATGCATCTGGAGTCTGGCAATTAAACTTTCATTAAATTATTTCATTTTCAAATGAAATATTTATCATTATTTATATCACTTCTAAAATGATTCTCAAATTTAACTCCTTCCTATTCTTTCTCACTGCCCTTCAACTAAGCTCTTATTGTCACTCACCAGAACTTTTAGACAGCCTAATGTAGGTGTCTAATTCCAAAATCTTCTGTTAATTCATTGATCACTCCGTTCATAATATTTACTATTCTCTTCCTCAAATATAGATATGATCATGTAACAACTTTGCTCAAAATCTGTTTGGCTTCATCTCATTCCTCAGCATAAAGCCCAATATCCTTACTATCGTATTCTAGACTTTCATAAATCTGATAGGTTTCCTTCACAGACTGATTATCCTGAACACGGGCAAACGGGATTGCTCCCTGCTTCTCCAAAATGAGTTGCCTTTTTCTATGTCCAGGCCTTTATTCATGTTCTTTCCTTTTTCAAAACAAGTGGAATGCCACCCACTTCTACCCCTGCCTGTTAAACACAAATGCTACTTGCTTCATGAAGTCCTTCCGAGGGTTAAAAGTTTACCAATGAGTTAATATCTCATTCCTTAACATGCTTATAACATGGGCTATATATTTTGCTTGGACACATAATTTTTGCTTTGCATTATGATATTTTAGTAATATCCGTTGTCTGCTATCACTAGGGTATAAGTTCATTATGTAGAGAAGATTTGTCTTGTTCACTTTAATTTCACTGATAAAGCTTTAAAGAGTGCTCTGAATTTCAGGAGTTCTGTAATATGAGTAATGAAATTAAATATGGAAACCCTTTATGCCAACACACTTCACCCAGAAAAAATCATAGCTAAGAAATAAATAGAAATACATTTCCACGATAGATGGAAGAAAATACTGCAGTACTGTGTGCCACGTCATATAGATCTCATCATCTTTAATCACTGGCAATTGTTTTAATAACAAAGCAAAAAAGAACTTTAAAAACTATACTTGCCCTTTATTTTAAAAAAACACAACTGTGTCTTTTTCAATAATGTTTCAAGCAAAGAAGTTTATCTGTCTTTCAAAACCGTTCTCAATTTTTTAAATTCAGTTCATGAACATAAGTCATTATCCTTCAAAAGCTGGACAGAAAAGACAATTCATCATCCAAGGCATAATTTATTCATATCTAAGCAAGATCTCTCTCCCCTTTATATTTATATCATAACATGATTCCTGTTCCACCTTTTTATTGAAGATGAAGTACTTTCATATCTACTAGTATATATGCCAATGAGAAAAAGAGGGAGGGTTATTGATCTCTCCCACTTGCCACTTTGAGAAAATGAGGATCAAAAGAGAGAAATAACATAGATAAGCTTTCATTTCAGTGGCTAAGACGAAAACTGAGCTTATTAACTATGTCTTCCAAGTCCTATTTAATAGCTAAACTTCTTAAAGAAAAAAATTCTTACAAATTTCATGATGTCATACTAAGTTTAAAAGGTACTAATTTATCCAAACCTTAATGCATCTTCTCCTACATCCAGTTTGCTAAAAATAAGACTCAGATTTTTTTAAGTGAAAATAAAATAGAAACAGAACCCAGAAGATAAATTAAGGTCACAGAATGAATTTAAATGTGGCATTAAGTTCAAATTTTTCGTCAGACCCCATGTAAGATACTGTTACCCTCATGGACATGCATAAATATAGGAAAAGGAAACTTTTCAGATTCTAAAACAGACAAAAACTTTTTTTATGAACTTTAATATCCTAGTACAGTGAGTGCCAATTCAGAGAAGCTCCAGTGACCAAAGGGACTTTTTACTCAGGGACAAGAACTAGATTAAAGATATCACCTGTTCCTTACTAGTGTCCTCACTGGCTTCTCAGTTACTTTAAAGAGGCTCATAAAAATTCCTAGAGCACTGAGGAGGGAAAAAAAAAATCAACCTAGGCATTTAGTCAAATAGAAAGGGTCACTGCCACAGTTATTTCATTTTAGAATCCTGGAAACTTGACAGTGTAATAAAATTCCATTTCCAAGATGAGAAGTTTTCCCCAATGCTTTCTGGGAATCATACTCAATCTACCTTGAACCAATCCTCTCCCTAATAGTTAAGAATTTTCTTTATTTTTACTATTTTTATTATGCTCTTACTGGAATATTCTCTGAGAAAAATACCTAATAGTTCTACCCTGGGTCAAATTAAATTAATCTACTACTTATTCTAGATGTATCTATATTTTATACCTGCTCGGTAATCCTGGAATAGAAAGAAAAGTGATGAAGACAGAAGTCTAACGTGAAAGTCTACTGTAAGTCAGTGGTATTATGTTCCCAGCTATCTGTTTTCTACTCTTTGACAAATGACTTCCAGTGCCTCCAAATAGATAAGAGTATACTTCCCTGCTCCAACTCAGGCTTCAACAGGTGACTTGATGAATGGAATATGAGAAGATGTGGCATATGCCATATCCTTATAGAAGCTTTAACAGCACCTAGTTTAGTTCAGCTTTTGTATTCCTGTTCTCTGCAATGAGAATACCATGTCCCAGAAAGGGGCTGCTCCTTCAACCTGGGTCACACACGGATTGAAATGACACATGGTCAAACAAAGTCAAGCAGAGTCACATTAAACATGAAGAACCAAAACTGAAAAATAAACATTTGTTTTTTTAATTCACTGTGACTTTAGAATTCTGTGTGACAGCAACAAAGCTGACATACACAAAAACTGGTAACATATGCTATTAACCTCCATAATCACCTCAAAATCTCAGTGACATACAACAGATATTTATATCTCTGCTCATAGTACATGTTGGTGAATGCAGATCAGCTTCTATGTCTCTGCTCTAGACTGTGAGTCAAATTCAAATCTTCCCCCATTATCTTCGTATTTCAGAAGCCAGACCAAAGATCTAGCTTATATCTGAAACATACTCTTCTTATAACAGAGGGTACCAGAATAGATCAAGTAGAAACTTGCCATGCTTCTAAAAGACTGTTCAGAAACTACATGGTCAAGAACCAAAGTCAGTGGGAAGGAGGAAGTATGCTTCATTTATAGTAAATGAAGAAATAAATAATTGTGATCAATAGTATAATATGCCACATGTATTATGTTTTAATCATTGAACTAGCTGTACTTTCTATGTTATCTCACTTATACCTTAAACCAGCACTGTAAGGTTATCTAACTTTTAGCAAAGTATGGCTCCAAGAAATAATGTAACTTATCAACAGTATTCCCATGATGTGTGTGAATAGAAGGTTGGGATCCCAGTCCAAGAATACTTGACTCCAAATCACTGGCTCTTATGTCCACCCACTCTCACACACTCTCTGCCAAGTAATAAGCATTAACTTAACAGATAGGATCTGTCCTTGTGTAAAGCTAGTACTGGCCATAAAAGACTTAATATCTAACCTTTCTAAGTGAAATAGAACAATATAAGCACAGCAAAAAAAAAAAAGAGGAAACATCTATAAAAATAGACTTAAGGAAAGATAGATAGGAATGAACACAACAATAAGAAGGTATGTGAATGAGAACCCAAGGCACAGGAAATTAAGAAGAGAAATTGATAGCACTTCTCTGGGCAAGAGCACTTACAAAAATAGCTTGCCTCAGGGGAAAACTTTTTAGACTTTGATTTCACAGGCCATAAGAAAAGCACTAGGGTGTTTCTCCTTCCTTTAAAAAGTATACATACACCCAGCTTTTCTGTAGTTGCCTGAATCCTCACTACATTGCCTGCTTTGAGACTGGTGGTCACTAGCTTATGGGCTTTTTAAAATTAAATTTTTAAAAATATGCTATCCCTGATGCACCTGAATGAGTTTCTCTCCACACATTTATGGAGTTATTTTTCATGAGTCCCATCTTTGGAACTCCAGATTATGATTTCTACTTGCTTTCTGATTTTTACCACAATTGTGATTCTACTGGAAATATTAACACACTAGTAATGTAACTTCTAGTTGTTACTGTTGGGTTATTTTCAATTCAAGAATGCAAAACTGGTTAGATACATAACTATGTCAGCAATAAACTTTCTAACCATCAGAAGTAGAAATTAGGAGCTGCAGACGGCCCAAGGGACATAAGTGCTTGCAGAGAAAGCTGAAGAATCTTGCAGCAGACCTCCAAGTCAGATAACCAGACAGCTATTGGAGAAACAGCTAACCATCTCTGAGTAATACAGTCTACTACTAAAAACTAAGCCTTGGAAAAGTATCAAAATCTCTCTCACTGGAACTTTGTGACTAATTTCACAGACATGAACTAGATAAGGTATAGCAGAAAAATTAAAATTTTGGAGAGTAATAGACTCAAATTTGAATTTTAACTCTAGACTCAACTGTGTACCTTTGACAATTTACTTATTATCTAAACCTTAAATTTCCAATATTTAAATGACATAATATTAAAAACAGACCAGAATTTTTAAGATTAAAACATATATCACTTATAATAAAACTCATTAAACATGGCTTTATGGTAGACAACTAAATATTAAGAAATGGTAATTAACTTGAAAGGAAATCTTTTTAAAGAGATGATTCAGAATTCTGGTTAAAGGTAAAGGAATAAAAGCATTTTTTCTCAACTCCTCCCTCTTGAAAAGAAGCAAAAAGAATTTTAAAAAAATGGAGACTGGGTAAATCTTCAAGTAAGCAATGAAATACCTACCAAATCCACCCATATAATTTAAAATATATGCAAAACATACTGAAATGTAAACCAGAATAAGAGCCGACACCAATATTCTTAGACCTCAAGCAAAAATAAATTTATCTAAAAGTTAAATACTACTACAGCTTGAAAGGCTATCAAATACTCATATGATTAAAGTGATGTGATATAGAAGCATGAGAAACGATAGAACTATTATGAAATATTCCTGTGAAGACCTAGTTCCACACTGAGAAACTGCAGGAAAAGTCAGCTGCATCAGGAAGAAACATGTAGATATGCCATCTTATCTATAATCTGATCTCCCAAAACACTGCCTAAAGCAAAGGAAGGAAGCAGAGATGACCAGATCACCACACAGATAGACTGATTTAAGATGCTTCATATAAGCCACACCAAATTTCTACTGCCAGAGACTATGGAGCAACGTCAAAAGAAAAAAATTTAATTGAGATTTTTCAAGACAACCAATGTCATTTTTGAAGCTGCTAAAACTATCCTCAAGTTCACTCTATACTGCCTCTCCCAATGTTGTTTTTTAGTAAATGGCTATCCAGTATAAATATGTCCCCATCTGAAGATAAGCAAGAAGAAATGATAAAAATAAAGAAATAGAAATTGTTGGAGACAAAACTGATAGAAAAGCAATGGAAGTACAAGCTATAGATAGATAGATAGATAGATAGATAGACAGACAGACAGATATACAGACAAACATACACTATAACTGATTCTGAAGAAGAGAATTCTAATAAATAGACCTCCACAAAAATTACTTAAATATAAAGAAGTAGTTCAAGTCCTCAGGAAAAGGGAAAATATAACAATTTATACTAATGTATATTCTGACAAACCTTATACTTTTTTAAAGCCTTATAAAATAAATTATCTGCAAAGTTGAAATGGAAGGGGTTGCTATAGGAATATAGCTAGCCTTAGGCTTTGCCTTAATAACATTAAATGTCAGAAGAAAGTGGACAAAAATCTACAAAGTCCTGAAAGTGGGATTCAACAATGTTATACCCACCGAAGGTATCCCTCAAGAATAAAAATCTAAACACATAAAAGAAATTTTCACTCTCTGAAGACAAAATTCAATTAAATAATAGGTAAATCAAAAAGAAGCTAGCACTAAAAGACAAGCATTGAACAGCACTAAAAGTTATAATACAATGTATAAATAATAAATCAAAGCAGTGAGTGAAAGGAGCAAGTGAAGAAGTATAAATTAACTTAAATATCTTTCACAGATATATGAAGGATGTATTGGAATTTACCTAAGTGGTTTCCTTTTTTTAACTTTGTCCTTTTTTTAACTTTAGAAAGATCTTTAAGAATTAATGTCTTGCTATAAAGATTCACTGCTAGCTTACTTTATAAACTTCCTAATATTTTAAGGGGGAAGTAAAAAGTAGAGATTCATAATAAACATATAATGTAAGTTGGAACCTGCACTTAACAACAGGTCATAATAAATGTTTTATATGCCTGGCATGTGTCACCATACTTTTTTTAAAGTAAAAAAAATTCCAGTTCTTTTAAATTAGTCAATATCTTGTTAAGTCAAACAGATTTTCCCCTTAGTATTGACATAAATGAAGTTTCACTCCATTCACATACTTCTTCAATATAAATAAAATATTACAAACATGATCTATAAGAATACATTATATGTAATATAAGAATCTCAAACTTCTAGAAATACATGGAAGTATTAAGAATTAATTAAGATTTTTGTATTTCAAATATTCTTTCTTGTTTAAGTTTTCTTAAGAAAATGCAGTATATATATCCCTTTTCTAAAACTTAAATTATTTATTTTTCTAATATTCATATTGTTAAAAATATTAATCAATTAACTCATAGGAAAAAAAAACATTTATTTCCTGGCCACAGAAACTTAATGAGAATCTCACTAATGGACATAATAAGACTTTCTACATTAGAAGCATGGCAGTGTGATTTTCACTTCGATTTTGTAACAATGTCATACAGAATTATCATAAAAATCTTACCATTTCTAGAGATAAATATAAATAAAAATTACTACCTAGAAGATACTAATGATATTCTCGACAATTCATAATCATAGGATACAGAGAATGATGGAGACATGAGAGTATTCCTGGATGCAGAAGAGGACAGCCATTAACGACATTTAGCCTATCATAGCTGCTATAACAGTATCACTCCTTACACCAAGGAAAAAAATCTGAGTACTGAGGAAACCATAAATGGAGACAGATAAAGGTCCTCTTTTGGACTGGGAAAACAAAATAGAAGATTAAAGTGCTCCCATATTTCAAGGTCTTTTAGGTAAATATCATAATCATGAAAATAATAAAGCCTCCTTTTAGATTTAACAATGCCATTCACATAAATGTTCAATAAATATTTTCTCGTATAATAACTTCCTTAAATACACTTACTACAATTTAGACCTTGTTTTGTGAATGAAATTCTCTCAAAAACTCCCTGAGTAAAAATGCTCACACATTCACCTACCAAAATTCATAGCAACCATAAATGACTTTACCATTTTCATCCTTCTCTAAAGGCAATGAATAATAATAAATATGATATTAAAAAATATATAGGCATATAAGAAATTATAAGAGCAACATAGGTTAAATGAAAGAACCAAGATTAAGTGTGGGGGCAAGTCCTGATTTGGAAGCAGGAGGCAACAAGTAAAGTGGATCCAGCAAAGAAAAGAATAGATTTTTTTTCACAAACACAGACTTCACTATCCAGAGACCCCAGTTTGAGTACTGCCCCTTAAAAGAATCTGAGACTCAAGAGAAGGATTTTAAATGGGCATATAGTCTAATTAGATTTGCATTTATTGAGTCTGCTGCATGTCAGGTACTACCACTCATGTCACAAGTAATTTAGCCTTAATATATATGTAAGAACCTTATTACATATGTGTGTATATATACATATACATATACACGTACATATACATATATTCATATATATTCTCTGTGGGATAAGGAAACTGAGGCTTAAAAACATAGTTAAAAACATGGGAATCTGCACATAAGTCCAAATCTTCTGAATTCAAAACCATATTTTAAATGGTGTTTCAAAGCTTCTAATAAACCACTGAAGACGGGAGAGAGGGTGCTCACATGGTAATAAATTAATCTTCCCTTTACATATACTCTCCATATTTATACTAAAGTAAAATCCATTATCAACCTTGGTCTTGCCAAACCAAAAAGTTATGCTTTTCAGTGTATATCAATGTGAATTCACATTCATGCTTCCCAATGATTTTCTGGATTTCTTCTGGTTCTCTTTCTTTCTGGAGATGCAATTTTTTAAAAGTTGGTTTTCCACTTTGACCACTATATTATTTTTCTTAAGAAAAACTTCCTGCTATATTTTATTTCTAATATCTTTCTAATAATATCCAGTGTTTCTTCTGATTTGGGGAACACATACAAACAGAAATCTCTAAAGTAATTCTGTTAGTTCTAGAGAAGTAAGAGTTAAAGATTAATTGTTCTTGTATTAAATAGGAAGAAAATGGTAAAAATCTCCACTTTAGTCAAAGAGAGATTTTTTGCCTTTTTCATCCTAATTATCTACCTTTGTTACATTCTGTATATTATCCATTCTTGGTTACCATTTTACTACCTGAAATGGATTGGAATATGCTTTTTATTGCAAGGAAACAAGAGATTTCTCTATATATTTTCTCTTCAAATTCACAAATAAAGTGACTAGTCTTAGTACTAACTCCCAAGAAAAAATTCTATTCAATATGAGAGCTGAATCTTTAGTTTTTTCATCTGTGATATGATCAAAAAACAGCCAAGCTAAATAGCTGGTTCATATTCCCATGGCCTTAATTTCATCTATAGCGGGCTCTAAATTCAATTCTCCAAAACTAAAAATTTTATTTAACTTTGTAAATATTATTCAATCCTCATTCCTAATATAGATTTATATTTAGTACTAATCTGGTTCACATAATAATAAATGAAAATTTGGGTTCCTCTAGTCTCCTTAGAAAATCTTAATTATTGAATTCTTCTTAGAGTATGTCCACAATATTATGATTCAAAACTTTTAAAATAGCAACATATGTCAGAGTAATATAATAAAATTATTTTATAAACACAAACCTGGACACATAATATGTCCAAATAAAATGCAGTCTCAGTATCAATGGGTTCAATGAAACAAAAGAAAGGCACAAAAAAAAAAGCTATACATTTTAAATTACAAAGGTCTTGAACAAATTTACAAAGGATAGTCAGTCACCCTTCTCAGGTGAGCTATTTTATCTATGCAGTGAAAAACAATTCAGTTTAAATTAAACGTTTCAATGTTTTGGTCACTGCTGCAATAAAACACAACAAGGGAGTGAAGAGACTATTTCATCAGGTTCAGCATTATACAAATATCATATGGATTTCTGACAGAACCATTTTCAAGGAAAAGAAATCACTGAATTAAAATTTCATTTAATATTGATGCCCTGTATTATAAAAAAAAAAACCCTAAACACAAAATTATCTATTGGCATCTGTTTAAAACATAATACTTAGCATAGTGATTATATTTGTTCAGCAAAAAAAATCGCAAAAATGTTTAACATAATTAGAAAATATATCCTATCAATAGCTTGGAACTGAAACATAATATTTAAAACCAAAAAAATACATATTTAACATTTTTCGCAATTTATTCTGTGAAAGTAAGGAAGATGATTTGTGACTATAGTAGTTAAGACCTGCATATTCTTAAAAATTAGATAAGATGGAGTATTAATAGAAAGCTCTACGAACACTATTAGGGCCAAAAAACACTTTTATATTGAGATCCTAAAAGACATTCTGAGATGTGAATTCCGAAGAAGGTAAAGATGAAAAACACGCTTACAAATCACTCATAAACTCTTTCCCTGTTATTCCTTTCCAACAGCAGAAAATTGTTGCTACATTAAATCCTAAAGATGTTCAAAGTGAAAATAGTTCTAAACAAAGCAGCATGCCCTCACTGAAAAATGACTTTTATCTTCAGGATAATATTAAAATCTTCAATTTTTATTTCATCTTATTAGAGTGCACTTTTAAATAGCAAAGAGATGTAAAATAGCAATTTCCATACACCATAATAACAATGTTGTCATTGGGTGACAAAGAATTTGTTCAAACGTCATTTTTTGAAATAAATTCATTCTTGCTATAAAATATTTATTGATATTCTAAGAGAAATCAAGAAGAAAATCTCATGGAATTTTGTCTTCTTATGAATAAAATAAATTTGAAATAGATGATTTCAAGGTCTCTCCAACTGTAAAGTAATGCAGTTTTATAATTTTTGGAAAAATAGGAAGTCTTATAATTTCTATAAAAAATATATAAACGGATATATGGATGTGGTTCCCAAAGTTCTTAGAATGTGGAGTGTTTGTTCTCATGAAAAATAAGATGCCAGCAGTGGTTAGGACCCTGTGCCAGCTCACTCATAACAGAGCTGAGCATTGATCACAACACTTTAGTTTCTATAAGAAAATATGCACTGTGGCCTGGAAATCCTCCTCGTGACCTTTACTCTCTACCACCCCAAGAAGAAGGATTTTTACTGATGTTGACAGCTACAATTCCAAGAGGCAAGCATGAGACTTTAGTGAAGCTTCATTCATAGCACTTTCAACTGGAGCCTTGAGATCACTGTTTTCCTCCTTCTCCAAAGACCCTGTTAGTGGACCCTCATCAGCAAAACTATACCTGTAGCACTAATGTCCATGCAGCTGTCAAAGAGGGAGATGTTTCTGCAGAAGATTCAGGCTAAGTATTGATTAGTTAAGGACAATAATTTAAGCCAGAACTGAGATATGTCAATGCTTTTATAATAAGTGATTTCCATAATGACAGAGTTTGACCTGCACATTGCAGAGCTACAGTACATTAGCAATTTAGCTTTTAGACACTGATTTTACTCAAGGACTATGCCATTACTAGAATCTTCCTAGGAATGGATATGCCAAAGAGAATTTTGTAAACTGGTAAAAATGTCTACCAGATGACGGTGTCCTTAAATTTATATGTAAAAACTGACAAAATTCTTTAGTTGGTAGACAACCACCTGGTAAACCTAGATCAGATGTAATCTAGCAGGGAAAGCTAATATTTATACCCATGCACTAAGAAGCAAATAAGCAAACTGCTTAGTCTTTGCTTCTTTCTTTTTTGAAACATGAATGATGCAATCAAGTTGATCTTAAATGCTAAATAAAATTTTTAATTTTCTATAAGCAGAAAAATTGGCAATGTCTAAAATCTAGTAATTGGATATCTTGCTCTTCTGCTTTTGAAAACTGGCTAACACTGATTTAGGAAGTCACTTATTTTATCAGGAACCTAACAGACAAGTACTTAACCAAGAAACAATTTCTCCTAAAAAGGATGCTGTGAATCAGGCATCTGTTACTATCTTCTTTTCTCAAAATATCTGGTTAGCTAAGTTGTTTTTATTACTTTAGTCTAGAATCTTATCCAATCATATTTCAATTTCTTTAACCTAAACTTGCAAATGTTATTTTCCATCATTCTGGCACAATGTTATTCTCCAGATCACCCTCACATGAGGGGACTATTATCGATTGTGAAAGTACAACAGGTGGGTCACATCAAAGGTCACATTAGTTTTGTTCACAGGCCCCAGACACAAGGTTTTCATTATCCTTCATAAAAACAGAAGTTAGTAATAAAAGCATATCATTGAAATAACATCTCTCACCATTCATATGCAACTTCACAGACTAGAACCTACCACTTCCAAGTGCTGATACTGGTTACAGAAGCTTGATTATTTTGTGGCGTCACTTATAAAAATGATATAAATCATGAGTTCACAATTGTTTGAACTGTTAATTCAACTGCTAATTCACAAAAATCTCATAGAACAAACCTTTCTTTTAGAATATAGTGAGGTAAGAATTTTAATCAATAGTGTGACTAAGAATTTTAATAACTCTAGCTATTAATGAGACAACAAATCAAGAAGACTTCAGAATCAGTTTTTCAGCTCCCTAATAATTTCGTTGAGCTAAAACACAAACATTACCCAATAGTCATATAACATGAATGAAAATATTCATTTCATAAGCTGCCTCAAAGCTCTGCAGTATTAAAATTCAAAGTTTATTTATAAACACTTTTATTTTAAAGATTATGATCAATTCAGTGGACTACATTTTTTCAGTATCAGGGACTTACAATTTTACATAAGTGATAGTTCCCTTCTGAAAAGGTATAGTATTTTATTTTAAAATCAAGAGCAGTCTATACAGAGACACACACTCAACTGAGAAACCTTTTAAAAATTAATTAGGTAGGGACATTAATTGAGCACCTACTAAAATGCTAGGCAGTATACATTATTAGGAATTCTTCATCTCAAAAGCAGTTTCTTTTTAGTAGCATATTCCTCCACTTGGAAGCAAGCTAACCAACATTGAATGAACATGCAAGTTTCTAGGAATACATTTCTTATGAAGAACAATAGATACAAACACACATATGCCTGAAGTTTAACTATATATCACTTTTAGCATTTAATGATAGCAATAATTTCAACTTTAATTTAATATGTGAATGGGTATATACAGATCTTCATATTTCTAAGTCAGTAAAAATCTCAGTTTAATTTCCTTTCAATTCTCAATACTGGTGGTTCCAGTGATGATACAGCACATACAAGAGAAAAATATTTGCTAGCTAACATACAAGTTTCACAGAACCAAATTTTACTGAGCTCTATATTATGAGCCCAAACCCCATGGTCTATCTTTAACTCTTCATGCCAAGGATATTCAAAATTCACACATCCAAGCATGATTTGATGTTCAATTTGATAATTTTATAGCTTTGAATTCCATGATCTAATTCCATTCGTGTCTCTACATATAATAAAAATGATTATAATTATGATAACAGAAGTCTACACTTATAAAGCAGTATAGGCCTGAGACTATGTTAAAACATTACTAAATTACAATATATATAACATATTATATATATATCACAGCATCCATGTATATTACCATTGTCTTCATTTTAGAGAGAAACTAAAGCATAGAGAGTTTAAGATCCTAGTTCCCTACCTACCACCCACACACACTTTTCATCTACTCCATAAGAACGTTGTGATTTCTCAGGTTAAAATTTTTTTAAACTATTCTGAACTTTTACTGTGTCATTTAGGCTAGTATTTATTTTATAACAGCACCTCCCTCCTTCATCACTGGAAACTGGCATGACTGCAGCTGGTGCCTATACCTGTGCCTGGCACATGGCACATCTAATGTATTAACAACTAACTAGTAGTAAGGATGCATGTAATTTAAAGATACACTTATTAAAGTAGAGGGTAAGTAAATTCATCTAGGCACTATACAGGAATTCAGATGTTCTTATCTTCATTTTACATCAATGAGAGCTCAATTTGTCTTTCCTTTGACACAGTAATTCACAGCTTCTACTTCTGACAATGATGGATTAACAATAACTAGATTTACTTTTATGACTTAAACAACTGGGAAACAGACAAAATGAAATTATGACTCTTCTGAAGTTGAACAACAGATAGTATAGAATTCTCTTCCCTGAGAAAAAGGAAACAAATGAAGTCAGCAGGGGGATCTTAAAAAGAGCCTCAAGGTCTGGTTGAATTGGTTAAACAAATATGAAACATCAGAAAGACCAAGACAATGATAATTAACAGGGAAGAGTACTAAAAAGAAGACTGCAGCACAGAGACCATGATTTAGATATGCAGCGAGGTCCCATTCGATTATGAATATAGATCTTCACATAGGTTAAATTACCCTACTCTGGAAAAATAACTACTATAAAACTACAGGTTGAAAAATGCATAGAACCTACACAGGGCTTAAAATAGTTTATATTCCCAACAGTCATATAGAAAAGACTTCATAACACCTGGACATTGAGAGGAGTCATCAGAAAGGTCTCATCAAGCACTAGGCCTACATTATTCCTAGTATATGCTGCTTTACTGAAAAAAAAGCTTACCAATACCCAAATGGCCCAAGCATCCCTTCCTGCCACTGCTAGCACCTTCAGCCCCTCCCTCCTTCCCTCACTGGAAACTGGCATAACTGCATCTGGTGCCTATACCTGTGCCTGGTATATGGAACATCTAATATTCAATTTAATTTTTAAAAAACAGATTAAAAGCAAGTGTTACTTAATTGAGTCCAAATAATTTATGTGCCAGATGTATCATATTATCAGCATTCAGTATCATAAAATTAACAACAGTCATCATTCAATCAAAAATAGCAGGTCTTATAAAAGACTACTAAAAAGATTATTTTGTTACTGTTAAGATGGAAGTGCTTCCCAAATAGATCTACAGATTCAATATATCACTATCAAAATCCAATGGCCTCTTTTGCAGAAAAGGAAACGCTAATTCTAAAATTTATATGACACTACAAGGGACCCTGAATATAAAAAAAATCTTGAAAAGAAAAAAAGAGCTAAATTGAAGGACTCACACTTTCCAATCCCAAAATTAACCACAAATGTATAGTTATTAAAATAGTATATCAGCATAATAGATTCATATAGATACATGGAATAGAAAATGAAAGCCTAAGACATTGAAGAACAAACTTGAAGACAATAAATAGAATGATATTCCATGTTCATGGATTACAAAAATTAATAGCCAAAATGTCCATCTTCCCCAAAGCAATTAACAGATTCAATGCAATCCCTATCAAAATCTCACTGGCAATATTCATAGAAATAGAACAAACAATCCTAAAGTCTGTATGAAATCATAAAAGATCCCAAATAGCCACAGACATCTTGAGAAAGAAAAAAAAATTGTAGGTATCATGTTCCCTGATTTCAAACTATATTATAAAGATATAGTAGTCAAATATTATAGTATCATCATAAAGATACGCATATGGCTCAACAGAACAAAAAAAGAGAGCCCAGAATTAAACACACACATCTACAGTATAATTTACAACAAAGAAGCTAAGAATATACAAGATATAGGACAGACTTTTCAATAAGTGGCACACTGGGAAACTGGGTAGTCACAAGCCAGAGAATGAAAATGAGCCACTATCTTACACCACACACAAAAACTAACTCAAAATGAATCAGACTGGAAAGTAAGTCTTAAAACATAAACCAACTAGGAAAGCTTTAATTATATAACAACAGAAAAGAACAAGTGTTGATGAGGATGCACAGAAAATACAAAATTCATATACTGCTGATGGGAACAGTAAATGGTAGTCATTGTGGAAAACAGTTGGACAGTTCCTCAAACATTTTAAAGATAGAATTACCATATGACCTAGTAATCCCACCCCTAGTTATGTACCAAATAAAAAGGGAACCAGATCTTCAGCTACAAACTTATATAAGAATATTCATAGTACTAATATTCATGCACATGAAAGACAGAAATAACCTAATTGTCCTTCAATTAATGAGTGGATAGAGATACAGTCAGTCATATTGGGGAATATTACTCAGTCATAAATATGGATGAAGTAGGATACATGCCACAATATAAATAAACCTAGAAAATAAGTTAAGAAAAAGAAACCAGATACAAAGGCCAAATACTGAATTTTGCCATTTATATGAAATATCTAGAAAAGGTAAATTCAGAGACAGAAAGATTAATAATTGACTGGAGCAGGGAGGAATTAAAAGTGAATACTTAACAGGCATGGTTTTAATTTGGGGGTGATAAAAATGTTCTGAAAACTAGATAGTGCTGAAGGTTGTTCAGCATTACGAATGTACTAAATGCCACTAAATTACCCACTTAAAATTGCAACACTAACACAAAGGACAGAAGGGAAGAAATAGAAGCATATTGTTATTATATATGGTCCTTAAAGTATATATGACATGAAAGAATATTATTTTAAAGGTTGACTTGCTGAGTTAAAGATATATATAATAAACCTTCAAGCACCATTAACAGAAAAAATGTACCTAATTATACAACAGTGAAGATACAAATGAGTCATTAAAAAATACATATGGGACAAATAGAAAAAATTAACAAGATGGTAAATTAAATTCAACCATATAGATAATTATATTTAATATAAATGATCTGGGCATTCTAAATAAAAGGCAAAGATTTTCAGATTGGATAATAACCAAGACCCAACTATGGGTCATCTATAAGTAACGCACATTTAAATAGATACATATCATGTGGCATGTTCTTATTTAGCATATATATCATAATATTTATAAAGAGGGGGTTAAATGTAAAGCAGTACACAAAAACAGTTTTAATATGAGAAATTCATCTGAAAATAAAATTGATCAGATAGAATATGTTTTATGCATTTCTTCATTAATAATTCCAAAGGTCTTCTATAAACATTCTAGTCCAATTTAAACAAATGTGCAGTGGACATTTTCTTATATACCTATAATTGTAACTTCTATTTTCCCAGCTCTGATTATTTCATTGACACTTGAATACTGCATTCAGAGAAACTTCATTGCAGCAACACGTAAAACTTTCTTCAATAACTTAAACCATAATATATATTGCCCCACCAAAATTAGTACTTTTTAACCAATTTTAAAGTGAAAAAATAGGTTAAGTGCTTTCACAAATCTGTTAATCACAAAAATCCATTGAGCTAAAATAAAAACAAAAAAATACATACTGTAGAGCTACCCTTTTAAAATAAAGTCCACTCTAAAAACTTAAACATGGGAGACAAATTCTTGAGATTAACAGTAAGATTTTATGTAATTTACAAAGATGAGACTCATTTTACACCCCCACCCCCACAGTTCGTGCAATCAAAATATATCTCACTGTATTGGTTACTGCAGAAGTTTTTATATTTTCACACTGTTTTTATATTTTCACACTGAGGAGTGAGTCTATTGGTCTGGTCAAATGAATAAATAAGTCCTTCAGTTATAATTAATAATATTATAATACATATTTGAAAGTTGCTGAGAGCAAATTTTAAAAGTTCCAATCGAAAGAAAAACTTTTTCAATATGAATGGTGAAGGACACCTAGATTTAATTATATGGTGATCATTTGCAATATATACAAATATTGAATCATGGTATACAACTGAAACTAATATAATCTTACATGTCAATTATACCTCAATAAAAATAAAATATTAAAAAAAGAATTCTGGCAACACAGTACACTATAGCATATAATCAAGCATCACAATTCATGACATTTCCAGTCAATGATATACTACAGGCTTATACAACAGTAGGCGAAATAGGCTATACCATAAAGCATAGGTGTGTAGTAGGTCGTATCATACAGGTTTTATATAAGTTACTCTATGACATCAGCATAGTGAGAAAAATCGCTCAATGATCCATTTCTCAGAATGTATCCTCACCTCTACACATGACTTACTAGTTGCTGACCCCTGGTAACTGCAGAAGCTGGTAGGGACCTGTGTCCCGATGTCACTGTGCAATGTCGTGCATGAGAGTACCATACTACATACAGCTAGCCCAAGGGAAAAATCAAAATTTGAAACCGGAAGTACAATTTCTGTAAGTATTTTTTTCAATGCCATTATAAAGTAGAAAAATCATTAGTTAAGGACCATCTACAGTGGATATCTTTGACTCATATATCACCTAGAAGTTACAGGGTGTTCAATTATCTTAGGATGGTCAACAAGGCTGTTCAGAAAGTGGTGGGTCCTGCTGGGGGCTGGAAAAGTTTGTACTAAGCCCATGCAATAGGAGAATAAGTCACAAGGATTTTCATTTCTAAGAGATGAAACAATAAATATGAAGACAATCATCATTAAAGTCCTCCTTGAAATTTTTATGCAACCCTTATTTCCCAACACTATCCAAGAAAAATGAACAAAAGGGAAAAGAATTGAACCACTGCAAACAGCAAATAAGAATATTTAAACCCTGTTATGACACATTTCTCAAACAGATTTTACTGTAAACAAATGGAACGCTAATAAAAAAAGAAACCAAAATAGAATCTGAAAAAAAAAATCAAAGTTAGACCACATTTAGTGTAGAGAGCAAATTCCTAATTAGTTATTAGTCTGGGAGAGCAACACATCAGTCAAAAAGACACAAGAGAGTAAGGTAAGTTTTTCACTTTATTCAGTCACTAATTTTTCTCCTCCTTCTTTACTCTGATCCTTTATTTGCTCTTTTAACAGCTACTGGCTATCAACTACGTACCAGGCACAAAACTGTGTGCTGGGTCAGAAAAGTTAAGAAGATAAAGTCTCTGCCTTCATGATGTTTACAGTTGATTTTATTCCAAAAGCAGTAACGGTGTAGTATTTAGTTCAAGCCTTTATAATCATTTCCCCAAAAATTATTTACAACTAGCTTTATTCCCTTAATAATTGAACTATACCATAAATGCCAAGGATTTCTGAAAATATGAAGCATATCATAAGCATATTAACGTTCTTTTGCACTTCTGCTATTTCCTATAAACTATTAAAATTCAAATTAAATCTTTCAAGAAAGAAGTCAGTTTGAACTACTCTAATAAATCCTACATATGATGAAAACAGGAAAGGAGACGGGGAGAGGAACAAAGAAAAAAAACTCTTTGTACCTGCCAAAATTCAGCAATTGTGTGCTCTTTTAAAAATCAGTTGTTCTGCACAAAGTGATATACTGATGGGGCGGGGAGTAATTATAATTAGTTGTCCATTTTGATTCCTCTCTCTATAGTATTGGTATTGAATGCCACTTGATTTTGGCAAGAGATAAGGTCATTGACTGCTTAAAAGACGTGCAAGATTACTTCTTTGAATGTTTCACAAGGAAATATATAAAAATGAAAAAATATCTCAATCACATAATAATCAGTAGGACAATTTGCAAAATTCACAACTAAAGATAAATATATAAACAAACAAATAAATAGAATCTGTGTAATCAATAACATTTTAAAAATTCAACAATCTGAAAAGGAAAAGATTTTTTTAATTTATACATTAAAAAGTTGACAATGCTATGCAAACTCATTAAATCTTTCAGTGTGTGCATTTATTGAATTTAAATTACCACTAATTAGCTGATCATCTACCAAGATAACTATAATTATTTCTTTTTTTAATTATTTTTGCTTAGGTATGATGGGTAATTTAAGCATTTAGATGTTTTTCTTAAATAAAAGATACTATCATTATTATCACATATAGTCTTAAGCATATAAAAAACTTACCAGAACTTCACACATTAGAGCTAAATCACTTTTTTAAAAAACAGATATGATATACATATTAATAAACAGAAATACCTTCCACCATGTGCCCTTAACTAGATTAAGTAAAATTATGAACAAATTCATATTTATTAATAATTCAATCATATGTTTTGGTAATTGTATATCCAGATGAGCTTCTAAATAAGCATGTTTCCTTCTCAAGATTTTGATCATGATAAGTTGACTGGGAAAACTGATATACTACTTCCAGTTTTTTTTTTATATTCATCCTTTTGTGTAAAAAAGAAAAATCAAAACTTACTCAAAAGAATGTCAAAGCTTTCAATTATAGTCTAGAGTATCTCCTATCTAAAATACCTAATAAAATATCCTTAAATGAATATAAAATCATCACAGGAAACATCATTTCGTAATAGGTTCAAATGGCCAGAATGGCTAAGGATACAAAACATAATTATCATAGATTCATTACATAGTCTAAAGTTGAGAAGAAAAACAAGTCAAAAGAATTAAAATTGCACATCCCCAAATCAACATTCTCTAGCCATCAGTTAAATTTGACTGAAATAATTGCAACTATTGCAGAAAAATATACTAAATGGTTAGATATATTAAAAACTACCTGCAATACTGATCTAATTGCTTTTATCTCAAAGAAAATGACATTTTTCATTCTTTCTCCCACTAAAATAAAAGAACTCCAACTAAATATTTTGACTCAAATATTCAAATATAATTAAAGATTAACTATGGCAATATCTTTCATTGTATAGTTCAAATATAACCACAATATCATATGCAAAAGTGACCATGAAAAACATTATTATTAATCTGGGACAAGCGTCTTCAATATTTTCTGTTGGTTAAAATAGTCAACACTCAGATCCTGTATTAAACCATGTAATAAGACTTTGCTTTCACCAAATAACTTTATCCTGATTGTAAATTTATTTTCATTCAAACTACTGCTAATATTTAAACATTATTGTTCTTGCACTTTATTGTCTTTTGCATGTAATAAAACATATGGGAAGTGATTCATAAAATATGGACTGTTAACAAATTTTAGCCTGTAGACAATGTAACACAATTCATAAATTCATAGTTCTCAGCTGTGAGTTCTGAGATCAATTTAAGTAGCTTCACACCAGGAATTTATTCTCCAACTTTTTGTTACTCTGAATACCATACTTGTCACAAATAATTTTCCTTTTTTCAACATCATTTAAGTGTCTTACAAGCATCAGAATCTTAGAATTTCTAATTCTATTCTCAAAATGCAATTTCTTGTTAATATTATTAAATATACTGATAACAACTAATAAATATAACTATGGTTTTGCATAAAATTTTATCTTTCCATCCCAACCTCCCTCAAAGGCTGGAAAATATTATAAGAAATATAAAAATTTCCCAAGTATAAAGTGTGTGTGTGTGTGTGTCTGTGTGTCGGTGCGCACAAGTGCATGTATGTGTCCATGTGAAATGTGAAGATGAACAAAGTAAGGCTCGGAAATTTTCCAAATGGCATCTGCATTGCACTTTGAAATTTCTTAAGCACTTACTCTTCTTCAATTTGTTCCTCAGTAGTTCTTTCTTCTTTCTACCTCACACACTAAACTCCCCTCTGAGAAATTTACTTGACACTAAATACATCCAGTAAATCCATTCCTGCATCCAGACATCTTCTTGACTATACACTACCCCTGGAATGTCCTCCCTAACTAGTCCAAACTTACCAACTTTCCTTTCTTTCATAAAGCTTCTAATTTAATTAACATCTTCATGAGAGTTACTCTAAACATAAAAATTCATGACTCTGGTGAACCTGTACATATGGGTTTATATTATTTTGTAGATCAAAATTACCTCAACAAATACTTGTTTAATTTTAAATTAAAAAAATGACTCAAGCTCATTCCATAATAATCCTTTGCTCATACATAATTCCCATACATATATATTTCAAATATCTTTATTTCACACCTTAAACTATTACCTTTATAACTATAAATTATAATATCAGAAATATTTTATTATTATTACTATGATATATAGTATCAGTCATATAATTATTAGCTTCTACAAAGTTATGGAAATATTCATGCCTTACATAGCACAAGAATTGTGCATTTTGGAGATGATAGTGTCATCTTATATTTTGAGTGATATATCTGATTAACCTCTTTTATTAGACAGCTACATCATGATTAGCTGAGTTTACAAAAGACTCCATGTTAATAAAACTCAGATACTGGCTCTATTCTTAAGTCAAAACACTATTTCAAAAATCAGTTAAACATCTAAAATATTTTTCTATATATCATGAGCATATTCCTGACTTAACTAGATATTTTAGACATGTAAATAACCCCTGAAACTAAAGCAGGAAGAAAGATCTGAAAGCACATTTTCCTGAGCACTAGTCACTGCAGGACTCATATTGTTCTATAAACTTTGCAGATTGGCCAAAACTTTAAGAAATCAAATAATTTATTCTCAACTTTCTAATTTCTTGCCTTCATAAACCAACACTTCTGGGGTTCACCTGAAAAATTTCCTTGCTAACACTCGGGAATTTTTTTAATCTTTCACCTGCTAAATACTCTCCAGAAAGACATACTACCTCTTTCTATGCCCAATCTCCAAGAAATGCCAAGGATTTCTCTCATGCCATTCAAGCCCTACTACCACTAGGGGGAAATTATGTTTGCCTAGGTGGAAAGGGTAATTCATGAAGAACAGAGCTATTCACTGTGAACTACAATCACTGTTCTGCAACTAAGAATGTAGTCAGGTTACTCATATTCCCTTTGAGAACCTTTGTCCAAAGCAGAAACCTAACTTCTCTGTATCTGTTCTTTCTCAAGATTTCCAACATTCTAAAGATGGAGGGACTGTACTCTAGTAAACTGAGAAGGCAAGGTTATGCTTTAATCCAAAGACTGAATGAACTAGTTGTGAAACCTAAGCCTCATGAGCAAACTGGCCTATTTAGCAATACTAAGTGTACCCTCTTCTGATTTTCCATATGGAGTGCCAATTTAAAAAAGGAGAATTCACAGCTAAATAGAAGCTTTTCTTTCAAAATAAAAAACAAAGCCCCTCTCACAGTGCTTACATTTGTGATACATCTGTAAAAAGTGATTTTTAGCATCAGAAAGCATTTTAATTGTAGTAAACTGAACAATACTGAAATTGTTTAAAGAGGAGATTAAATTTAATGAAATTCACAAACAACCCCTTTTAGAAAGTAACAACAATTTTTTGAGCACTAAAGAGGAGCTCATTACATCAAGACAACACCACTGTAAAAAGCAGTCTGACTTCAATCACTGCATATCTACATGTTAATGAACTTGCTGTAGAAAGCAGGTACCAAACAGAAAAATAGGAAGACTGTCTTAATGCATATTTGCTAGGAAAAAAATCTTCTTTAATCAATAAAACACCTTGTCATTAGCTCCTTAATAGCATCTGAAACTCTTTCAAACAATACAAAAGGAAGATGATACTTAAAAGTTTCTTTAAGAGGTACACAGCTTGCACATTCCTGCAGTGCTCACATGCTGTCAGCATCTCGGTTCCAAAGGCTTTCAAGTTTCAGCAGACAGATACAGCCTAGCACAAAGTCTTTGTCATAATAATTTTGTTGCCTGCCCCTGATCAAACATAGACAAATCTGAAACTTAAAAGTGAGAGCCAACCAGTGACCTTTGATTACAACCGCAAGCCTCAGTTGTAATAAAATACTTCATTCATTGCTCTTTGGTGCCAACAAGGAAGGTGTGTTATAGACTGAAAAGAGCAGTCAATACACCATTTACACTCATTCAATGGTATCCATTATTCACAGCTGGAATTTGTGATTACAGAAAGTGAGACACAAATGTCTTAAAAATAGCAAAATCAAAAAACAAAAATGCAGATTTCTACCTTTAAAATAAAATCACTTTACCCTTTTCTCTTGGTTACTTGCTACTCTATTTCATGCCTTACTAATCATATTGCACTCATCTTCTTTCCTAAACTGTAATTTTCACAATGTTTTTTGCTATTACATAAAGTTGGGGGGGGGGTTTGCTGGTTATATTTACTTCTAAACTCCTAATTTGCCTAGGCTGTCAGTGCATTATTCAAATGCATGTCTATAAAGCTTATTCTAACTAAAGCAAAAGTCTGAAATTTAGGTTTATTTTATTTCGTCTTTATTTTGCCAAAAAAAGTCATATTTTAAAAAAGCCTAATATCAGACTACCTTTAAAGTAATAGTTCAAGAAAATGCAAATCAACTCCAGTTTTTATCATTTTGATGCTGGGGGTAAGAGACAGGATAGGAAAGTTTTCAAAGCCAATCTATTCATAAACAGGTGAATTCACATAAAGAACTGTTAAAGACAGTTAAAATTGGAACCTGGAATAGTTATGGTCAGGAAAGATCTACACTGCATATCTTTAGAGTGATCTCTTTAAGCCACGACACTAAGTCTTGCTCTAAGACTAAACGACTTCAAATGCAATGGACAGCGTTATTGTTAATACATGTCACTGTGCCTGAAACATAGCAGGTACTTGGAGAGAGGAGATGAGAGGAAGGGAAGTAGAGGGAGGAAAGGGGAGAGGCTAGGAAAGAGGAATATGAGAGTGTAAGTTTCTCAGGGCAAGTAGGGAATTTAGAATTAAAGAGGTGATATGAGTAAATAGCCTACATAAACTCTAGGTGGAAGAAAGAAAGAAAGGAGTGGGAGAGGAAAGGAAGAAAAGTAATGAAACAGTTGTCTGGGCTACAACAAAGTATTGCTAGCCACTTGCTTTGGGCACTGCAGTTGCCTCAGTAGTCTGAACTTCTGTCAAGAAGTGTTGCTATATTGTTTCACCTCGCGTAAATAAACAGCCCCATACAACCTGATAAATCCTGAGATACTAATGTGAGGATGTAACTTAAACAAATGGAAAACTCATGACTTAATTTAGCTGCCAGATCAACAGACTAGAAGAACCCTGTCCTACAATGTTATATCCCCAGCACTTAGATCAGTGCCTGATTAGAAGATAAAAATTGCTTTAAAACTGATACTGTCAACATTAATCTTGTGAGATCCCTGGATAGACTATAATTTAGAAGAGCAATCCTCAAAAAAACGGTGTCTTTGAGATTCCCCAAGAGTTTTTCAGAGATCTACAAGGTCAAAATTATTTTTGTGATAATAATAATGCTATTTGCCTTTTCACTCTCATTTTCATACAAGTGTAGAGTTTTCCAAAGGCTATATAATGATGTAATTCCTCTGAAGGTCAACAAAATATATGCTTCCATATTTTTGTGTTAAAAAAATTCTAATATAGAGACTTATATTACTGGGAAGATGGAATAGAAATATTTCCTACTCCTCCCTCTAAGTAAAATTTGAAACCCTCAGCATTATAAATTAAACAAGCAATGAGTGGGCTGACCATACTTAACCATTTTAAATGGGACAATACCGTTTTGTTTTGTTTTGTTTTGTTCTTACTTCCTGACTGTCCCTGTCAATGTCAATTTCATCCCATTTTAATAAACCAGGGCCATCTTTAACTTGGAGCAAAAGGAACAGCTGAGTTGCCCCAGGCCCATTTGTTGAGGGAACCCAAAAGCAGCTGTCCTTTGGCCATGCGTTAAAGACGGGCCTGTCAATACTGACTGCAACAGCCATGGCTGCTACTGCTGTTTCAACCTTCTATGAGGACACAGGAATCATGTTGGAAAAGGACTCCTCTGCCCTAGCACCTATTTCTTAAAAGGGAGCTGAACACTGCAGCGTGGTCCACTCGCAGTTAAGTACTATGGGAGTTATCTCTGGCAATGTGGGGGTTATCTCTGGCACTGTGGGAGTTACTGGGCATTTCTGAGCCTGAAATAGTTAAAGCAGCATGTGTTTTAGGATATTTAGAGCTAGGTTTAGAGGGGTGTCAAATCTGGTTGTCACCTAAGGTACCAAAATTCCTTGTACTCGTCCTGGACATTTGTATGAATCCCACCAGACCATACACCATCACTGGTATGCATCACATAGTATTCGCTTGTTGCTGGCCTGGCTGCTCTACTCCTGCTCAGATTGCTCCGCCTCCTCCCCACCCCTTAGTTGCCAGCACATAACCCTCTCCCCTTTTTTGCCATCCTGGTGTCCCATCTTTTGTCTCGAGGAAATATGGTCAGCCTAAGCATAAGAAGACTAAAAGGTGGAAAGAAGACAGACTGGTTAGAAGCTAAGGACTCTGTGGTGAATTATTTAAATTTTCTTTTTGCCTCCTGTATCTCAGACTTAAAAGCTAAAAGAGCTGGCAACCTAGAAACACCAACATACACGAACTCAGAAAAAAACCAAGAAGAGACTACTTACTCTAGTCAAAATACTAGGAGAAGAACATCTATCAGCAAGACAGAAAATTTTCAGAAAATAATTCCAGATAAAGTACAGAAAAAAATTTAAAACTGCAACTCTACCATGACCTGCTCAAACAAAGATCAAGTGGGGAACCTAGACTTCTGCTCTCTCATGCTATAACAACACCTACCACCAGGGAGATGTCAAAGTCCACGAAAGGGGTACATCCTGGTAGCCCAGGGGACTAGTACACCCTGGGCGCAGTCCACATATATCCCAAGGTCCCGGGATCAAGACCTAGGTCCAGGGGGATCAACCAATGTGAACAACTAAATAAAAATAAACAAACTGCTTCTTCCTCCTATCTCTTACTGTCTACTCACCTTCATTCCTGCCTGTACCTTTCCTTTAAAAAAAATTTTTTTAAAGAAGTCTGTGAAAAGATCTGGGATTTTTACCCCACCACCTGTCCATTATAGTGTCTCTGTCTACTTCTTACTCCAAGTGTAGTATTAACACAGAACATGTAAAAAGACTGGACATACCAGGCAGTCAGAGGTGCCTTTTTCCTCTTCCCCCTAGGTTGATACCAGAGTCAAAACTTCCACCAGTACTAGGCAGTAATAAGACCACGCCTGCTGTGATGTCAGTGACGAACACATAAGGAGCTGGAGCTCAACATCCAGAAATAACAAGGAGCCCTACATCTATACTTCTAAATGCACATGACAACATCAAGGTAGAATCACCTTCTCCTACCTCAGCAGTGTACAAAAAAACAACTAACACAAAAGATTTATGTAAGAATAGTGTGATAAAATAATACAAAATATAGGATCTCTGGTTCTGCTGCTGTAATGGGAACCGCCAACCCCATCAACTTCTCCACTTCCCTGCCTCCTCTCAGTGATTTTTGTGGCAACTGTGCCATTTTTATTTTATTCTCCTCCCCCATTTTCACAGAGAAATAAAGGCTTAAAAATAAAAAATAAACCAAAAATATAAATTTTTAAAAATAAGATTAATCAATAAGGTACAAGCAACACCTACTATAGAAAGTAAAAAGAGATTGGGGCTGAAAAAAATATTCAAAGAAATCTTAAGACATCCCAAGTCTAGTCAGAGACATTCACAAACCTACAAACTCAAAAAGTAGAGCAAACCTCAAACAGCATAAGCCCATAAAACCATAACATGACACAACATAATTAAGCTTCAGAAAGTTGAAAACAAAGAAGGCATTTTTAAAAGCATCTAGAGAAAAATAACACTTTACCTACAGAGGAAAAGCAACTCAAATGACAGAACATTTCTCATCAGAAAGTATAGAAACTAGAAGGAAGTTGCACAATACTTCTCAAATACAGAAACCAAAAAATCATCAACCCAAAGTCCTATACTCAGTGAAAACATTCCTCACATCTGAGAATCTAAATATTTTCAGATAAAGGAAAACTAAGGAAGTTAATCATTAGCAGACCCACCCACCCCCAAAAGTATGGTGAGATAAGAAGTTCTCTAGACAGAGAAGAAACAATAAAATATGAAACATTTAGTATCAGGAAGGAAAATAGGACAAGATAAGTGAAAAAAATGGTAAGAAGGGTAAATATACTAGGCCTTCTTTCTCCTCTCAACTCTTCCAAATTGTGTTTGAGGATTCAAGCACACTGCCTGATGCAGTTCTAGATGTACACACAGGGATAATTATAAGACAATTGTTAATGGGGATATCAATGGGAAATAAAAGGAGCTAATGTTTCCATTCTTTACTCAAACTGATAAGATGACAATGTCAGTAGTCAGCAATTTACAGAACTGAGCAGAAAAGGACAAGAACATAAAAGAACTCAACACAATCAACATAATCTAATCAACATTTATAGAACAGTACACCCAACAACAGAAGACTGCATATGCTTTTCAAGTGAATATAGAACACATACCAAATGAGAACATAAAAATATCTCAATAAATTTAAGATAAATATAATTGTAAAGCATGTGTTCTGACCACAATGGCATCAAACTAGAACTCAACAACACAAAGATAATAGGATAATTTCTAAATATTTGAAAACTAAGCAACGTGCTTCTAAAAAATTCATAGGTCAAAAGGGAAATCTCAATAGAAATTCCAAAAATACAGTGATCTAAATGAAAATTAGTATATAACATGTCAAAATTTGCAGGACATAACTATAGCAACACTGAGAGGAAAATTTATATCACTAACTGAAAAAATAAAAAGTTAAATTAATAACCTAACTTCTTACCTCAAGGACAACTTAAACCAAAAAAGAGAAAAAATTAAATCCAAAGCAAGCAGAAAGGAAAAATAAAGATAAGAATAAAAACTAATAAAATTGAAAACAGAGAAACTGAGTATTTTATGAAAAAATTGATTATTTGAACTGATTAATAAAATTTAAAAGACTATCAAGACCCACGAAGAAAAAGACACAAAATACCAGTATCAAGAATTAAATGAAATATCACTACAGACCCTCTAGACATAAAAAGAATAAAAAGTGAATACTATTAAGATCTCCACATACATAAATTTGGCAATTTAGATGAAATGGACTTCCTTGAAAAACACAAACTACCACAATTCAACAAATATGAAATAAATACTTTGAATAGCCTTATAACTATTAAGAAAATTGAAATCTACAAGTTCAAATTAACACATCCCAAAAAATATCAATACCCAAATGTCTACCAAATGTTTAGAAAACACAAATTCTCAATAATCTCTTCCAGAAAATAAAAGTGGGCGGGACACTATTCAGCATATTTTATGAAGCTAATATTGTCCATATCAAAACCACACAAAACAAAACAAAGTACCAAAACAAGGAAGCATAAAACTAATATCCATCATGAACATACAAACAAAAATTCATATCTATTTGTTTAAACAGAACCCATTGAAGCAAGTATCCACTTTCTTCTGGACGGACAAGATAATTTTAAAGTATATAAAATAATCAACAGATAAAATTTTCAATGCAGTAAATATCAATCAAAATTAACCCACACAAAATGCAAAGCTTTGCAGTCTTTAATAAATTTTAAAGGTACAAACAAAAAAGTCTTGAAACCAAAATGTTTTAGAACCTCTGATTGAAGGAACCATCTCTTTATTAATAGCTTCAAGAGTCTTCTGAAATATGAGCAACACCTTTTTAGGTTCATCTTCAAAGCAAATGGAATGAGGACATTAACGAATATTTTAAATATTCAATTTTCTCATGCCCTGGGAGAATTAGGATCCTATCCTGATAACAGGTTTTGAGAATCAACTGCATCATGTTTTATTACAATGTGATCAATCTATAGAATCTCTGGGAAGGTCAGAGTAATTCCTGCTAATGAAGAAAAAAAGACTTGAGTCAAGCTGATAGTAGTATCTCACCCAATTGAGAGCTCATCCAAACCCATTTCTCCACGATTTTCTGAGATCCTTAGCTCTGATTTCAAGAAATAAGCATCAAAATAATATGACATACCCACTATGGTGGCAGTAATTTTTTAATGGAAAATAACAAGTACTGGCGAGGATATGGAATGATTGGAGCTTTCATACGTTGTGAGTGGGAATACAAAATGAGGTATCTACAGTGGAAAACAGGATGGTATTCCTCAAAAAAACAAATAAATGGAAAAATATTATAAATGGAATTACCATGTAACCCAACAATTCCATTCCTACATACATAGGAGAACAGAAAGTAGGTACTCAGAAAAATATTTGTAATGCATGTTAATACCAGTTCTATTCATAAAAGTCAAAAGGTGAAACCAATCCAAATGTCCACTAACAGAAGAATGGATAAGCAGATTGTAGTACAGTAATCCCTCATCTAACACGGGAATTAGGTTCCAGGGACCCCCGCCATAGGTGAAAATCCGTGAAGTAGCGGCATTATAATTTATTTTATTATTTACATATATTTTAAGGCCTTATAAACCCTTCTTACTCTCCTATAAACCCTTTCCACACTCTTAAACCTACGTAATTTTAACAACATATAAAATTCTATGTGGGCTCTCACTAGCGAAGTTCACATATACCGCAAAACCCCGCGACAGCGAAAATTTCGCGATACAGAATTAGATTTATTTTTTTAAAAACCTGCAATACAGTGAAGCCGCAGTAAGTGAACCGCGATATAGCGAGAGGCGACTGTATACGCACAATGGAATATTATTCAGTCATAAAAATAATAAAGTGCTGATACATGCTACAGCATAGGTGACCCTAGTAAATATGCCAAGTTAAAAAAGTCAGAAGCAAAAGGCTACAGACTGTCTGAATCCATTTATATTAAATATCAAGAAAATATAAATACAGAGAAGAAAGAGTGGTGGTTGCTACTTCTGGGGAAAGGAAGAGATGGGGGAATAACTGCTTAATACATACAAGGTTTCATGTTGGGATGATGATGTTTTGAAACTAGAGATGCCATGGTTGCACAAGACTGTAAATGTACTGTCACTGAACTGCTCACTTTAAAATTGGTGACTTTGTTATATAAATTCTACCTCAATAATTTTTAAAATTTGAAAATAAGGACATTAACCTGACATTAAGACAATGACGTAAACAATAAAAAAATTTCCAATTGTATGCATAAAAAGTATCCGAGAACCCTTCAAAGAGTCAAAACATTAATATTCCCTCTTATGTACTCCCACATCTTTCTCTCCATTATTCCATCAAACTATTCATCACAATATAGAACCTAAAAAAATTTGTGAGGCCTTTTACATTGCCACCTTCATTTTCCCAATGTATGTTTATCTTTTACCTCTTCCTTCATTCTCAAACTTCCCCTCTTAATTCTCAGTCTTCTCCCTCCAGTTCCCCAATTGTGAGTTTATCCAAGGAAGTAAACATTTATTTTTCATTTTTATATCCTGGGTGTCTGGTATAGTGTATGTGCTCAAATTTCTCAAGTGAATGAAAGATGAAACTAACAAGTGCATGTAGATTGGCAAGTGAGCATTATAGAATTATCAGATTATCTTCTGCATCCTGAGTTGGGATTGGTTATAATAATGAACTCCAAACCCCAATATTTGATTACTGAGTTTATCATTTTAAAGGAAAGGCGCGAGCAGGAATAAAGTTGAGCAGACAGGTAGGAAGGAAGACAAGAGGAGGAAGAAGCATTTTTTTAATGTATTTGTTCATCTTCCCTGTTCCTCCAGCCTGGGACCAAAAACGGATTCTGGGAATGTATGTGGACTCTGCACTGGGTAAACCTAACCACTACTCCACACCAATTATTGACTTTTTTTTTAACATACCAAGTTGATAAATTATCAAAGACTCATTAAATTCTCAAAAGTCTAAAATTGAAAGTAACTTCAATCACTTTAACTTTTAAATAAATAAATGTACCTTATCTTTTTTTGAAAGTTAGACTATAAAATTAAAGGGAGAAATATTAGTAAAGTAAAATGTTCAGAATAAGTTTTGATAGTGATGTCCATTTAATAGGTAAAGAAACTCAAATATCAACAAAACATTATTTTTAAATATTCATCTAATAATGCATTAAGAGAAACTTTTGAGTTTTAGAATTATTTGAAGTGATGATTAAACCCTTAACTAAATATTGACAAGAAAACTCATTATATGTGTTTGAATATATATATACATATTATGAATATATACATATATAATAACTTATTTCTTTAATACTGCAGTGCCCCATATGGCATAAATGAAGCTGTTTACTTAAATGTTCATGATCTTGTTTCTCTTACACTCTATGACCTTCATATTAGACTTTGGTTTGAGTATTTTATTTTGCTTTAAGGTAAAAATAAATCATAACTAGTTGAACAAAAATAACTAAAACTGAAGCTGATGTTGCGCTCTTAACTCACACCTTAGTAATTTAGTAATTTAACTTTTGTAATGTTTGTTTAACTTTCAGGTATCTTAGCACCTACCAGATTATATAGATATACATATGCATGTATATTTATAAGGCTATAAAAGCATACATTAGGATATTAGTAATAATCTCTGATCAGAGAACTGTAAAAATTGGTCAAGAACTACATAATGTAATTATGAGATTCTTTTATGTGAATATTAGAAAGATGATATGATATATGAAATGTGTTACATTTGCAACAAAAAGGTGTAGAGTGCTCTTTTAAAAAAACTTTTCCTCTGTAAGTTTTCAGTCTTTAAAGGTCTTCCTTAACCTTTCACTTACCAAGTAAAATTGAAAACTGGATTTTAAGGATTCACCTCAATTACATAACCCGTTTACTAATGGAACGGTTAAGTCATTTTTGCTACTTTTCATTAAAAGAGAAACAAGATACTGTGTTAATTAAAAAGCTATTCTATGATAAAAATTAGACTTCTGGATTTTTATTGGGGAAAATAAGTGCACTTTCATTCATAAATTTAACTAATAAATATAATGTCAAAGAAAAGAAGCTAAATAATACAAAATTGCAAATATAGCATTGACAAAGGCAAACTTACTCACCCTTAGATATCTCTTCTCCCTTCTGCAATGCCAATCTAAACTGCTGTAATGCATTTAAGCTTCAATTCAAGTTTACTTACAGAGGCCTATCCTTGTTTCCTGTAGTTGATGTTATTCATAATCTCTGAAGAGTCAGACTTATCACAGGTTCTAGCAATTGGTTATATGTTTTCTTGTATTGTGCTAACAACTACTAAGTTCTCCGAGTTCAGAGGTGTATATATATATATATACATATATACATATATATATATATATATATATGGAGAGAGAGAGAGAGAGAAATTATTTTATCTCCCCATGAGATCTGGCACATAGTCAGCACCTAATAAATATTTGTCAATTTGAAAAAGTATGTAACATAATTTAACTTAAAAAAGATGAATTTAATAGGAATTTCCGGTTGTTGTTGTTTTTTATGGAAGAATGCTTTTATTTTAAAAAGCATCTATGTCTCCCAGAACATATTGTCCAACAAACTCTTCCAATATTTTCCAATAGCTTTTAATTTAAATGCACAGAATAGTCAAAAGTAAGTAAATAAGGAATCCCCTTTTTAAACATTCATTTAGCAATCCCTTGTAAAGGGCTGACTATACCTAAAATTAGCTCTCTTGGAAATACTAGTACTGATCATCTGTTTCATACACAGTGTAGCTAACCAGACTTGAAAAAGTTTTTCAAAGCAGTTCAAATTGAAGTATTCACACTTTCCTTCATCCTCATATGAAAAAAGAAATCAAAGTACTTATACTCTTCAGTTAATGTGTATACTAGAAATTTTCAAATGCTACTTTTAGTAAACTAAATGGCAACGTCAGTGAACTACATGTACCCTACTGGAGAATGGCAATTCAAAGCATTTTGAATTAGAATCCCTATACTTGGCAAAAGTAAAAAGATTCAAACATTATTAATGATGCGAATATTTATATAGGGTTATTGCTTTTAAATGAGTATGTATCTATACCAATATTCTCCTTTCATTCCTCCCAAGTACTATAATTTAAAGTCTGCAACGTTTCTCAAAGAAAAACATTTAATCTACTGGAACATTTCTGGGATATAAGATTTCAAGATACTCAGAGAAGATATAGCATTTGTTTCATGCTTGGCCTGTTGCTTCTTTTGGTTGGTTACTTCAGTACTTTGTGATATCAAAAATAAAAATAAAGCAAATATTCTAAAGAATTAAAGCAATTGTATATACTCAAATTCATTTCAGAGCTACAGGATCAAGTATCTCACTTTCAA
This sequence comes from Solenodon paradoxus, assembly GCA_004363575.1. Lineage (NCBI taxonomy): Eukaryota > Metazoa > Chordata > Mammalia > Eulipotyphla > Solenodontidae > Solenodon > Solenodon paradoxus. The sequence goes on along the minus strand of RJWH01000398.1, from coordinate 222,918 downwards.
CACATGCTATGAGAAATGCAGTAGAATTCCATTGGCATTTTATGTTAATTATTTTTAATGATTTTTAAAGAATGTAGTAATACTTTCCTGGGAAATTCAATCTGGATGAATAAAATTGAGATACATGCCAAAGCAAAGACCTTTAAATTCCATTTTTTAAATAACTTTTCACACTATAATAACAATTAATTTGAACTGGATGGGAATTATACCAAACTATGATCAAACACACAAGTACTTATAAAGAAATGTCTTTATTATTCCAGTTACTTCTCAACTGACAGTATTATATTTATGTTATTGTAAATAAATGTATCAATACATGAAGTATCTTGTACATAACAGAAGAAAGAGGGCATGCCCTGGTGACTCAAGTGGTAAGCCAGCAGAAAGACTGTAGACTATGTAAAGCCTAAGGAACTGAGTTTGTAAGCAGGCTGGGGTAAACCAGCATGAATAAACAAACAAAAGTGCTTCTTCCACCTCTTCCTTACTTCCTTAAAATGCCTCTTTCTACTCTTCCTTCCTCTGTTTAAAAAAGAATGTTTTAGTTAACATTATTGCAACAAAAAAGAAATTACAATACTGAGAACATAAACATTTTAACACATGATTTATTTGCTTAATCTCAAAATAAATTGTTACATGTCTGAAATGTTCAGACATTAAATTGTGCCTATAAAGTTGACAATTCACATTATCAAGATAATTTCATGAATTATCAGTTAATATTATAGTAACAGCAACTCTGATTTTACTACATAAAATTATTTAAGAAATACTTGAGACCACAATATTTATTTTTCTCAAATAGAAGCCTATGTAAACAAAAATAACTAATATTTTCAACATTTAATAAAAATCAGCCTTTTCAAAAGATAACATTGTAATCTGATAAATTTTGTTATCTATAGTTATAAACTGGCTATGGAAATATAAGCCTTTTTAGTTACAAGATTTTTCATATCTTTACTTGCCATCTAAATTGTTCTCCCTTAACTTTAATAGAGAATGTAGTTTGATTCTTTTAACTAATTAGTGGATCAGCAGACGGAAGTCAGGCCACTGCAATTTCGTCCACATGTTCATTTTTATCAAATACACTACAGGTCAACTTAACCATGTTTATTTCACAAATGGCTGTTTTTTCCTTATTTATAATGGCTTTCTGAATATGATCAGTTAGCCTAGCATTAAAATAATAGTAATTTCCACTTACTGTAGAAAATTAAAAGTAATGAAATTTGGCTTAAACAAGCAGCCAGAAAGAGACAAAGCAGCCAGTCTATAGACTCATCATTTCTGCAACTTTCTTTAAAACATTCTAATTCTGTCTCTATCTCTTACATTAAAGTCTGATCATATATATTTAATTCCATTCTTTAAAATTTCAGTAGACAACTTCAGTGCTAACCTACCACTGCCCTGCCAGAAAATCTTTGATGTCAGAGCATAATAGCTCCTGAAAGAACAGCTCTAATACTTAATGTAACATGAAACCAGGGCTCTGCTGTGGGGCTGTCTGCTGTCAGGAACAAACAATTTCACTGCTGTTCCCCAGAAGTGACAAGGTTGGGACCTATCTGTAGAGCAACACTCACTACCAACAGAGATTTATTTTTATTGGGATCTAAGAATACCATCTTATTCTTTTAAATATGCTAATCACTATTTTAAAGATAAAAAATAAATTATACTTTAATGTCAAACAATGTATATATCCCCTATGTTACACAATACACACTAAAAGATTCCTAGTGTTTTCAGGAATTAATAGGTCAAAAGTATATGCCTAAATTTACTACCAAGAAGCAAATAATATACAATTATTGTATCATAAGTCACACCAAACATTTACATTTCAAAGATTTTTATAACATACTTGGGTTGAAAAAGGCTGTGCAGACCTTTCTTAAGATATTTTTACATGACACCAAAATATCTGCTTAAGGCCAATCATTTCTGCCAAAAAATTCAACAGAGAGAAACACTCCCCGCCCCCCGCCCCACCCTGGTTCTCAAATGTGGGTCCTTGTGATGTATTTGGACTACACCTGGTGGCCTTAACCACCAGGCCACCAGAGTGTGCCTCAGCATTATTTACAATAACCAAGATATGGAAACAGCCTAAGTATCCACAAGTGGATGAATAGACATTTCTGACAACATGGATGAACCTTGAAAGCTTCTGCTAAGCAAAATAAGTCAGACGAAAGATAAACAAAATATGATCTTACTTAAATATGGAATCTAAAAAACAAAAACCAACCTCATGAGAACAGATTGGTGGCTTGTCAGAGGCAGGGGAATAGAGGTAGGCAAAATTGTTCAAGGGGATCAAAAAGTACAAACTAGCAGTTGAAAAATAAATTAATCATGAGTATGTCACGTATAGTTAATAACACTGCACTGCATATTCAAAGCTGCTAAGAGAATATATCTTAAATATTCTCATCACAGAAGAAATTGGTATTATATATGGTGACAAGTGTTAACTAGACTTACTGTGGAGATCATTTTATAATATATACAAATATAAACTCATTATGTTGTATACCTGAAATGCATGCTATATGTTAATTGTATCTTAATTTTTAAAAGGTATATTGATTTATGTTTAATATTTTAACCATAAAATATGAAAATTTCAAGATATGTAAGCAACATCTATGAATCAAGAAAATACTATTCAACTTAATATTTAACCAAAAATTCTTCTTGATGTCATCTATTATGAAACACTTAGTTATTATATCTATTCCTCTTCTAAATCCATAAAGCAAAATGTTGTTGGTTTGCTCATTTAACAATTAACTTCCTTATTTCTGTTACTATTATACTGAACTGCTACTTAATTGTATTAGTATTAACTGTGTAGGACCACTATAGGAAAATTCATAAACTTTAATGGAATACTTTAAAGAAGATTAAAATAAATGGAGAGATAAAATATTTCATGGATTCAAAGATTCGAAGTTACAAAAGCATCATTTTTCTAGACATTGATCTGTTGATTAAATACAAATTAAATAAAAATCCCATCAGGTGTGGTTTGTGGAATTGAATAAGCTGATTCTAAATTTACTTGGCAGGGCAAGGGTCAAGAAGTGCCAAGACAATCTTGAAAAATAAGAGCAAAATGGCTAAATTACTCTATAAAATAATAGGCTTATTACAGACCAAATATAATTAACTCTGGGTGGTATGGGTTCAAGGATAGAAAAACACATCAAGAGAACCCATTAGATCCACGCTTACACAGGCATTTGATGTATGACAGAGGCAATCCTGGAGAGTAGTCAGGAAAAGACGAATTTTAATAATTTATCTGGGGCAGGGACACACACAAGAGGGAAATAAATGCAACTAAACTCCTACCTCAAACAACATGAAAAAAAAAAAAAAAACTACAGGTAGATTAAAGGCCAATTCATTGAAGATTTACTACAAGACCTCAAATAGGATAGAATTTCCTAAGTAGCACAGGAAACTCATTGACAAAAAAGGAAAGGATCAATAAACATGCAATTATATTAAAATTAAGAATGTTCATCAAATGATTCCATTAAAAAAAAGTGAAAAGACAGGTCAGGAGTGGAAAAATGTATCTTCAACACATAAAATTGACAATTCATAGAAGATATAGAAAATTACAAATAATCAAAAAATACAAACGACACAATACAAAAGAAAAATGGGCAAAAGACTTGAACAAGCACTTCACAAAAGAAGAAATTCACCTGATCAATAACTTGTAGAAAGGTGCTCAAATCTTAGTAATCAAGGATGTAAATTAAAACTGTGCTGAGATGCTACTTACACACCAGGCAGATTACCAAAAACTAAAAGTATGAAAGCATCAATTGTTGGCAAAAATGTTAAATAAAGAAAATGCTCATTGACTACTGGTAGATGTTTAATCACTTCAGAAGAGTTTAACATTATCTAGTAAAGAAAAAGTCAAACACTACAATCCAACAATTTCATCCTCGCATATACAATCCAGAGAAACTTGTGCATATGTTCACCAAGAATAGATATTTGCACAAAAAGGGTCATAGCAGTTTTGTTCATAATAACCAGTAACTGGAAATAAGCCAAATATTCACTGACAATAGAGAGGATAAATAAACTCTGCTACACAATAAAAAGCAAATTAATGAACTAGGATTTATAATGATATATGTTGAGCAAGAAATGCAACATACATAAAAATAGATTCTTCATGATTTATATAATGCACAAAAACAGGAAAAATCAAACTATATTGTTCAGAGATTCATTCACAGGCAGTAAAACTTTTTTAAAAGAAGTGATGAACATTAAATACAGAATAGTGGTTACCTCAAAGAGAAAGGATATGAGTAGGATTGGGAAAGGACACAAGTGGTTTCTAGGAAGATATGTGTTCTACTTTCTTTTCTAACTTGGATGTTGATTACATGAAATTCATGTTATGAATATTAATCATACATGCATATTACATCTATATTATATAAACTTTTCATGTTTACATTTAATTTTAAAATAGAAAAACAAATCTTCAAAATTATTGTAAATATAAATGAAATAATATATGAGAAAATCTTGAATATCATAAACAACTACAGATATACTCATTCTTAGGAGCTAATTAAGGACTGGACCCATCCTCATTCATAGACCAACCATCAATAGTCTACATGGTATGAAATCCTCTACCTCAAAAACATATGTTTTCACCTCAAATTAATAACATGTCTCTGTAGAATCATAAAATGGTGATTAACATTCTCCTTTTAGAAATTCATTCCTTTGAATTGAAACAATGTCCTCTTTTTAAAATTCAAATACATCTTGAGAAAATATACAACCAAATAAGCAGAGAACTTAAACTGTAAGGTATTTTAAAACAGACTGAAACATGAAGATTATAATTGTTTTAGAATAAAAATACTCTTTCACATCTCCTTACAACATTCTTTTATGAAAGATACGTATCCCCATTTAACAGCCCTCCAAGGTATTACAGATTGAATGACTGTCTTTAAAAACTTTATGGAAAAAATTTTAAGCATAAATAATGAATGAATACAATCTTTAAAAGGAAAAGAAAATGAAGCAGGGAGGAAAGAAAGGAAGAATGAAGGAGGGAGGGAGGGAAAAAAGGTGGGAGAAAGGGAGGGTGGGAGGAAGGAAGAAAGGGTGGGAGGGAAGGAAGGAGGGAAGGAAGGAAGGAAGGAAACAGTAATTCGTTTTTACTAAATTTCAGTTTTAAAACAATATCAGATACATAGATACATACAAATTCAATTTTCAAACATATGCACATAAATGTACATTACCACACTTATTAAATTGGAAAGCAAAAGGGGGCTTGACTAGAGAAATTTCAATATTTAACTTAATCATTTTATAAAAATAATTTTGAAAGTATTGCATTTCACAATATTATTATAATGAATATTTTCCTGATTTTATTCTTGCTATCAAAGTCTTTGTCATATATCCTATTTCTGCAGGATATAAGGAAGAGCGAAATTTATGGGTCACCTAGTAATTGCATGTTGAACTTTCTAAGAAACTGCTAAACTGTTTTCTAAAGTGGCTGTACCATTTTACATTCCCATCAGCAATGTATAAAAGTTCTAATTTCTCCCCGCCTCATAAACATTTGTTCATTTCTATTTTTATTATTATACCCAACTTAGTGTGTGCAAAGTAATATTTCATTGCAATTTTTATTTTGACTGACATTTCCCTAATGATCTTGAGCATCTTTTCATGTGTCTTATTGACCATTTCTAATTTGAGTGGGGGGGGATGAGAAATATTACTTCAAATCTTTTGTCCTTTCTTAAATTGGACTTTTCTGTCTTTTATTATTGAATTGTGAGAGCTATGTATGTATTTATATACAAGTCTCTTACTAATGTATGATTTGCAAACATTTTCACCCATTTCTAGGTGGTCTTTTCCCTTTAAGGGTTTAAATTTTATGTAGTCTAATTTATCTTTATTTTTAGTTATGCTTTTGATGTCATAGCTAGGAAATCATTACCTAATCCAAGGTCATGAATATTAACACTCATATCTTCTGAGGTTTTCTAGTTTTATCTCTTGCATTTAGATCTTTGACAAGTTCATTTTTGTTTATGGTGTGAGGTAGGTATTCAAACTTAATTATTTCACAAGGGGACAATCTGTCTCCTAGCACCATTTATTGAAAAGAATATTATTTTCCCATTGAGTTGTCTTGACATCCTTGTCAAAAATATTACTGTTACAATATAGTTGTTGTTTCCTTTCAAGTAATTCTGAATTGTGGCTACATGTCTATGAATACAACTTAGAAGATAAATGTTTGAATTGTTATATTGATTGTTCAAATTGCATGTAAATTTTGTATTCTTATTTTTTCCACATTTTAACTTTACTGCTTAAAAACTGATATTAAAACTTTGACAACTTTTTAATTTGGTGGAGGACAGGGGGTGTTGATATATTTGAAGAATGGGGAAACTGCACATAAGGGGAACCTACACATATGGGTCTATACTATTTTGTAAAAGAAAGTTATCTCAATAAAATAATTCAAAATAATGTACGACCACCTGAACTTGCTGACCTTTAGTAGCTCTCCATAAGCCCTTTCCATATTTCAGTTTCCTTCTTCATAAGTGAAAAGACTGGGGATACTGTTCGTGAGGGTTGCTGATTTCTCAGAGGTAGGTAGATTAAGAGACCTAATAAAGGGTATGATTATGCATATTGTCTAGAAATGATTTGACTTAATAGGGTATGTGTGATAAAGCATAATAAGCATAATGCACTGTAACAAATGTTACGTATTTGCTTATATTCTTGTGGTATATAATTGCATGTACAATATACTTTTTGTGTACTATGTCCCTATATCATATTATATACTGGCTTATATGCATGGGGAATATAATTTTATGCACCATATACATTCTACACAAAATGTATTTATACCATATTGTGTACTGGTTTAAATGCATGGGTAATATAATTGTATGCACAATATACATAGCTTGTTAGATGGTTTTGGGTTCTGTGTAAAATTGTATGTTATAGGAGGGAATATATAAGTATTTCACAAGGAGTAGTTTAATATGAATGTCAGCTTTGGGTGTTGATGGTGGAGTTGTTTCATTGTTTTTATCTCCAGTGTGTCCTAATCTCAAGTTATTACTGGGCAAAGAGAAAGGAGCAAGCTAAGAGGGAGAGTGAAAAAAAAAGTTAAAGAGTTATAAGCAGTCATGGTTTGATCCAGAAGACATCTCTTTGTTAGAGTTCAATAAAAAGGATTTGCTTGGAAAATGGGCTAAACCATTTACAAAATGGTTAAGCTACAGAATCCTGTTTCCCCTAAGAAGAAAGAGGGCATACAGAAGAATAAAATAAATAAAATAAAAATAGATTGAAGATCAGTCCTGAATGAGAAACAATAAGGAATCCTAGGCAGTGAGGAATTATAGCATTACTATTAAGGCACCTGACTGGGGAACAGAAAGTTGTAATTTTAAGTGAAAATTTAAGGAACAAAAAGACAAAGTCCACCTCTCTTTAAATTAGCTTTGTTTTGTTTTAATTTCCAATACAACAAGATGAGAATTTGTTTTCCTGGAATTTTTACCTCTCTCTTCAAAAAAAAAAAAAAAAGGAAATGTTCCGATTTATCTGAAATTTGTTTGATCTATGAATCTATTATCCTAAAATTACTAAAAACTCTACTTGTTATTTTAGGGAGAGGCCTACCTTAATTAACCACACTTAAATAAATTGTTCAATATTTTCATGTAGTATGTGAATTTGGATATTAACATATAACAACTTCCTTGGCAATAAATTTCTCTGCTTAAAAAATATATATAATCTTATTAGAATTCATAAGATATCTTCTTTTAATACTCTATTTAATTAAAATGAAAAGATCATTAAAATAGAATATGAAGAGAGTAATTATTAGTCAGTCAATACAGATTCTGTCAATGAATTTTTATATATGTATTCCCCCATGTAACTACCATTCAGTCTAAAATGTAAAGCATTCTCAGCAGCCGGAAGGTTCACACATGTGCTTCTTAATTATCAACTCATCACTAGGGATAACCACTACTCTGACTTCCATAATTGTAGAGTAGTTATGCTTCTTCTTAAATTTAATAAATCAAATCACAATACATACTCTATCTTCTATCTCCCTTTAGCTTTATCTACTAATTATCTAGCTCTATTTCTATCTCTTTACTCTATCTTCTAAACAATGTCTGTGAGACTTATTCATGTTTTTACATATATCAGTAGATTTTATTGCTGTATAGTATTCCACTGAATTAGCTATTGATGAACATCTGATTTGTTTATAGTCTGTGGCTATTAAGAATAAAATAGCTAATGAATATGTTATGTATATCTTTTGGTGGAAGTAAGCATTCATTTTTCTTGGTATATACCAAAGAATGGAAAATAGGCTTACATTTAATATTATTATATAATACCAAATAGCTTCAAAATCAGAACAATTTATATGTTCATCAGAAGTACATGAGTTTCAGTTTTCTATATCCTACATCTACACATCTACAGACATGTGAAGCACTGTCTTCTTAATTTTAGCCTTACTACTGCAATTATGAATTTCATAAAACCTGGCATCGTACTAAAATAGAAAATAAATTATCTTGCTATCCAAGTGTGGTCCCAGTGAGCAGCCCTAAGGAAAATCAGCAATGACATTACCAGGTTTCTTGGAAATACTGAATCTCGTCCCGTCCTAGACCTACAGAAACAGATCCACACAATCATATCCCCAAACAATTTGCATTCCTACTAAAATTTAAGCAGCACATTGGAAGTAGATCCTCATTTTGCAATGGTATATAGGAACTAAGATCAAACTATGATATCCCAAGTACGTAAAAGCTGATGTCAAAAGTATGCAAAGAGAAGATGCAGTTCTGATACACACAAGTTGCCATGAGCATCGAGATATGCAGAGCAAGGACTGCCTTAGTAACTGAATCAACTGAAATCCGACGTTATACAATAAGATGTTCAGCTTCTGACTCTCCTGATTATTCAAGCTCCTGTTTATCTAGCTTACAGACTATCTGGGAAAAATGCCACACTTTACTTTTCTGCTAGAGGCTGCTGTACTAAAGAACAGAAGTGACATGGGACTTGAAGCCAAGACATCTGGGTTTAGATTATAGTTCTGCTACTTCATGGCTGTGTGACTTTAAGCACATTATTTTCTCTCTACAAATCTTAATTTTACTGTTTATAACATAAGGATAATTACATCTACTTCCTATAGCTGTTTGTAAATTAAATAATAAAATAATAAACATTAACTTTAATGGGAACCTACAATGTGTCAGGTACTATTAAAGTATATTTTGTATATTGAAACTTCTCAAAAACTATGATACAGGTCCTTGTCTCCATCTTCTGAAAGCACACAAATATTCCTAGCACATGGCAATTGTCCAATATGTATTGGGTGATATTTATGTATTTCATTACTCAATATTGCCTTTATCCACAGCAATCAATAGTTATTATAAAGAAAATTTGAAATCTGTTCATTTATTAGATGCCTCAAGACACTGTCGAAAGAGGGGAATTAAATTCTTACTAAAAATATGGGGCTTTTTTATTCCTAGAGATTCCTCTATCCTCCTCCTCTTGAGTGCTAGATGCACTCTAAGATTCTGGAAGAGGTTAACTAACAGACTTCAAAGACAGCCAACTCTGCTGGTGACAGAAACCATACTCAAAAAACCTGGCACTGGCCACTGTTGCCAGTCTGGCCAAACACATGCAATGAATTGATGGCTGTCTCCCAGTACCCTTCCTAGTTCATCCAGTTCAACCTCCTCCACAGACACAACCCTTCAGATACTAATACTTCCTTCCTAAAATTCTCATTAGACACTTTAAGTGAGAAAGCAAGGGCACTGTCTAGAATCACACTGTGAAAATGCACTCTGAAAATTGCCTGGAAGAGTAATGAAGCTGGAAATATTTTACAGTTTTTGATAGAACAGGAACTTCATTTGAAGTTCTATGTGAGAGTTAGCAGAGAATCCTATTCCTCAGGAATATAAACAAGAAGCCAGAGCTAAAACTTCTTTGTAGATCATCAAACTTCCCCTTGTACCAATGAAAAAACTAATTCATGTCAGCATCTGAGCCACCTAGCCACAAGGGTGCAAGCACCCCCCGCCCCACCAGTTATATAGTTTTTAACCAAATTAACCCTGAAAAAAAATACTCAGGTGGTTTAAAAAGATCCTGTCAAAGAGAGCATAGTTTTAGGAGAATATTCAAATATAGGCCTTAGTGACAATAATGCTATGACCAAGTTAATACTTACAGTACAGTAGTAGGCCTTTAGTGGTCACATTACAGAATAAAAGCAATGGTGATCCAAGAAGATTTGACAAGATATAGGCCATGTTTTTTTTTTACTTATCAAAAAGAAAGCTTGAGATCATTAAGTGTACCTTGCCCTACCGTACTTTGGGATGTTAAATAATAAAATGAATAATAAAATGAAATCATTACAATCAATAAGACATTTTAAAACTAAACATCTAGGTAGAAATTTAAAATGCTGCAATTCTTCCAATAATGTTTGAAGTGATACAATGCTCAATCCAACCCAACATTTCATGAAATTTCACCAAACTTAAATGTTTAGAAATTTCTGAATTTCAAATATATCTCAATAGTAAGTTACTATTTTAAATAAAAATAATTTTTTTTGGAAAACTGATAAAGTGTAACCACTGCTGAAGTCGTTGCCATAGCTGGACTAAAAGGGGGAAACAAAAATGAGGCATGAGATTATAGAGATCGTACCACAGACTTCACTAGCTACATCATTCAAAATCAAGCAATTTCAGCAAAATAATGACACCCACTGCTACACAATGATGCGATTACTTTTCTAAACAAACCTACAAAACATAGCAAAACCCTGACGATACTTTAAAAGAGATGGCAAATAATCATGAGATTGTTTATACCACCCAGAGTTTATGCTGTTTATGTCATGGTAAAGTTTCCAAACTTAAACAAGCACACCAAATGTGCTGACCATTTATGTGATGACAAGTAGTTGTGTGTGTTACCGAGTTACCTAGATTAGGTTAGACAGATAAAGATAGCTAGAGAGAACGAGAGAGCACATACATACATACATACATACATACATACATACATACATGCATGCATGGAATAAAATGTAATCTGTCTCTTCAAAATAAAGGTGGTATTTCATCAAGCAAAAAAGCAAATGCTTTTAAAAACAAATTAATCCTACAAAAAGTATTATGAAAACATATTTGGAAATGATTTCATCATAGTATGATTTAGTTACAAAAATTTCTGTGTCTATCACCTACAAAAACTCTCATCTGTTTTCAATTTAAAAAACTGGCAATAGAGTATTCTAAGCTGTTTAACAATCTTCCAAAGAATTTCAATGAGTTTTGAGTTCCTTTATTAAAAATATAAAAATGCTATACCTTCAACTTCACTGGCAAAAGCAGCTGATTACCATCAGGAACAGAAGAGATTTACCAGTCAATTTTAGCGAAGTGTTTTGCATATCTGTGCATGGGATTAATAAATTAATAAATCACAATAATGTGTGTAATCAATGATGTACTTCATTTGAATCTATTTTTCTTTCTGATGTATCATTTTAGCTATGATAGCATTAAAACCACACAGTAAAATATTCTGAACTTAGATATGTCTTTAAATACTTTATTATGAAGTATTAAACATACTCAAAACAACAAAGCATATTAAATTATACAACAGAAGACCACATTTTTTAAATATGTTTTTATCTATACATCTTTCTTTTTAGTATATACTTGTGATTGTTCTTACAACATATTTAGTACAGTAGTATATGTATGTAATCTTAAATTAATATGCACCTGTATTACGGTACATGTTCATAAATATTTTGCTAATGTGCTCTAATTTTAAAAATTTGGAGCCCTTCTACTATAGTCAGAGTTCTCCCAAACAAACCTTAGCATTATCCTGCCAGAGGAATTCTCCCAGGCTCACTATTACCAACAATCCTCTCCAGTTGCCCTCAGGCTCTCCAAACCACATAAGATCTCTTATTTTCTTCTCTCCTTATAACATCTTAAATTCTGCTCTTTTGACCTCAGCTACTGAAAAATATTGATACAAACATCCTATTGAATTGGCATTTTAATTCTAGAAACTAGTATATGCACAGATCAAAAAGAAAAAAGAGTAACTCAAAAATGTTAAAGCAGTTCTAAGAAAATTCAAATGGTAAAAATTAGCATGCAATATAAAGGGATACTTTTCCATATACTTTTCTGACACAGCTCCTGATAACATTAATGAGTTTTTTATGTAGACATGATAAAGAAATCAAACACAAAACTTCACAACTAAGATATGGCTTATTATGATGAGTGGTTGGAAAAGGTCCAAATGTGCCATAAATAAAGCTGAGCTTTTTACCATTCTTTCCTCACCATACCACACAAATAAAGAGTCTGAAATTCAGTAGTCCTACCCAATTTAGCCTGCTTTGTATATTTGCCTGAGAGAAAATAAGCTTATTTAAAATTGCAACACAATTTTAAGTATTCCGTGTACATGACCCTACCTTAGCATATCTATAAATGACATTTGCAAACAGCAAAACAAAGTCATTCTCTGGGCCTCTTCTCCGTAAAAGTTTAAAGCGTTTAATAATGTCTTTGAATATTATGTCAAAATATAAAAATAAATATAGCATGCAATTTTAGTTGTTCCAATATTGTGTTTTTCAAACCTCAATATGTCTATCTTCAATACACATTGATCTAGTGGGAGAGGACCACAGCTAACCTATTTTTAAATAGTCCAATTTTCCCTACTGTACACTTGGATCATCAGACTCAAGAGTAAAAACTGTACCTGAATCTTGGTTATCTAATATACTGTGTTCCAAGTTAATTAAGCTTTGTTCAAGTGCTATTATTTGTTTATATTTTCTTTTCGTTTAGGTTTTCACTTCCTATTAAAGAACTCAACTGAAAATTCTAAAGGAAAATGTTCTTAAAACATAATAGCTAATTTAATATGACTAAGGAGATGTATTTAAACCACTTCATAGAACTTTTATATATCTTTTTTTCTCTGCTGTATTGAGTTTCAGAGATTTCTTTTTAATGAAGAGATTTCATCATATTTTTCATGACTTCATCAACACTGTGAGACTATAGCATGCCACAGCAGTGAAAAGGAAAACAACAGGGTCGGACTATTGGAAACCAGGGCCATAACTTCTCAAGCTTATACCATAAAATCCTGTTCAGAAAATGATTATGTCACGAAGTCAGGTAAAACTACAAAATCTTAATGGCATGTTTAATTTGGGCAAACAAGTTATTAAATACCAGAAAACTTCCAAACCAAAACAGAAAAGAAAACTCGTGGCCTCAAAAAAAAAAAAAAAAAGGTATTCAAAAGTTATTAGAAGACATGCGTCCCCTAGTTATAAAACTAAGAATTTTAGGCTGAATTTAGTATCTGAAAGCTATCAAGAGTACAGTGGGATTGCTGCTGCTACTACTGCTTCTGCCAGTGCTCCTATTTCATCTTCATAATTATTTAATGATTTATATATCTTCCCAAAAATCTGAAACACTCTGAGAACTAACTTATTTTCATATCTCTCAATTAAAAAAAGAAGTTATGTCAGGCCCTAGCAGAGTAGCAGTTAGGTCAATTGCCTCTGAAGGCATCCAAGTCCCAGGTCCAGGGGGAAAGAATCAGTGTGAACAACTAAATAACAATAAAATGAAATGCTTCTTTCTCCTCCTCTTCCTCCCTGCCTACTCACTTTCAATCCTGCCTGTACCCTTCATTACAGAAAAAATGATTTTTTTAAGAGCTTATGGAATATGCTAACTTTAGATTTGGAAAAATGCAATTATAAATGTGAGGTACCTAAATACAGGTAACAAATAAGGAAAATTCAGAAGGAACACTAAGATTTAAAAATTCCCAAACATTTTCCTTTCTTTAAGACCATGTTTGCCAGTTGAAAAAAAAATTTTACAGTACAGTATATAAGATTGTATTAACTCATAATCCTGATCATCAATTCATATATTATTAAGTCCCTTATTTTAATTTTCACGTTTGACATATGTGAAGGAAAAAAATAATTCAAAAAATTCTCTGTACCTTAAAATGAACTCACAATGTCCCTGACCACAAAACTTAGAGCTAAGAAAAATGAGGCATAGTGGGTGATCTTCTGGCCTATGACCACATCACATTCACGATAGTCCTGACCTTTCTAAGAGTCACAAAGACATAACTATGAGACATTTCAGTGCATGACATATAGAATTCAATGATACTATCAAATATTTCCCCATATCTGGCGCTCCTCTGGCTACCTCAAATAAACTATTCCTAATCATCCTTTAAGTCACAGCTCAAAGGTCACCACCTACTAGAAGCCATCCTTCACATAGGTTCTTCTGTTCACACATATAAATATATATATGTATGACATATCGTATATAATATGTAATCATCATAGAATTACTATATCCAGACTTTCTCACTAGAACCATGCATTTTCATCTTTGAAATCCTATAGTCAAGTGGTTTTTCATGAACCCCATATTTTGCAAGATTGCTGCCTATCAAACTAGTCATACTTATCATGTAACAATTGTTTTCTAATTTTTATTAACAAAAGACACATATAACTGATATTTCATGCTTCTGATCAACATGGTATATGGGAAAAGTTGCTTTGTTTTGGCTTTGGAAATAAGTCTGAAGGTAAAATAAATAAGCACAGGCATAATATAGAAGAGACTGAAAATAAGAAGACCAAGAAAATCTTCCCCTAATTTATGACTTGCTTGCTTTGTTTGTAGTGAATAATATCCTGAAGCAAAACACAAATGAAACATTTATTCCTATCAAGTAGGAAGTTAGTATTATTGGTAAGGTTATCTACATATATGCCTTTTACTGACTGAAGCAATGAATATGAAAGCACTTTGAAAACTCAGTTATATAAAACATAAGAGAATTAAAGAACTTTCTCATGCCAGGTTCTACGATTGATCACATAAACTACTGTCAACTTATCCTAACAAAGTTGTTCAAAATTGTTATATACTTCTATACACAGCATTCTCAAGCTTAATTTTCACAACCCTATATGATCACAAATTCTATCACAATCCCTATTCTAAAAATTAGGAAACTGAGACTTTAAATGTGTGCATAACTTTTCCAACATCATACAACTAATTCAGGAAGTAAGACTGAAAAGAAAAGATTTGAAAATAAAAGTTGAAAAAATTTTAGTTTTCTCACATGCAGTTCTAGTATTCAAATGAAAAATAACTGCATTTTTTTAACAAAAGCAAGAGGAATAGATTTAGATGAGTATGACTGACATAAAGAACTTCCTGGTGTTAATCATTGAAACACATAACAAATAAGTTTGAAAAATCTCCTTCTAATAGAATTGGGCATTTTATGCAGTATATGTAGATGCTGATTTATGATGATGCATGCCTGAAATTTTATGTTATAATGTAATATTACTTTGATAAATAATTATAAGAAATAAAATAGAATTCTTCTTCTTTACAGGCTTTCAAAATAAAGAAAGCTTCTTAACTGATTAGAATGGGAAAGGGTGATTAATACACCTTTGGAGAAGGGAGGATGACAAATGAAATGACCTTTCAAAATCTCTTTTAGTTCTCAGAATTGGAATTGTCTCAAATTTGAGACTCAGATATTCAAACTCTACATTTAGCCACTACTGTGTCCCAAGTTTGCCAGAAAAATAATTAATCCTCCTTTCTAAGAATGCAATGAACATATTTGCTATCTCTATTTCATATAAGAGGGAAAGAAACAGATCACATAGCAAGTACGTAGTGAAGTTGAAATGATAAGCCAGATCTGTATAATTCTAAGTAAAGTACCACTTTTGACTGTATTAGATAATATGTATTAAATATTTATTTTACACAAAGTCCTGAGCTTAGTACATTATATTCATCTATCTTATTTAGTCTTCATAATAATCCTACAATGCAGTTATTAGTATTATTATTATTAATTATTATTCTCATTTTAGAGACGAAGAAATAGAAGGTAACTGGCTATATCAGGGTGTGGTGAATAGGGAGGCTAACTTCTACATAGACGATTCAGTGCCCATTGAGATAGCTGGAGATTACTCACAGAAAATAACAACATTCCTACCCATGAGTATTCTTTCCTGAAAAAGAGCAATGAAATATTCTCTCCTAGTTAGGGGCATTCTTCTCCATTTCTACTAATGGCCTGCCTAGTACCCTGACAACTATGCCTAAATTTTCTGCCTACTAACTATTAAAGTATTCAATGGAAGAGAAAATCCTTAAAGAGTGACTTCAAAAATGCCCTTCAGGGTGCCCAGAACTTAGTAAGTGCTCAATCATGTCACCTCATTATCTGTTTGCAAAGCAGAAAAGGAAACAGTTTTAAACATACCACAGAATAAGTTCCATTTAAAAACTATGCTTTCATTTAAAAACAAAATCTGTTGCATTTTCCTTTTTTCTGCATACTGTGCTTGTTGTCGAGAGTAAAGTATCTTTAATTATTCTGTCTAATTTTTAAAAACTGCTTTTCAAAGAAGCAAAGAAATTGTCCTCAGTGAAATCAAAATCACAACTAACACTAAAAGTCCCTTTTTTGCAAATGAATGGCTCTATCAAAAATAGACAATTCAGTCTGTCTCTTTGTGATGGCCAGAAACAGAAATTATTGAAGGTACCAGGGACAAAAAATCATGTAAAAGGTTATCTTGCAAGATTTTCAGGGAAGAAAGAGATCAAGAGAGAACTTGAAATGAGAGGATATAGAAATGTTTTCACAGATGATAATATGCACATCCAAATACTATACCTTGAATTTACCTTATCTTTATTTAATGCCTATTTATACATGTTTCATTGAAAAGCATGAAATCATAAACAACTAATTTTGATCCAAAATAGTTTAAAACACAAAAACTCAGAGGATTTCATAATATGTCATTAGATTTCTTCAATACATAGTTCTTCAATCCAAAGAAATATTTTAAAAGTTTTATGGACCAGAGGGGCTTAGTAAATAAAATATACCCATGAATTCCTTGCCATATGCACCAGAATAGAATGATCATAAAGAGAGCAAATATACAAATTAAAACTCTAGAAAACTACAGAGCAGCAATTTCACACTAATTACCAAGGATGCAAAAATTTCTACAATATATACAGTATTGGTCTACTGATTGTTAGATTTCTTATTTCATGATTCTATCCCCCAAATAAGTACAGGTTAGGCTGTTAAACCAGTTATATGCAAACAGGTCCCTGTAAATGGAAAACAATAACTCTTTAGATAAACATGAAGATTTCTACAGTTTCAATCATTTTTCACTTGGAATAGTATGAAAGAGAATGCCACCACACATTTTCATGCCATTAAAAGGTAAGGAAGAGCATTTCAGAATTCTTTAAAAATTTTTGAAAATCATTTCTAGTATTAGATAGTGTACAAGTTAGTGAAGACTAATAAATACATCAATATTATAAAGTAGAAATAACTGGGCAGATAATTTTTTAAATACAGCTTACTAGTTTATAATTGATTGCAGCAGCTACAAGTAAACTCAGAAAATAATTCACTTCTTTCCCAAATATGAAAGTTTTTTTAAGTGAATAGAAAAATATGAGTGATATATAAAGGGTCTTAGAGGAGCAAGTAGAGATTTTGAATATAAACAAGCCATCATTCTGGTAAAAGGAAATATAAACAACTAGAATAAAAATAGTTGATGCACAAAAGCCATAATGAGGGGGTAGCTCAAAAAATAACTTCTACTTTGAATGGTTTGGATGAAATACAAATTATCCACAGAAAAGTGTGGACTGGCATAAATGTTTGTACAAAATTATAAGTGTATTTCCAGAAGTATGCAAGAGGCAACCGCCTGCATGATGCACAAGGTCCCGGCAATGCTCTGCTTAAGTGCTAGTGCACAGAGTCCAAACCACTGCATTTTAATTACCATGCAGCCTCAGATATATTGCCTTTGATATGGAAATGTTCTTGTTCTCTCATCTTCACATATGGTCTCATGCACAGAAATCTTTATCTGATTCATAAAAAATAAACTAGAATCCAATCTCAACACCTGACCTCAGTGCTCAGAAGTTTTTTACTAAGCATGGTGTCACTATAAAAAGAATGGCTAATATTGGTGCAAAGTTGGATATTTTGAGCCAGGATATGAAGGTTTTGCAGTTAAGAACTGAATCGATACTGCTCCACTAAGGTTTTAGGGCTTCATGTTCCCTTTTTTCGAGACTACCAGAGATTTGAGGAAAAACAGACCAGCACCCGTGTGGGGAGGCGAGAGAATTTGAAGGAGATTTAAATGATCTCCATCACACAACCTCTATCCATATTCTTCAACTATATTTTTATCCAAATTATGACCACAGATACTTAAACTTGCAAAGCTCTACCAAAAATCATAACTCAAAAATAAGCTTATTATTTTATCACTACATGACTAAACAATTAACTAGAAAGCTTTTACCCTCTTCCACAGAATAAGGAAAACAAAAACACAGTTCCTATAAATG
This sequence comes from Solenodon paradoxus, assembly GCA_004363575.1. Classification (NCBI taxonomy): domain Eukaryota; kingdom Metazoa; phylum Chordata; class Mammalia; order Eulipotyphla; family Solenodontidae; genus Solenodon; species Solenodon paradoxus. The sequence continues at coordinate 204,190 of RJWH01000398.1, read as the reverse complement.
AATAATGAATATATAATAAGAGGATGATGAAAGTTTCTGATAGAACTCTTACTAAAACAATTAGTTTCAGATCACCATTAAGAACCTTAAGTGAAAAGGGTATGTTATACATTTAAAATGTGCTTACACCTAATAAAAATTGCTTTTCATTGACTATACCAGAGCACCAGCTTTTTTTTTTTTTAACTTGAGTATACTGAGATTCAGAATAGAAATGTGGAGTCAGGATGAAGACATAAAATGTTCAATACATTATTATCCTCATTAGAAAAAAATAATAGGAGAGAGCCATATCTCTTAAACAAGAAGCAATTCAAACCCCAAAATAGTCCATTTTGTTCATTTTTAACAAAGTTCTATAATACAATTTTAATTAAATTTCATATACCCACATAACTTAATAATTCTGAAATAACCTAGATTAATCTTTAACACTAATATGACCCATCTAACCTCATGACAGCAGATAATACATCCCATCTGCAAATCATCTTGCTGTATGTTATCTGCGTTTTATCATTTCTAGTACCTGTCTGTGCCTGATATGTTACTCTCAGACACATTAGCTTGATGGAATGTTTTACTTGACTTCAAAAACATCAATTGATATATATGCATCCCTAAACTATATTTAAACAAATAGCTCTTAGATTAACCAAAATTTTAGTTATGGTGTACTACAATTTTATTGAATGCTAAATGCAAACAGTGAGAAAGATAATCTTCTAGAAGGTACCAGGCCTATATCACTAACAGGAGATCTCTTTCAAAGTTAGAGAAACTGAAAAATGGAAAAGTACAGAAAATATTAAAAGGGTTAAATGCAATGTATATTGGATTGCTAAAAGAAAATTCATGGATTCTGATACCTATTGTATTAATTCAAAGAATTCTTTAAAAGTCACTAATTTCTTCATAAAATATATACATATGAGCTGAATATATGCAGCAATTTCATCAATGACTAATGATCCAATAATTCCTAAAAGAAGTCAAATAGAAATAGATATAACATCTCAATAATCCTACCAAAAATCAACATTTATGATTTTTGAATACCTTTTAAAATCATATAAAAGAACTATTTGCTATGTATGATAACATATTTTAAATGTCTTCTAAGAAAAATATATGTTGCTTTTACTACTAATGAAAAAATGTCCAGCAGACATATATTCCCACTGAATGTCATTTCTTCTCAATATTTAATTATTGAATCCACTAAAGAATCAGCTATGGTTATAGGTATGGACACTTCTTTACTAGCTAATTTTATATGTATCTTTCTTTTTAATATAATGCTATTATAGTTACACAAATACTATTACAGAAGTTTGCATGATGCTCTATAATAATCAACTCATATATTTTTGTACTTAAAAAATATATACACATCAAAAGAAAATTCCTTCACATTATTTCCAAAACAAAAACTAAAAACAACAGGACAAACAAAAAACTAGCTTTGCCACTCGAAGTAAATAAATATGGCAAGAGACAGAAAAGGGGTGTTGGTAGTACCCGAGAAAAGCAACAGAGGATGTCGGTTTCCCTAAGGAATTAATGACCTAACACTTGTCTGGATCCTGGTTACTCACTGACTTAAGTCATAAACTAGATCTAATACGTGTACTGCACACTCGCTTGCTCTCAGACCCTGAAAGATTTCTGTTGTTATTGGTTGTTCTTGTTTTTCTTGACATTTTAAAATAGGAACAATATCTTCCTGATTTATGAGGTTTTTCAAAAGAAAAAGGAGAAAAAGAATTTACATGTCATTTGGCCTACTGTCCGTGTGCTCACATATGCGTATTCAGGATGATACTCTCAAAGGTTTATAGAGAATACATTTTATAGTCCGGTAGAATTGAAAAAAATCAGTCATAACTTTTCCCCTACAATAGGAAAATTTAATATTTCATTGGTTCAATAAAAAGCAAATACAACTGAATGAATAAACTGTGTCTTGACTTCACATCAGAAAGGTGCAGTCTTCCTACTATAAAAAAGTCAACCCATTAAAATTGTGGAAGATTTAGGATGTTTGCTTGCTTGAAAATAAAGAGAATCTTCTAGTGGATATCGGATATATATATATGAGTAGCCTTAGAATCAAGGGAGGAAGGAGACTGATGAAAGTACCTAATGTTGAGTGTTCCATTGCATGGTGACTGCACAGGGTGACAGAGAGAAGGTTCATGTTCAAGGCTGCAGAAAACTGGTCTCCTCCAGAGTACAGGCTAAAGCCTATCTGATGTCAGGGTTTGGGAAGCTAGGTAGGAAGCTCAATAGTCAACCTGGGTTCAGACAGAGAACAAGACACTGCTCCTAAGAACCCCAGGCTAAACAGAAATGAGACAGCGTGAGATCTTTCCAGGCTCACCCCAAAGTGAATGCTAGCAGCCCCAAGCGGCTAGGCCTGGAGGGTAGGGAACAGAAACTGAAATCAGGCCACAGACTTGCTGAGAGACCTCTGGGGTTTGGGTAGGATTGGGCAGAGACAAGTGAACAATCCAGGATACACAGCCAAGGCTGGGCTGGTCCTTCTAGGTTAGTGCAGAAGAGAGGGACCATCAGTCCCTCCCCCATGGGCGGGGTATGGAGAGCAGGTATAGTGCCAGATTTACTCTGCTTCTCCTTTTCTTATTCAGTCTGCACCCTATCTTTGGTGTCCGGTTTACTGCTTTAACCAGTACTTCTCCCTAAACTGAAAAATACTGGAGAGAAAGTAGGAAGAGAAGGAAAGAAAAGAAAGAAAAAAATCAATGACAAGGAAGGCTACACTCATAGTCCTCTCTGATGCCAGGGCCTCCCAGGGCTGTCCTGGCCAGTTTGGCCCTCCCTCGGGAATCCTGTAGACAGAACAGAGCTGAGTGGACCAGGTCGGCCAAGCCCGTGCCTGCGAGCCTCGGGGACGAGGTGCTGAGTGCGCAGGCTAATTATACATGTGGCATTTGGGCAGCCTACTGTCCAGTGACACCTTACCTTATGAGGAAACGTCAACCCCAGCAACTGTTCAAAACAAAATGCCATCGCGGGATCAGCTTCGCCGGCCCTTAGGCGGCTCGGGATTGCTTTTCCCACAGCCACTGGCACTTAGTGCAAGAATGTGGCCCAGGAAGGCCAGCTGCGGGCGGGCGGACCCGCCAGGATGGGGGTATCTGGCGGGGCGGTCCTTGCCAGGTGACCGTCCGGTCCCCCCTCCTCTCCATGGACCAGCTCGCGGACCCACCACTTGACCTTTTTATTCACCAAACCCACCTCCTAGAAATAGACTGGGCGGGGCTGTGTCCGTTTTCTCCCGACCGCGGGGGGCGGGGGTGGGGAGGAACCTGGGCATATGACTAGAAAGGGCAGAAGAGAGGAGACCCTGGAGAGGCAGAGGAGAGGGGGCCCTCTGGTATCCCGACTCCACTGAATTGTTGGCTGGGCGACCGGCTAGGACCAAATGACTGGCCAGAGGAGTGCGCCGGGGTCAAGCGCCCCGGACACGGACGTCATCCGGGCACCCCATTGACAGTGCGGCGGGAGGTCGGGAGCCCAGCCCAGTTTGCCGCAGCGACGGCTTTGGGCCATCTAGAGACCGAAACTTCAAGCACGGCCCTCAGAGGAGGTCACACACAGAAGCGGCCGGGGACAGCCCATCTCGCTAACAGCCCTGCCCCTCCAGCACAGTTGAAGACTTATTTTTAGTTCTCAAACAGGGGCAGCATTCACTATCTGGTGATCCATACAAACAAACGTTTTCAAACTTGGTCACTCTAAGAGAGCGTAAATAAACTCAAAACACTAGGCAACAACCACCTTTTATCTGCTCCGAACACACCAATTCCCTTTTTATCTCAAAGCTCCGCGGAGCGCCCGGGAAGGGCCCGGGAGACCGAGCTAATCAGCCCTCCACAGTCCCGGGCCGCTCCTCCTGGCGTCCGACCACAACCCCAGCAGCCTTTGCACAAGCCCCTTCCCTTCTCCGACCGGCCCTTTAAGACAGAAAGAAGAAAGCAGCTCCCCTGGGAGCGGCCAGGCTCGAGCTGGGGCCTGGGGCGGTGGCAGCACCAGCCCCCCGGGCCTGGGCCGAACCCCAGAACGGCGGGTTTGGGCCGGCGGCGGCGGAGCTGACAGCAGGACCGGGGCAGGACCGGGGCAGGACGCAGAGAAGGACCGAGGGCGCCGACCGGCTCTGGGACGCAGGGTGGGAGAGAGCCGGGTGGTGGAGGTAAAAAACACGCCGGCGACTGCGCGCCGGGCCGCGGACTTCAAGGCCGAGCCCGAGCGGGTCAGGGCTGCGCGGACCCTCACACACGCCCCCGCACCACTGCCCGAGCGTCTGGGTACAGAAGGCCACAGATTAGCACTTGGGTTTCGGATTGTCTTGGAGTTCGGGTTGTTTATTCCTAAAAAGATCATTAAAAAGTCATGTCCAAAAATGAGGGGGAGGAAAGAGGAAGGGAAAGAGCGGAGGGACTTGGCGGCAAGTCGCGCAGGGTCCCGGGAAAGTTGCAGCGGAGGGGTGAGGGTGGGAGGAGGGAGCTAAGGGGTTTCTAGCCACCCGGGTTCTTCCTGAACTCCTCCGAGTAAACTTCACCCCCGCGGAGAGCGCGGCGGTGATCCTCCTCTCTCGCCCGCGCTCGGCCGGCGTCCACCCCGCGAACAGCCAAAGTTCCCAAACCAAAATGGGGGGGGTGGGGGTGGGGGTAGCGTTCCGAGGCCCATAAGCCCAGCGGGTCCTCCCAGCCTCCCGCACCCCGAGCCGGGCTGAACACTGAGGCGCTCCGGAAAATTGCCGCAACTCAGTCACAAGGCGAATCAACCCAACACTTTTCAAGAAAACAAAATATTCGCTGGGAAACTTACTTTGCATTTAGTCTCTATTCTTTGGGGGGATGCTGTTTAGGTCGGCTCGTAAGGGAAGCTCGTTTTGTCCAGGTTGGATATTGTCTACTTATGGATCAGCCCTTGGGTGAGGGTTTATTTTAATTTATGGCTTATGCATTCTTTTAAGGTCGATTTACGTGACCTCCGGCTACAACTAAGACGGCCGAGGAGGGCACTCCAGTCGTCAGTCGGCCAAACCCACAATTAAAACAGCCCTCCCCCTAGTCTGAGTGTGACTAGGACACTCCCGGGGTAGGCTGGCTGGCTGCCTTTCTTCTTTTTCTTCTTTCTTCACCTCTCTTTTCCTTCCTTCTTTCTTTACGTCTTAGTATTTTTAATATAACGAAATAAAATGTCATACCAGTTTTGAAAGTTTCGGTGTAACTTTCTAAACCCAAGCCCGCAGCGATAACGAGATACAGCGCTCACAAAGCCCTCGGGATGCTGCCCTCTTGTGGGAACAAAGGGCATTACCACTCAGTGGTCCCATTTGAACCCTCACCGAACACACGCATGTGCTGAGAGACAGAGACAGAAAGACAGAGATAGAGACAGAGAAACTACACAGGCACAAAAGCTTTCTCCATCACACACTGGCACAAACTTCAATGAAATACCTACCTCAAACTTCACGGAGACTTAATCATTTTCTAAGCCACCTGACTTCTTTTTCATATCATTCCCAGTTATATAGATTAGAATATCTATATGGGGAGGCAGAGGAGGAGAAATAAGGTGGGCCGAGAGGGCGGGCAGATTTCCGGACGAATACTTAGGATGGCGGCAACAGCTTTCTGTTGTCAAAGGTTGCGTTGTCTCTCTCCCCTACCCCTTTTTGCCTTAGTGTCCTACGCACAGTTATCTACAGCTACAACATGTGTTTTCTCGGAGTGGATTTTGGGGGTGGAGGGGTGGCAAGAAAACCAGAAGCCCGCCACGCAGATCTGTCACCGCCTCCGGAACAAGGCACAACTCTCCGAGAGAGGGACGCATCCTGGGGATCCGCGCGTCCGCCGCAAGCTGCCGGCGCTCGGGCCGGGTCCTCAGCCTCCACTCCCCTCTCGGCGTCCGCCCTGCGGAGTGCCCTCCTCCCGCTCCTCCTCCCCCCGTCCCCTCCCCAGCAAGTACGGAAACCCGCCCGGGCTGGGTGGCCGCGGCTCCCGGCAACCCGCGTCCTGGCAGGCTCGAGGCGCTCAGTTCCCGTCCCTCCGCGGGTCCTGCCCCAGCCCCTCAGTTCCAGCATTGGGAAACTAACCCTGAAGCTGCCGGGAAAGGCAGGAGAGGAAAGCTCTGGGGACCAGCGGCCCGGCCGGCGGTCCCAGCCCCCTGCCCACTCCGGCTCCCCAACAGGTAGCTCACAAATGGGCCGCGCGCGCTCGCTCTGCCTCCCGCGCTCTTTAGGTCCATTGCTCCGTCCCGGTTACCTGGGCGGGCTCCAGGATGGTTTCGCACCGGCGGGCTCCTTGTGCGCTGCGCCGCGGGAGTAAATTGCATTAAAGAAAAGGGAAAGATACAAATAAAAAAAAAAAAATAAGAATGGGAGTCGCTGCTAGGTGAATTAGCACAGCCCGGGGAGCGAGGGAGCAGAACAACACACACACACACCCCCGCCCCCCAGCGCGGAGGCGGCTTTGCCCGTTAACTAAAGTCTGCCGGGGGTGTCCTGCCCAGGGAGGGGAGAGCTCTGACTCGCAGAAGTTTGCCGCCCAGGTGCTGGGAGGTGAGCGCAAATCGGGGTGATTAGGGGCTTCCCCCCTGAAACAAGTGAAGGCGATGGTTAGTGCTGTCAATCTTGGCAATCAGTGTGAGCGGCCATGTCGTAAGTATTCAAAGCATTTCCCGTCGTGCAACATCAGAAAGTGAGTGGCCAGGGCATTGATCTGAGCGAGGGAGAGGAGGCAGGGCTCCCCTCCCAGACAACACAGGCAAGATGAGACAAGAGGCGAGGGAGGCTGCGAGCCAGCCTGGGAAGCTGGAGGGAGGGGGAGGGCTGAGAGAAGAAGGAGGGGAGAGCGGGAGGCAAAGGCTAGAGCGAGCCGAGAGAGAGGGCAGAGAGATCGCCGAGAGCAGAGGTTGGAATTGAAGAAAGCGCCTAGTAAGAGACAGCAAAGCGACTACTACGTGACAACTGGAAAGAGACAAAGAAGAGGGAAAGTTGGGGTCAGAGGAGAATTGTGACAAGTGTTAAGTGGGAGAGAGACAGCCTGGGAAGTAAAGGACTCAGGGGCTGGGGCTGCTGGGAGGAGTCAAGAGGACGGGAAACTGCAGTGAGGAAAAGGTGGACAATTGGAGAAAGGAACACAGTGGAGAAAAGAAGAAAGGAAAGTGGGAAAGTGCCGGGATGGCAGTTTGTGCTTTGAAAAAGTTATGACCCAGAAGGAAGGGGCTGAATGTTAAGTAATGAGATATAGGAATGGATCACAAAAGCGAGTGGTGGGAGACACAAAGGAGAAAGACCAGGAAGAAGAAAAGAAGGGTGAATATTAAAATTAAATAATAAGACTGAAGAAAACAAAAAGAGAAGTATTCAACAAGAGTTAAAAAAAAAGAGAAAGGAAACAGATGAAAATGCACATGTTAGCAGGATCTCAGTAAATGGTAGAAGAGATGTATTTTAAAAGATGAAGGAGGAGGCATTGAAAGAAAAAAGAAGCAACTGACATAGGAGAGTCTTAACATGTAAGTGACACTGCGAGAGGTCATGTGGATTATGAAGTTTATGGGTTAAAATTATTACAAATAACAAGATAGGTACAATCTACCAGAGAAAATGGTTATATCTTTACTGCAGTAAATGAAATCGTTCCACAATTTATATGAACAAGGCTGTTAGTTGGAATTGGGTGGGTGTAGTATCTCAACTTTACAGAGGAAAAGATTTGGAGAAGCTATTTCAAGAGAGGTGGCTTGGAAGTAGCAGAAGATGAAAAGAGTTTCAATCACGTGAGATGGCCTGTAAAAAACAAGTAAAGCAGATGTAGAAAAATATGTTAATGAAAATAAGCTACATAAATTAAATATTCCCTTTGATACCTGTGTACCTGTAAGGTAGACAAAAGATGTGAGGTGCACAGAATGACCTAAAGGATCAAAGACCTGGAACTTTATTACAGTGCAAAAAAGTTGGAGGACTGGAAGGGAAGGGAATACCATGGTGTCAGGTAGTTGAGAAGCAGAGTAAAGGGGAGAGATGAGAAAAGCAGCTTTGACAGCAGCAAACACAGAGCTAACTAGAAGCTTTGTGTCTGAGGTGAGGTTGGCCCACCTTAACCCAGGCCTAAAGAGACTAGATTGAGAAAATAAGAGCAGAGGGGAGTCAAAACTACATAAAGATTAAAAAAAAAAAAAAAACGGGAGAAAGGTTCATACCATCCTAACCTGCAGAGAACTGCCAAAAAAAAGGGCCTTACTATGATACCAACTTGAAGACATTTCATAAATAGGGACTTTGTGAAAAGATAAATAAACCAGGCAAAAGAAGTCAAGAAGAGTGGTTAGAAAAGCCATGATAATTAACCATTGCCAATTTGAGGAAGACCTATCACAGATTAAGCAATAAAAGATAAAGGGGAGAAAATCTCATCTTCCTTATATTAACTTCGAAGACAAGGGCTGGTAAACCAGCACAGAAGATGGAACCAGCTGAGATGTTGGTCATATATTGCTTCTTAAAGTACACTCCATGTTTGGAGAGAAAGAAAAGGACAGAAATAAGGGGGTAAAGAGCACCTGCGATTAGTGGGCCAGAGAGAACAGCAGAAGCTTCCACCTCAGTAGAAAACATGATGTTCGAGAATTGGGAGTTTAGGGACTGTAAGTTAAAGTGACTTGATGATTGCTGGCCGAGAGGCGAGCTAGTCCCCAACAAGAAATCTGTGTTCCCTTCGCCCAAGGCGACTTTCAGGACTGGAAAGTCTGCCTCTAGACGCCAGAGCTGACTGAGGAGCGCACGAGGAGAATACCCCGCACCTAGGATGCCAACTCCTTAAGCCCTGGCCCCCAGCTTTGCCAAACGTGCCCCTTGACCTCCGAGGCCTGAGGAGCAAACCCAAATCAGTCATTCTAAACCAGATTAGGGGCCAACTCTCTTCTGGATTTTGTTTTTATTGTTGTTTTGTTTTTGTGAATGAATGTGGTGTAGCCGGGCCCAGCACTCGTACTACAGATTCGTACCCTTCGGCTGCCTGCCCTGGAATTCAATCACAGGGCCAAAACATCTCTCCATAGACTGACTTTCAAATAACTTGCCCTAAATGCCTAAAGGGTTAGGATAGAGAGAAGAGGGAGCTGTATAAATTCCAAGGCCTGAAACTTCAGGGAAGAGCCACCAAGGAAGGAGAAACAACCGGGGCAGAAATGCTAGACGCAACTGGGTTCTTCAGAGTTGCTGTGACAAGTTTGGCTTTTCAAGTACCAGCGCGTCCGTCGGTCTCTTTAAATCACACAGCACTCAGGGGTCGGGGGTAAGATTGACCCCGCCGACCTGGAGCAGGCCGCTGGCGGGAGGTAAAAAGAGGGGAAAAGCAAAACTATTAAGATTTCTGCGCCCAAGGCCCTAATACCCCCGCCTCAGTGGAAGAAGCGGCAGGAATCTTTAAATTTTATTAATAAACTGATACCAAAGTAGATTAATAAGGCGGATCCCCAAACCCGTCACAACACTGATCTCTAAAGAAAGAAAAGTAAAATTTGGGGTCTCGGTGCCACACTCCAGGCTGTGAAAGTGTGACACGTGGCCCTGGGGGCGGGGGTGCGCGCACAGGGTTTCCTTTACAGCCTGGGCGCGACTGTGCAGCGAGGGGCCAAGCGGAGAGTGCTGCGTGGTTTGGCGTGTAGGACTCCTCACCTGGTCCGCGCTGGCTGCCGGCTCTAGAGGAGCAGAGGGCACGCAGGTAAGGCGGCAGATCCCCGCACTTTCCCGGGCGATCTGAGCCCGGCGCAGTTCAAGAAACCCAGGCGCGTGGAGCTAGGAGAACGAGAGAGGGCAGGGACTAGCAGGTGGGGCTGACTTACCTGCCCGCAGCTGTCGCTGCCTCCGTGCAGTCCCGTGTCCCTGAGAGCGGCAACCAGCAAAGGCAACTGGGTTTTGCTAAGTTTGGCTTCGCACCTCCAGAGAAGAGTGCGAACCCGCAAAGAAAAGGTACGCACGGTTCCTGGAGAGAAGTCCCACTGAACTTGGGAAGGCCAACGCAATGAATTCTGCTCGAGAAGTTAATATTTAAAGCACCCACGCACAAATCATAACGACCGTTAAAACCTCAAACGCTCGCTTTGCAAGTCTCACAACAGCCAGGAGGACAGTTCAGATGTACGTGACTTCATCTTAAGGTCGCTAACTTCTTTCAGAAAGGGCTTTACAGCTGCTATATAAATAGGACAAATATGTCTTTAGCTCCAAAATGCCGGGAATGAAAACTTTTACTGAAACGAAGAATAAGTGACAGAGTATAAAAGCCAAAAGGGAAGAAGTTGAAAACTTTAATTAAAACATGGAGAAAAGTTTTAGCAATTGGTTTCCTTAAACAGGGATAACAAACACCAACATTCCAGCAGCCCAACGCACTTCATTTAAGTTGATGTAACCAAATAACCCGAACTCCCAAACAACAGTGCCCTTGGGACTTCTGCCTCAAAGAGGTAGGAACTTGTGTTTCAACAACAAAAGCAAAAACCAAACTGTGAATAATGCTCTGCCTTCTTTAAGATGTCATTTTGCGAAAGGACAAAGCACTGTCACTCGACTTTAAGTGGATGGAGAATACCACTAAATTTCAGTTGAATCTGCCCGTCATCCTGTTGGGAAGATCACAGCGCTAGCGGCCGCGGACAGTAGAGCAGCACCTCCACAAAGGAGGTGAGGGAAAGTGATAAAAATGCATGAACTTTTTTTTTTCAAAGAAAAATAAAGATAAATCAAAACTAAGTTTTACAGACATGCCTTTCCTGGCTTAGGAAAGTTAATTTTTAAATGTGCTTCTGCTGTCTAAGATGCAAAGCCAAGGTTAGGGGAGTGCGTGGCTGGAATCTGCATGCTGATAAGAGAAGGCTGATGTACTTACAGTGACAGAGGGCAGGCTGCGGGAGAAAAGCTGTTTGTGTTAGCCTGCGAGTTACCCAGGGCTGCAGTGAGAGCAGAAGGGAGGAGTGGGAGTGCCAGTCTGCGTACACCTTCACCGCGTCTCATTACATCTGCCAGCCTCTCTCTCCCTCTCTCTTTCATTTCCACATTCCCTTTGTTCCTGAAAAAAAAAATCTACACGTCACATCAGAGTCCCCAGATGCAGTCTACACCAAAGAAAAAAATGAATAATTCAATCAAACTGTGCATAGTCTCTAAGGCAATAAATCTACTGCACTTAAAGAAACGGAGGGTAATTACCACCATGGAATTAGAATAAGGCCAAAGACCCGGGATGTCGTTGAGTCTCTGGGTAAACTCACCCGGTCAAATAAAGTTTCATTTATTTAATCCTTTTGACATCTCAAATGGAAAGTCAGAGAAAGGGTTTTCACTTATTTTAGAAGGGCATTCCCTTCCTTTTAAACACATTTTAGAAGAAGGAACGAGAGAGAAAGCCTAGGATGTCCTACCCTGCTCAAATGACTCCCAAAGGCAGCAGCATAGAACAGGCAAGACAATATGTCCGGGGAGTGTGCCAGGGTCCTCTTTTCCCCACTCCACCCTTCTCCACTCCCCTGTAATCAAAGGGGGATCACCCTCCACCTCAAGCGCCACCACAGCTGGCCGCGGGGACAGCTGGAATACGGGAGCTTACCTGCAGCACCAAGATCTAAGAGAAGTCGTGCTTCTCTGCCAACACCCCATGCCTTCCCCAAGCATCCCTCCAAAGTCCCGCAACCATCTAATTCTTCCATCTGCCCAAGAGAAACTGTAAACGGGACCCACACACACACACACCACGATTGAATGGAAGCTCTGTACTGTACCGACTTCTGGATTTGCCCTGGGTTGAGTTTAGGGAATGTCTGGAAAGAAAAAAGGGAGGAAAAGAAAAGGGGGGCAGCTCAAGCCTTGTCCAACCAAGTTAGTCACAAGGTTGTTAGGCAGGAAAGAGCCTACGGGAGAAACAGCTGGGATGCAGACTGGCTATGGAATCTCAGTTCTAGGAACCTTGTCCTTTCGTCCCGGAGGTAAGACTGTGTGACTGTCACACGTTTATTCTTTCGCTGTCTGTGTGTCTCCTCCCCGCCCCCAAGGACCCCTCCCACTCGGGTCAGCCGACACGCAAGCCAGAGGACACAACACGACGGAGGGCTTTATTTTCTAGGTCTCTCCACTCATAAATTGTGAGTGCCACTGAGACGAGATTAGTCAATCTTCTACCGCTAGCGTCAGAAACCAGACCGCCTCGGTCCCTTCGCCAGTTGTCACTGGCCGCGGGATCTGGGATGCAGAGCCGCCCGGAAGCCCAGCCTACCCGCTAGCCTGGCCTGGGGGCTCTGGTGATGCGGAAAAGGCCAGTGGCGTCCCAAACGGATGCCACCGAAGGTTCCCACACTATCACCACCTCCCGCAGCTTCTGTGCGCACATCCACGCACAAACACACGCACGCACATTCTTCCATTCTGGCCGAACTCCTCCATCTAAACTCAAGTCCCCTTAAACAGTCACTTTAGCCCTCTGGAGAGCAGCGGGAAACGTAGGATGATACGTGGATGAACCACGAGGGTGCCAACCGCAGGCTTAGCTGTGCTTTGTTTACGTGCCTAAGTCGCCACCTTGAGGTCGAGCGGAAGACTGCGCCGGGCTCCCCGCTGTGCGGACCAACTCCGCAGACACCAGTCCCATCACCTTGGCGACCGCTGGGGACCGGGAGAAGCTGGCTGAAGGCACCCAGCAATCGGACGGGCCGAGCAGATATAACCTGCCCTCTGAGACCCGGGCCGAGAAGACCGAGGTGCTAAAACTAAACCCTAGCAGAAATCAGTGGCCAGGAACCGAGCGAGGTGCACTCTCCCAGCAAAATACAAAGCTCCGGGTCACAGAGTAAGCAGCATCAAGGCAGGCGCTGCTGCCCCAAAACTTCAAGCACTAACTCTCAGGACAGTGACGCCGGGTGGAAGCAGCTTCAGAGTCGGAACCGCGCTGATTCCAGCAGAAAACCGAGCTTCCTTTTGCAGCGACCTGGGCTCTGCACCTATTCTGCACTCCCTGGGGCTCTTCTCCCGCTCGCTCTCCTTTCTCCGCGCTGGAGACAAAAGGACTTAGAGGCACCGCCAGCCCCAAAGTCACTAAGAAATGGGGTATTGCTCCCTAACGGGAAGGACGTGCTGGAGACCGACGCTTAACCCAGATGCCTGCTGCAAGGACGGGACTCTGAGCTCTATAGTGGCCCATTTCTCAGAAAATCATTCCTTCAGATGGGCGAACAATGGATTCGATAAAATAACGGTTGTTAATTATATCAGCGATTTTCAACGTCTCCACCCCTACCTCTATTGAAATCTTTTTTCTCATGCCGTTCTTCCCGTATCCACGTCTTGCATTATAAGGACAACAGGCTTAAGAAGTCCCTAGCTAATCCTGAAATAATTTGTGGTTGTCCTTTGTTATGCCTGGATTCTGTTCCCAAAGCTTGGGGACATCTGCAAAGTCACTCCAAGTCCATCCTCCTCTGTGAACTATACCTCAAGGGTGCCTCCCTCATTTTCCTGCTACTTGAGTGCATAGACAGTGTCTAAATGAAATGCTTTACAAAAAAGGAGAAATCATTTATCTCAAGAAATAGGGTACTCATATATCCTGTGTAGTGTGTAGCCATAAATTACCCCTTACTGATCCCAGAGGTCTTTCAGTATTTTGGTCAGCAAAATAATAATAATAATGATAATAATAATAAAACTTTTAAAGAACCAAAGCAACCCAGTATTAATAATGGACAGCAGGAAATGTCTTTTCATTGAAGAAAGGCAACAGACCTCCAAGTCAAATCCCATTTCCCTGTTCTGTGCTGCAGCCTAGCAAATTAATGTTGGCTAGCTCCTCCACTCAGGTGGAAAGCTGGATGCTACTGAAGACAGGGCTGTATTTTCCTAGGGAATCCCAATTGTAGAAACACCTGTGCTAAGTAATGCTATTCTAATCCACTATGAAAATCTTAAGTATGTAATAGCCCTCCAATCATCTCATTTCTTAGTTGTGGTGAGGTGGACCAAACTCCTGGAAGAACATTAGACTTGCACAATACCTCTTGAGTCTTACCTCAGCGGTACCTTGGTTTTACCATACATAATCCTGGCATTTCATCTTCTTTTAAATAGGAGGGATATATTTATATATATATATACATATGTATAATGTATATGTATATATCCCCATCCTAATGTAACTGGCAGAAACTAAAACTGGGTAGAAACCTTACCTAAAGTAAAATCAAATCAAAAGTCAATGACTATGAAACTGACATACACACACTACAGTACCTCTTCAATGATCTTTAAGTCAAAACATGAGAAAAGTTGTCACTATTCAGTATATACGTTTCATTTGCTATAAATAGAATATCAACAGCAAAATGTAGTGAAATACAACCAGTATAAGAAGGAATTAGTAGAAACCAAAAAAATTATAAACCTCTTACCAATTCCTCCCCAAAATGCACATCAACTGTAATATTTTTAAATGTCAGACCTAATATTTTTGAAATTCTACCTTAAAAAATTATGTATTAAAGTAATAGTTGTTTTATAGTTTAAGGGTACCAAAACTATTGCCACTAAAAGATCCAAATGAAAAGTAAAAATTTTATCAGTCATTCAAAAGTTTGTCTTGCAATGATACATAGAATTAATTTTTCCAACTAAAAGTGATCTAGATAATTACATAAGTAATATCATAAAAACCACAGACAGGAACTATGATAGTTATAGAATAAATCAAACACAGAAATAAACTTCATCCATTAAAATTCAAAATATCCCTCACAAAAGCATCCTTCCGCATTTACATGTTACCCTTTCATCAAGTAATATTGTTAAAGCATTTACATTCTTTTATATGTGCCCTTCTCTGTTTAAGCAACACTTACCTCTTCCCAAATGTAATATTCACAATTCACTGAGATAACTATAATTCCATTCAATATATATTTCATCCACACTTAGAAACACTTCATAAATCATATAAATCCATTCCAATGCCTAATAAAAGATAAGCAAGACAAAAAGAATGTTGTAAAAGTGCCAATAAATATCAAACAATAATAATTTATGAATATTACTAGTATTTAAGTTTGATAATTTACCACCAGAATTTTGTGCTGTATTATGTTATCATTGTTTTAAAATTTTTATGACATTCTAATTTCAAATGTGTTACTTAAAAATCTTTCTTCCAAATCTCAGATTCCTATTGTTTTCATTTCCAAATTAAGATTTCTTTTGTCTGTGTGTGCTGAAATATCACAATTACATTGAAGACTTTTGCTTGTTTTTCACATTTCTATTCACATCTAAGTATTTATTAAATGTCTAAAATGTACAAAGCAAATAATTAAAAATGTGGTAACTAATTATCTCCTTTGTATTCTTATGCTTTAACAAACTAAAAAATCTACTGCACATATGTAAAAAGTTAATTTTACCAAATACACCAGCAGAAGTATTCTGCTCAATATAAATACATTTGACTATTGCATATGAGGTTAATGCATTCTATTTAGCATACAGTATTTAAATCACCTCAGATATTTTATTAACCAAAAAACCATAAACATTTCTAAAATTTTTCTCTTATCAAAAGATAGATCTAAGAACTTCTAGTTACAAAAAGAATCTTTAATTCCAAAAATAATTTTATGTATTTTATCTATAAGTCATTCTAAAAGTAATTTCAAACTCTTTCTTCAATTACCTTCAGTATAATTGCTATGCGAAATTATTCTATAACTTTCCAAGTTTTATGTATGTAATATGCATACAAGTCATATATAGAAGATAAAGATGATATCTACCTAAAATCAAACAAATGAAAGCTAATAAATAAGTCTGTGCTCCAAGTAATCTGGATGTTTGCTACTACCTAAATAACTCATTATATTTTATTAAATTTTGAAGTTTCATCAGGATGTTTTGCATTAGGTTTGAATATTTTGTCTTTTAAATGGTGGTGGAGGGAGAAGAAAACATTGAGAATCTGCAACAATGATCATTGCCATGCTGATCAATGTCTGTTTAAGACAATAAGAAATTAAAAGCCTCATTTAATCACACAAAGTTCTAGAACAGTAAACTTCTGGAGAAAATATTCAAACTCAAGCTCAATACAAAAAACCCTTTTAATTGTATACAATATGTTATCAACCTACTTTCAAAATTGATGAAGTTTAGTGTTAAATTGAATATTAACCAAATAAGTGTTAACTATGTTCACTAGAATTAGCATATTTTGGATTTTAGTTTATAAATTTTTAAGAGCATCAGCATCATGATATGGTTGCCATAGAAACTGCAACAATATGTCATTTCAATTAATTTTATATGCAGTGATAAGGCCTAGTTTCCACATCACTTCAATACAAGTTTGAAAAGCAAAGTCTGAAAAGCAG
This sequence comes from Solenodon paradoxus, assembly GCA_004363575.1. Taxonomy (NCBI): domain Eukaryota; kingdom Metazoa; phylum Chordata; class Mammalia; order Eulipotyphla; family Solenodontidae; genus Solenodon; species Solenodon paradoxus. The sequence goes on along the minus strand of RJWH01000398.1, from coordinate 187,747 downwards.
ATATAAATAGTGAATAGTGAGTTTATAATTTACACCAGTTTAGAAACTAATAAAGTACAAGTCTTTTAAAAGAAAAATGCACAATGATTCCAACTGCATGAAAAGATGGCAATTTAATAAAGAGTATAAAATATTTTAAGTAAGCACATTCTGAAAAAGTTTTCATTAACAATCAATTACTTTTCTTAGTTGTCCACACTCTTGTTAGTTAGGTTTATTTATAGATAAGAAAAAATTATTGCCTATTACATATTATTTAATTATTAAATTATGAATGCTCTCTGTTCTCAAGAGATAGGTGCATTTGCTTTTACATTATAAATTCAAAACAACTAGAGCAGAATTTTAATATTTTAAAGCAATTATTGCAACAGATCCTTTTCATTTAGAAGAAAGACACAATGTATTATAGCAAAAGCATTTTTAGTATATCACTGCCAGAAGTATTACATTGGCATTAATAACTTGATTATTGGAACAGTAAAAGCCTAAGAAAATAAACCATATATTTCTTAAAGAATAAATAAGGCAAGAGATTTATAACTCTAAATTAATCTGTTCTTTGGCCAACAAATACATTTTAAAATATTTCCTATCATTGCACATTTTAACATAGAATATGTTCAAGAAAACTCTGAAAATTACTTGAAAATGTACATTGTCTAAGCCTATATCTATCACACATCTTTTAAAGATGTAATATAGCCAGATTTGCCAATAATTTTAATTAATTACTAGAAAGTGATACCCAAAATATCCATAAAAGTAACACAATCCTAAAGGTAATTTTTGGAAAATAAATACAATGTGTATTTTTCAAATGACGAAAGAACAATCTAAATAAGAAAAGATAAACATATACAACTTATTCTTCTTGATAGGATTAAGAGAATTCCAAAGAAGCATTTAAATTCCCAGTTTTCCTGACAATTAACAATGAAAAACAGATGTTTACAAGCTGTTTCGCATGCTGTCTTAAAAGATGATAAAAGATGGCTTGTGGATAGTAAGAAGGAAGAGCCAGATAACTGCTTGCCGGGTGTATATTTAAAAAGCATTCTCATTGGCTCAGTTATTGTTAATAGTGAAAGAAAACACTTTGTGCTGCACATACTGTATAACTGTGACTATAGAAAACTGCCATCATAAAGCCCTCAAAACTCTTAAGATGTAATTTACAAAGATAATAATAACACAGAATTATTTCACTTCTCTGAATGCTACACATTTGCATACCAGGACTGTGTACAATATACTCATAATGCACACTCATAATAACAAGAACTTCTTAACACTATAACTACAGAATAAGATCTGTGCATTAGACAATCTATGCTACCAAGTTTTACTTAATGATGTCAAAGCGTTAGTCTGAGGAAGCCAGGTGTTAGCTGTCTACACAACTGAAGACCAACCACATTACTGCGACACCACCATTGTGAGAAAATAAAATAACAAAAATGAAAATCATGTGATCCTAGAACAGCAGTATCTAGCAGTATCTATTTAGTATTATATTAGAAAATGTCAAATGAATTAAACTAAAGTTGTATATAATTATAGGTCCCTATTACAAAAAAATCCCACTTAAATTATAACTGATTATAGATGTTTAATTGTTTCCAGTATTATTCTTGAACCAAGCACCATGCTAGGCATTTCAAAAATGTTTAACTTTTCAGATATTAGTTTGGGTATTTTTATTTTCTGAAAACAAACATCTTAATGTGTATCTGCTTCATAAAGAATTTATGCATTCAGTATCCACTATAGATATTTAAATTCTAACTTAGGTTTTATTCATATTGTTTCTTGTTCTTATTCAGCAGAAAATAAACGTATTGCACTAATTTGGTATTCTATTGGTCAGATGGGTTATTTTCTTTATTTACTCCTAATATTTTTTATATTATTCAAAATGAAAGATATTTTTAAAACAGAGAGCAGACACGTACAATATTGTAACACGTACAACATGTAGCACAAACTGAGTAAAAGTATCTAATGAGGAAAAATTCCTGAATATATTAAGACATTTACATTTTTCAAATTAAAATTTTGTTTAGTATGAAAAATGCAACAGGAGATAATTACTTGTCCTTAAAATTTTATTAAATATTCAAAAACCCATAGGCATTTATTTATATGTGAATATTACTATCGAAATTAAATGTATTTTACTGTGAAGCTTCAATTATCTCACAGAGTATAATAAAGTATGCAATAAATTCATATATTTGACTTCATCTAATTAAATAAGTTTTTTAAATGTAAGTGATTATTTACATGAACAGCACAATTGATGTTAGGAATATTATATTTAAACACAAAGAACAAAGAAATTACCTTGAACCTTGGTGTTATTACGTTAGCTAAAATATTATTAAAATTGCCAACAAAATTTTTTAGCGGAAAGGCAAGAATGAAGGTAAGTAGGCAGGCAGAGAGAGAGGAAGAAGTATTTTATTTATTTTATTAGTTGTTCATCTTAGTTGGTTCTCTTTCCCAGGGTCCCTGGCAAATAAACCACTAGGCCATCAAGGCACCACCAACAGACTTTTATTACCCTGCCCTTACAACACTGGTCTAATATAAAATATAAAAGATAGAAATATGTAAAACTACTCCAATTTTCAAAATCAATACTACTGCAAAAGATCTTATATATTTAAATTTTATGAGTGATATTTTAGTGTCTTTGTTCCCATTCTCCTTTTTAAAATAGATTTTTTAGAATAGTATTTTATTCATTAATGTTGAAGAAATAATTTTTCAAAGTCAATACAATATTAAATTTTATCACTGATATTTTCTTGTGAGAAAATATTATCTGGACATAACAATGGAGAAAATTGCAAGGATTTCCTGGGTTACAGGAAATAGAATAAGTATAATCATCAGCAGTGGGAAATTCTTTAAGTGCAAGATATTCTCAAGGTTTTCATCAAAATCAAGCAACTACATTATTATCAATATAACTATATATGTATATGGGATAAATAATAAGATAAAATTATTTCATTTTTAAAATCTTTTGGCCCAGAATTCAGCACTTCTGTGATTTTTCCAAATATCAGAATAGGAAAATAAAGAATCAGTCCAACTTGCTGATATAGAACCATGTTGGTCTGATCTGGGAGAATATGTTCAGGGCCTGCCCATTTTTTAAATAGATTGTTTTCTTTTTTCTTTTTTTTGCCATATTATTTGAGCCACTTTGGTCACCACTATCACAATTTTACGGACTTCTTATTTTTAATAAATTTTATACTTTTTCACAAGTCACTTCCATATAGTTATTAAAATCACCATTTCACTTTTATTATTTGGCAAATCTGAACACCTGAAATATGAACTTCTGCTTTTATCTGTGTGTCTATATTTAGAAGAACATGCAAGCTAAACTTTTTCTACCAAAATGAATATTTCATCTTGGAAACTTAAATAAGATATGTCATGCAATTAGCAAACTTGTGTTGGGTCTCTTTGTAATTAGTATTTCACAAACAAAGTTATACACACAACAGCTGATAATTCCACTGCTCTACAGTCACAGGAGAAATGCTCACATACTACTCACAATTATTTTGTGGCATCCTTAGGTAAATTAAACATACTAAAATGAGAGAACTAAAAACAATGTATCTGTGGTACATCCAAATGTGCAAGATAGAGGTGCTAAGATCTCAGAAAAAGAATAATGAGATATGCCCTGGTGGCTCAGGAGTTAAGTCAGTGACTGGGGCATAGACCACATAAAGTCTAGAGACCCAGGTTCACAGCCCAGTGCAAAGGGGACAACCAAAAATGAACAAAGAAAGTTTTCCTCCACTCTCTTTCTGCCTGCCTGCCTGTCTTCATCTCCTGCCTGCTTCCTTCCTCTTAGAAAACAAAAAAGATAGAAGGAAGAAAGGAAAGAGAGAGAGAGGGAGCAAGTGAGGGAGGGAGGGAGGGAGGGAATCATAGTACCATGGTGTCTGGGATTCTGTAAGCATACAGTTCAGTCATCCCACATCATTTCAACAGATGCATTGAAATATGCATCAGATACATTGAAATACATGGCCACAAATGACAAAAAAAGGCAAATACAACCTAGATGCAGTGGGAATAATATCCAAATTTTCCAGAAAATATAAATTTATATATAAAGATCATGTAGAGTATCAGGTTGTCTTAATATTACATTTTTGTTCTTGTTGACAATGTATACAGAAACTAACTTAAACAAATGACTACCATACAGTTTTATAAATCAGCTTTTAAAAAATCTATTTGAATCATTCAACTGCAGAATTATTTTCAGATTTCCAAGATTTTCGTGCCCTTTATACATCAATTAATAACCCTGCATTCTAAGTCACTTCTACCTCTTAAGTACTACTTCTATATTTACTATTGATAAAATAAAAGCACTCTTGATAGCAGATATCCTAAGAAAGCCTATTCATGGAACTCCTCATGAGATTCAATCAGAAAGAGAGAAAGAAATATTGATCTTATTTTTTTATCTAGTCTGAAATTATCTGATTGTGAATCCTTTTTGTTCAGAACCTGATATATTTTATACCCTGGGAATATAAATATTTTCACCGGTTTATGAAATCACTGACAGGAACACTACCAGGCATCCTTGTACATACTTTGCTTTTGGTTTTAATTCATTTTTATTTTTGTTTAAGTCATGCTTTCAAAAGTTAAAAAATGAAATTTTACTGAAAACCTTAAATTATAAAATAATGGATCTCTGTCAAAACCATTCCATGCCCCCACTAATATGAACTAAATTCAATCTCTTTCAAATCTTTTCAATGTTTCCTTTGTTATTTAACTTCACAAGGAAGAACCTCCTTACTATTACTATTACTTGGCATTAGGAACCTACAATAAGTACTCAGTTAGTGATAGATAACATTAGCCTTATTCTAGATGCACATTCTTCATGTCTATGTAAATTGCCCTCTAGAATATGTGTCTCATCCAATAAATTAAAGACCTGAATAGAATAGAAGAACCACCTTTCTCCGAGTAAGATTCTCCAGCAGATGGTCTTGGACTAGAAGTACAGCTTCAGCTCTCCTGGGTCTCCAACCTGCAACCCACCCTGCAGATTTTCAACTTAATCAGCCTCCACAATTGCATGAGCTGATTCTTTATAATAAATCTTTTTGCATATATTCACTTTCTATTGGTTCTGTTTCTCTGGAGAATGCTGACTAACACAGAAACTCGGTTCAAAATCAGAATGATTGTTCTCTATACTTTTGCATATTAGTCATCCTGGAATTTGTCTTTATGCTTTATGTTGGATCATATGCCTTCTTTTTTTTTTTTGTTTTCTTTACTCATTTTATTGGAGCACATTCTCTAATAACTTCTTTAACAAAAAATGAATGAGAAGTAAATTTATCTATCTCTCATGACATTAAATTAACATCTTGATTAAGCACAGACGTATCGGTTGAAGTAATTTTCCCCTGAGAACTTTGTGAACATTGCCCCACTATATTCTTGACTTCTGTGCTGACACTGAGATGTTGGTTTCCTGATTCTTCATGACCTACATTTTTTCTTATTCTCTAGAAGCCTTTGGGGCTTATCTCTATGCCTATTGTTTTAAAGTTTTACAATAATGCACCTTGTTACGGGTCTTTTGTCATTCACTGATCCGGACACCTAAATGCTCTTTCAATCTGAACATTCATGCCCTTCAGTTCTGAATACTTTTCTTGTATTATTTCTTTTTCTGCCATGCTCCATTTTCTATTCTCTTTTTCTTGAACATCTATTAATCAGATGTTGGAACTTCTAAAATAATTCTCTAAAATGCTTACTTTTCTGTACTTTCCTTCTCTTCAAATTTATTCTGCTTCCTGGGTGCTTCTGAGAAAGGTGTCTTTCCTCTATAACAGGACAGAGCATCCTAAAGCAAATATCTTTTGTCACTGTATCTTCCAGCTTTCTATTTTAAAATATGGCTGTGACGCCTAGAGTAGCAATAATCATCTAACAAGTAGGAGGCAATATGTGTGTACAGAGATAAAAAGTAACTCAAAAACTCAAAAGCAACAAGAAATGTTCCTAGCACCTAGCAAGCATTCCAGAAATATTTGTAAAATGAATAAATAATCTTAAAATAATGAAAGTGGTAGGGCAAAAGAATATAGTCTGAGACCTTAATAACATGACTGCACTGCTCTAACAGTCCTAAACTTAAAAACTCCAGACTTATTACATGAAATAAGAAACTGTTTTCATTTCTTTAGACACTGCTATAAAAAACACACTCCTTACTATTAGGGCACTACAATAAGTATTCGATTAGTGACAGATAACATTAGCCTTTTCTGTCATATTCTTTGTATCTACCATTAGTCTCATTCTATATAATAACCAACACTTTAATAATGCCAGCAGCTACCTTCTCTGAATTCTTCACATCCCTCAAAATATGAAGCCTGTAACTGGTTCCACAATTTATAGAAAAAGATTGATCTATCATTTCACAAAATATCACAATGGGAAGGTCACTATATCTTTTTCATACAATATTCTCATTTATACTTAATCACACCTATTTGTTTAACAACTAATTCACTTTGATGGTCATGCTTAGATTACTATATTCTGATCTTCGAACTATTTTCCTCTTCAAATTTTTTAAAATTTGTTAAAGATAAGCACAATATATTCATTATAATTAGTGGGTATACTGAGATTAGGAGGAGATGATTAATAAAATCAAACTACCCATTCCCATCTCCCTGGGATACTCAATGTTAATAGCTCCCATGTATTTTTCATCTCTTTGTATTTATTCAACACATATTCTGAACATATAGGTATTATGATATTTGTTAGAAAATTAGATAACACTCTTTAAATTGTTAGGCAATTTGCTTTCACAACACTGCATGGACATACAAATTATTTGCAATAGTGTGCTACCATAAAAATGCTGCAATAAATATCCTTTATTATTATTGCTTTGGTTTGGTTACCAAAAGTGAGATGTTAGGTTAAAAAAACTATATATTTTTAATTTAATACATACTATTTGATTACTTTTAAAAAAGTTGTAGCAATTCTCTCTTCCACTAGCTACATGTAAAATGCCAATTTCCCTTCATCCGTTTTAGCTCTGGATATTATCTCTGATTCCATCAATCTGATGACAAAATCATTACATTAATGTTTAATTTCACTTTTCTGATTATCTTTTTATGTTTATTGCTATTTATATTTTCTCTTCTGTTAACTCCCTATATCCTATGGCAGAAACTGTTCATTACTTACTCATTAGATAGCCCCACACTTTGCGAAACAAATATTTTTCAAGATTTAGAACCCATGTGATTCATACATACATTCTTAGTCTCAGTGGATGAATACTGATTAGTCTAAGATAATTACATTCGATCCTCCATTTATCTATTTGTCCGATACATATTTATTGAGTGACTACTGCATGTTACAATGAATAAAGTCCCTCTCTCCTGTTTTCAGAGTCTATATTCTAGATTGGAAAGATACACATCAATAAATAAATATATGACATGTCAGAAGATGGTAAAAGCTATATAAAGAAAGAAGGGGGGGAACAGAGTTGGGGGAACAAGTTTAAATGAACAGACCAGGGTTAAGTATGGAAGAAGTTAACATTTTATAGAGTGTAGTCAGAAAAATCACTTCTGATGACATTTGATTAGAGATCTAAGAAAAGTGAGAGAGTAGGACATTCAAATAACTTGGAAATGGTCATTCCAGGTAAAGAGTTTTATAAATTCAAAGGTCCAGTTTTGAAACAACATATATGGCCTGTTCAAAGCACAGTATGAGTTACAATGTGACTGTGGTGTTGTAAACTAAACAAAGAGGAAAATGGAAGATTAAGGGTTAAAGAGTAGCATGAGTGCAAATGATCAAGACCCAGAAGGTAAATAGGTTTTTATACTATTTAATATATTTTATACCATTTATTATACTATTTTAAATTAGGTAAGAAATCACTGGATTGCCTGTAAGGAGGAATAGCATGACTTGAATTTGTTGTTAAACAATTTCTCTGACTGCCATGAATTAGAGAGGGGACAAGAAACAGGAAAATTAGTGAGGGGGCTATTGCAAAAACCTCAGATAAGAGAGAGAATCTGGAATTAAATGATTATTGTGGAGGTGATATGGTCAGATTTGAAATATAGTTTGAAGGAAGGGCTATCAGTATTTACTAAAGGATTGGCTGTGCCAAATGAAAGAGAAAAAAATTATGATTCCCTAAAGAACTAAAAATTAGTGTTCACTTATGAGTGAGATGTAGAAGACTCCAATAGGAAGAGTTTGGGGAATGAGGGAAGATTAGGAACTTGTTTTTGGACATTTTAGATTTTAGATTCTTATTAACATCCAAATGAAGATGTTAAGATGACATGAGTCTCAAGCTGTGTAAACAAATCCTGTCTGGAAATAAAAGTTGCGAGTCAACAGTTTATAAAAGGTAGCTAAAGTCATGAAACTAGACGAGACCATTTATGGAGTAAGAAAGATAGAAATGAGACTCAAAGATTGAATTCTAAGACTATAGTGTTTAAGATTAGGGAAATGAGAAACAGGATAAGGATCCATTCTAGTGTGGCAATAATTGGCTTAGGCATGGAACTATGGTACAAATTCAGTCATGCTAGAAGATTTCTGGGAAAGTTTTCCTCACTCTTAAAAAGGGATTTAAATAAGGCATTGTTTTCCTGCTTTGGATACTGTCATGTGAAGACCTAACGGCTTCTGAATATTTTGTAGGAGCTCTGTTGATAATAAATAAATAGAAAAAAAAATTACTTAGAACAGTGCATGGTGTACAATAACCACTCAATATTTTATATAATAATTATTATAAGAACCATTAGAAGTTTTCCTATGTGTTGCAAATATTTTCCAAATTATTTTTCACCTTTTCTCCTTGCTGATTAGTCATTTTGACATAATTATTTAATATTATGCAGTTAAAACAACAACCTTTTTAAAATTTGTTTTCTATATTGATTAGAAGGTCTCTTCAAAGGTATACAATATTTCCACTAAAATATTCTTTCTTCAAAATATTTGGCTGTTTTAAATTTAGAAATGTAATCCACCTAGTATTTACTTCGGATTTTTTTTTATTTTAAATATAAGACTATAGGTTTCAGGCACACCCTGAAGGAGCAATGTTTAGGTTAATTGCCTCTGGAGGAGCTCAGTTCACATAACGCTGGGTTCCAGTCCCAGGTGCAGGGGAAAACAACCAGTGTGAACAGCTAAATAAAAAATAAATAAAATGCTTCTTCCTCCTCTCTCTTCCTCCCTTCCTACCTACTTGCCTTCATTTCTGCCTGTACCTTTCCTTTGAAAAAAAAAATTATATATGTATATATAGATACAAGTTTTACATTTTAATGCAGCAAAATTTACCAATCTTTGTGTTATTTGTGTCTTTTTCAAGAAATATTTTCTTATCTGATATAATAAAAAACATTTGACTTTTTTTCTGAATGTTTCAGTCTTGATTTCACATTAGGATCATTATCTGCATTTTTAGTATAGTAAATGAAGATCTCATTTTCCTTTTTCACATACAAAATCAATTATTCAATTAGATTGCAATTATAATATTGTTCATTTACTCTGATTGGCTTTGCCACACTCATCTATATCAAGTGTCCATGTCTATAAAGGTCTATTTTTCAGCTTTATCTTCTGTTCTATTAGGCTATATGTCAAATCCATATACCTGTATCAAAGACTGACCCTACTAACAACTTTATATCAAACTTTTAGTATCTAGAAATATAAGATAATAAATTTCTATTATTTTAAGCCACTCAGTTTATAGCATTTTGTTAAACCAATCCTAGGAAACTAACACAATGAGTAAACATGTATTGCAATGAAAATGAATAAAAAATGAGTAAGCCCAAACTCAACAGCTTAGAATAATCTTTTTTTCTCACAGATCTGTGAGTTGGCTATGATTCTACTGGAAAATTCTAAGTTTTGCAAGTTTTGGGTGGGCTCAGCTCCAGATTTTAGAACAGATTCAGATCTTCTCTGTGTGTTTTCTTATTCTGAGTTCCTGGCTAAATGAGTAGCCTTATCTGGGACACGATGTTTTCATGACAGAGAGCAATAGCACAAGAAGTCAAGACAAATCATGAAAAGTTATTTAAACCCTCTACTTAAATGCAGCATGGAACATATCCACTTACATTCTATTGACCAAGCAAAATAAATTGTGAAGGTTAAAGTAAATGGAGAAGAAAAGGACTGGCCTACAGGTGAGTATGAGAAAATGAGGAAGGAATAAATAACAGCTAATATGTATGCTGTGCTTATTCCATTTATATTTATGGTGATTACTGATATGCTTGTACCAATTTATACCACCCAATTTTATTTTATGTTTACCACCCTTCTTTATCCTCCTTTCTTACTTTTTAAGATTGATATGCATTCTACAGTCTTCCTTCTTTTTCTTCTCTGCTAATTTGGAAACTATACATAGTTTATTTATTCATGGATACCCTTAATATCTTTAACATAACATACATAACTATAAATATTCTAAAATTATCTAAAGGAATTCAGTATATCTAGTTTCCTTTTTAAGAAATATGGATCTTGACATACTTTACCTCCTAAATGCAATGTCCATCTTGTTTAAAATTTCATATTTCCAACAAAAATAATCCAATTTTAAGTAAAAACTTATTCAATTTACAACTATATTTTATTTGTGTTTGTTCTCACTATTTTCATTCTGTACTCTGAATTCTGAATTCACCTTTCTTCTTGCCAGTACTGTGTGTGTGTGTAGTTCTAGTATAAATGATTTTAGCATTTGTGTGCCTGAAAATATGTATATATATTTATGTAAATATGCTTATAAAAGCTTTATGTATATGCGTATCTATACACACATATGTAATTCACTTTTGAATGATAGTATAAAACGAGGAATAAAATTCTAGTTTGATAGTTGTTTCCCTCAGAATTTTAAAGATACAGTTTCACTGTTTTCTAGCACCTAAAGCTGATGCAAAGAAGACTTCTGTTAGTCTAATGCAAATATATTATCTCTTCATTATTTATTTCTTCATTCTTAACTTTATGGACTTATTTTGGGGATACTTATTATGAGACCAATATCTGATCAAATACCCAGTTGTAGGGGCCTTATTAACATATGCAGGTATATTCCAAGCCACTCTTTCCCTTTTCCAACATCATCTCCTTACATAGACATGTGATAGAAAAGTTGCTCCTGATATCAGCGTGAGAGGTAGTAATATCAGGTGACAGGCATCTAGGGCAGAGGGGCAGAGGAAGGAAGGGATGTTCCCATAGAAGATTAAAAAAAATCATTTTTGATAAGCATAACACTTGTCAATGTCTAAATGAATAAAAAATTGACAGTAATCAAGACTGTGTGATAATGACAAAAAGATCAAAAATATTTGAGAGATCAGAAATGAAGAAATATTCTTCATGTTTATGGTCAAATTATTTCCAAAAAGGATGCAAAGACAATTCAGTGGGGAAATAAAGGTATTTTCAATAAATATTACTGGAAAATGAATATCAACATACAGAAGAATAAATTTAGACCCTAAGTCATACCATGCACAATAATTAATTCACGCTAGAGAATTCTGAGATGGAAAAGTAGTAAGCACAAATCTATCTCCTCAACCCAGACAAAAATTACACTGCCAGAATCTGTCTAATATAATAGTTTTGAAACTCTGTAATCTATTGAAGGATTAATCTTCCAAAGGAAGATGTGGACATTATATTGAAGCTAATTTTGGTCCATTTCTGCTCTTTAATATGGTAAAAACTACCATCCCCTATTTCAACATGAGGCAGGCAGCTGAGCATATGTTCCTAGAACAACCTGCACACAGCTTGTAGGAAACAGGATGGGAGAAAGGAACTTGTCCTCCAAGTATCAGGGATCTATGCTCTGATTATTAATTGCTACTTATCACTACAGATGTACAGGCAAAAATTCAAGCATCTATTGCTGTTGCATCTTTATTCATTGTTACAAGCCCCACCCCCAAATGAAGTCACTTCCAGGGAATTTAAAAGGCTAATGTCTTTTTGTAAATTCATCTTCCCCTTTCAAAAACCACACATTAAATGATAGAACATTCCAACATAACTGTTTATTACATACATGGGGGAAGCTGGAAAGTGAAATACAAGCCTAGGAAAAGGTTCGGAAAGACCTAAAAAGACATGAAGTTTATACCTCAGGCTAATCTTTGGTACACAGATTGCCTCCCAATGAGAGGAGAGAGAGAGAGAGAGAGAGAGAGAGAGAGAGAGAGAGAGAGAGAGAGAGAGAGAGAGAGAGAGAGGGAGAGAGAGGGAGAGAGAGAGAGGGAGAGAGACAGACAGACAGACAAATAACTGTAAAAGCTAGGAAAGAAAGATAATTTGGTTTTAACAGTTATCACATTATTAGATTCAAATGCTCAGTTTTCAACAAAAATCACAAGATATAAAAGGAAACATTAAATAGTGGCCCATTCAAAGGAAAATAAATAGAGCAACAGAAACTTTCCCTAAATAAGATCTGATAGCAAATACACTAAACAAAGACTTCAAAGCAACTGTCTTTAAAATATTCAAAATACCAAAAATGGAAAGAAGATGTGGAAGAAGGAAAAATAACAGAACCACAATGTATGAACAAAATAGAAATATCAATAATGTTAAATGTAATCTTCATGTTAACCACAAGGAAAATAAATATATAATCTACAAACAAGGAAATTTTAAAAAGGAATTTAAATGTTTTACTACAAAAATAAAAAAAACAGGAAACACATAGAGAAATACTAGGATTAAAAAGTAAAATGAAAAATTTACTAGAGGGATTCAAAAGCAGATTGAGTAAGAAGAAGAAAGAATTATTTAACTTAATGACAGGACAATGGAAATTAATAAAGCAAAGAAAGACAAAGTTAAGAGACCAAAATATTTGTGGGGCACCATCAATAGGATGAATACACACACTGCAAGAGTCCCAGATGAGAAGAGAAAGGAGCAGAGAAAATATTTGTAGAAATAATGACTGAAAACTTCCCAAATTTGATGAAAGAAATGAATATAAACATCTAAGATACATAATGAACTCTAAGAAAGGTGAACTCAAAGAAATCAACACAAAGGCATGCTAAACAAACTTTCACAATCCCAAGACAAAAAGAAAATCTTGAAAACAGCAAAAGAAAAGTTAATCATCCCATATAAAAAATCCTCAAAAAGATCATCAGGGGCTTCCTCACCAGAAATGCTGATAATTAGAAGTCAGTAAGTCATAATAGCCAAGATATGGAAACAACCTAAATTCCCATCAACAGATAACTGAGATAGATAGATAGATAGATAGATAGATAGACAGACAGACAGACAGACAGACAGACAGACAGACAGACAGACAGACAGATAGATAGATAGATAGATAGATAGATAGATAGATAGATAGATAGAGATAGGGCTATAGTTACAGATATGTGCCGGGATCGCTCCTGGGTAAAGGGGGCACCATAGGAGAGTAAGAAACAGAGAGAGTGATAGAAAGGTAGGGCCAAGGGGCCAACAGCCTTGTGGACTGAGAGCCTTAATACCCTGCCTTCCACCTGTTTATTGAGTTCATACACAGAATTGCTTCAAGCGGCTTACGAAAACAATTTTATTGTTACAGTGGCTTTGCTTATACAGCCTTTAGTTTTCTAACTACATAACTTTCTATCTTGTTTGGGGGAGTGAACAATCACAGGAACACTGCTCCAGTGCTTTCCCACGATGGCCTTTGCCCAGTGCTTCAGGCCTGCTGTTCTTGAGGTTCTGCCAACTTCCACTTCGTCCTTGCTCTACTTTCATGCCCCCAACAGCTCCCCCTTTTTGTTTTGAAGCTCAAGCAGTAACAACGGCGGTAAGCACAGCTATCATCATTTGGGTGGAGGTTTGAGTTTTGTGACTGATTCTCCAGACTATACAGAACAATAATAAAAGCAAGACTAACACAAGTAAAACAGCAATCAGGGTACCAACTATTGGCTTCAGATGTTGCAGGGGGTTGACGGCTGCAAGATCACCCACAACGCTATCTGTTAAATCAGTCCCGGTAAGCAGCTCCAATTTATGACTAAAAGTCTGTGTAACTTGCTGTTGTAGCTGTTGCACGTCCAAAGTAAGGTTCTCCTGTCCCATGAGATGTCTCATAACCCAGTCCCAAGCACGTTGAGTTGCATTATAAGAGTTTGGGGTAACACAGAACTGAGTATAATTCCAGTTACATTTAAGTCTCATCTGTAGTTACTAGTGAGTTGGTCCCCAATGAGGAGGACGGCTTGTCGTAAGTCTCCCACCTTGGCCACAAGTGGGCTATCAATGTGTCTCTATGAATTCCACAAAATACTAGCATTGGCATGCCATTGTTGGCCAAAATGCACAGTGTGAATTCCTTAACAGGGGGTGACTACAATTACTGCAGCCATGGCAGTGACACTAATAATGCCCATAATGACTGTGATGAGGAACCCAATGAATCACTTAGAATGGCGTAATATTTTTGTGAGCACTTGATGGAGAGTTTAAAGAGAGGCAGAATCCTGCCAGCACTGGGAATACACTGGGAGTCATATGCCCGTCCGTGCTTTTAAAATGTACATAGACTCAGTGCTGTCATTAAACTGGACCACGGAATTGACACGTGTGTACAGTCTACATTTGGGGAAGCTAACAGCAGAATTTTTCTGATTAATTTTTGAAGGTCCTATTAACAGGACAAAAGGCAATTTTAGACAGGTTTGTGTAAAGCACGTGGCATTTCTGGGGAGCTTAGCATATAGTTGTTGCAGCTGTTCTGGTACTGTCCAACCACATGTTCAGCGGCCCCATTGTGGCCAATAACTTCCACAATTCCCCATGAACAGGGCCCCAAGGTGTTTGGGGAACAGGAGGAGAGAATCCCCCACTATGCTACCTGATTGCGGAGCCTTGGGCAGTAGTGGAGATGCTGTTATTCCCTTTGGTCCGCTGAAGGGCGCCTATGTAGGAGCAAGCTGAGCCCTTAGTACTCCAATCAATGACAATTCCATAGGAATTATTAATAAACACCTTCTTTCCCTGCACAGGATTCTCATTGTACCCAGGCAGAGGCATGGTTAACTACCTTCTGCTGAAATAGGGCCCAAGGGCATCAAGACAGATTAGTCTGACTGGTGGTATTAAAGACCCATAAAGATAATAAGAACAGCTTTAATGGAGAGGAACTATTCCTCTTTGCTGTAATCAACCAAGCCTGGTAGTCATGTTTCACACAGTGGTCTTCATGGCCAATACAGATGGGCAGTCTGTCAAAGCCAACAGTGTCTCTATTCCCTCTTCCGAGGGCACTATAGGGTCCCAGAAGTCATATGGACCCGGTAACCATCTAGTTTCACTGACAAGTACCATGTGATTATTCTATTAATGGGGGGCTTGGGGACATAGGCCCAGTACTCATATTCCAATGTCAAGGCCGCACTTACTATTGCACTAACTACCAAAAGCATGACCAGAAAAAAAGATACGGGTGTTTTAGGTGCCTTTGTGGCATTCAGGATTCCTTCTGCTTCTTGTAACAGTTTCTTAAATTGTGCCCACATTGGTGGCATGGCCTGTCTGGTTTGTGGAGAAATCACTTTGGTTCTTTTCATGCTTGGCGCCATCATCTCCTCGACAGGTGGATTCACCTGAAATCTCCCTTTCATCCGGCTCATGTCGTGGTTTGATTCCGTGAGAAGGAATCCAGGTGCATGGTTGTCCAATACCTGTGTAAATACCAACATATCCTTTTCCCCATACTTTTACCCATCCTTTTTGCCATTGGCTCTTCTTTACTTCTTTCCACCACACTGGCTGCTCAAGTTCTTCCCTGCCTTCTAGGCCAATGTGGGCCCAATATACTTCTGTGGTGGTATGATCTCTGCCTCCCCGAATATTGAGAAAATTGAGGGTAAGTAAGGCTTTGTGAAATTGTTTCTGGGGCGGGGAAGTCATCCTGGTCTCCCCCTTCCAGGAGCCACCGAAAGGCTCAATATGTCCTGTAGTGAGTTGCTCCTGTATCAGTTCTTGCAGAGCGTCCAATTTTTGTTGACTAAGGGGCCACTGTTCCATCCAGATGAGTGTTGTTTTCCACATCAATGGGATGGGGGTCAGATGCGCCCCAACTATAAATTTGGATATCCTAGTCTTTGCCTGCCTGTCCTGTTGACTCTAAGGCACTTCAAGTTCCTTGCCCTTATTTCCCTATTCCTTTTAGAGAGTTGTATCCATGAACCACCATAATTTGTTTAGCCTGGGTGGAAATAGAGGGGATAGTAACACAGGCCTCTCCACTGTTGCAGGATGTCCCATCCCCACGGACTGATAGCAATAGCCACAATATAGGGTTGAATAGTTTCCTCTTGAGCCTCTGGACCTAGGCACCACAGGATACATTGGCTTTGTCTGATTTCTGTTATTGAACTCACTCTAGTCAAGACAATAGGTACCTCTTCCAGAGGCCAGTTAGCCGGCCAGTACTTTTCAACAATTATAGAACACCCACACTGATGTTAACCAAACCTTTAAATTTATTTCCATTCATAATCACCTCACATTTAGGCTGAGCCTTTTCCAAGCATTCTTGCCAAAAAAAACCTGTCTGTTCCCTGTACTACCAAATCTTCAAAGTCTCTGTTGTGAAAAATTCTCTAGTTTGTGATATGGAAGGACAAGCAGTTGAGCAATACAATCCCCTTCCTCCAATTGACATTGTTGCTTAGTACTGAGTAGGACTATCGATCCCCCTCCATAGTTGCTATCAGTGACCCCAGTATGGACTCTAACTCCCTTGGAGGCAAGGCTACTGTGGCCCCAAATGAGGCTGACTATTCCAGGAGGTATAGGCTCATATATAGTCTTCACCTTTTTAGGACTCTCTGAAGGAGTCAAAAGAACTGTTTCATAAGTGGTTAGATCTACTGAGGCACTTCTGACTGTGGCAGAGGAGAGTTCGCAGATATTCCTGCTGGAGTTTCTACTCTTTGGGCCATCTGTAGGGGGTACTGATAGGCCAGGTTCCCAGTATTGTTTTGGTGGGAGCCCTGGGCTTAGCCCCTCTATCCATTTCCCAGTGGTGACAAGAGGTTTCCCTGATGATCAGACTTAGAGTAATACTGGTTGGGCCAGTGCCTCCCCTTTTGATTGGGAACATACTCCAGATTGGGGGAAATTGGGTGAGGAATTCTGCAAGTCGCCAGACCTGCTGCCTTACCCTCTATCTGGTCCATGGCTTCCACTGGCGTACAGTCTCTTTTCATAAACCCCGCCTTCCACAATTCAAACAATTGCCTTGGATTCTAAGTCTCTGGTCACTGGCATTGTTTTTCCTAACTCCTGCAATGACTTCAGCAAGCATCTTCATTTTATAAGGTTCTGAGCCAATATCATGGCACATTTTGAGATATTCCTCCAATACTCTTCCTGCTGCCTTCACAGTGCTTCACAGTCATAGTGCCTTTTGACACTCAGAATTAGCATTGTCAAAAGCTAGGAGCTGCAGCAGCATATTCCTTAGAACAGGTTGTGAAATAGTCTTTGTAAGATTATCTTTAAGTCAAGCAATGAACTCAACATAGGGCTCACCATTCCCCGGCTTGATATTTACAAATGACGGGGTAATAGACATCAAGTCAACTTGATTTCTTTCAGCTTTTTAATAGACTCTGGCTGATGATTAAACGTTGGCCTCCCTGGTGAAACTGGGCATCCGTCAGGATATCAGTAATTGTGACTGGATACTACTAAACTTCTGGATCCCCTCTTTGTTGTGCCTCCCAAATTCCCTTTTGAATTCCAGACATTGGAATAATTAATGTTGCTCCAGGAGGGTCCTGGGAGGGGTGCAGGTTCCCAGGACAGGGCTGGTGGGGTAGGGGCAAAGCTCTTTCCCAGGCAAACCTGCACCTTGTTCGGCTTATCTGAAGGAGCAGTGGACCTAGAGCACCAAAGACAAGGTATTGCCAAGGGAGCTTCTTCACCCTCTACTCTTGGGGATAGTTCCTCCTCGCTATCTGACCCTTGGTGGGTTTCTTCCTCACTCTCACTGTCAGATTGCAAGGGCTTTAAGGCAAGCGAAATCAGATTGCATAAAGACCACACCAAGCTCAGGATGATTTCCCTGGTCTGACGTGCCTTTTTCAATTCAGACACCAACTGTTTCCATTGTTTCAAATCTAATGTACCTTGCACAAGAAGCCAACCGCAATGCTTTTGCACAGTGGCAAACAGCTGCTCAAACATCTCCCATTTCACTTTTACTCTGGAAGTGTGCAGCAGCAAGTGAAGCAGCATTATATATTCTGCATGCTTTGAGCTATTCTGCCCCATTGTTACCCTGATTATAAAATCCCTGAAAGTCAGTCAACTCACTGTACCCCAGGAGGTTTTCCATGCTCATTCTTTCAGGTCTCCGTGGCGTTATTTTTCATTTTTATTTTTCTTGTTTTCACTTTTCTTTTCCAATCAGTCAGACACTTTCCTCCTCTGGTCCCTGTTCGGGTGCCAGTTGCCAGGATTGCTCTTAGGAACAGGGGATAAGAGAGGGCACCTCAGAATAAGAAACTCAGAGAGTGCTAGAAAGGTGGGGCCAAGGGGCCAACAGCCTCATGGACTGACAGTCCTTAATACCCTGCCTTCCACCTGTTTATTGAGCTCATACACAGAATTGCTTCAAGCGGCTTATGCAAACAATTTTATCATTACAGTGGATTTGCTTATGAAACCTTTGGTTTTCTAACTACATAACTGTATCTATCTTGTTTTGGGGAGTGAACAGTTACAGGAACACTGCTCCAATGCTTTCCCACAGTGGCCTTTGCCCAGTGCTCCAGGCCTGGTGTTCTTGATGTTGTGCCAACTCCCACTTTGTCCTTGCTCTACTTTCTGCCCCAGATACATATATATATATAAATATATTACATATGTATATTCATACATATATATATACATATATTCAGTGGAAATCTATGGCACAATTTAAAAAAATTCATGAAATCATGCCTTTTACAACAACCTGAATGGAACTGGAATTGATTATGGTAACTGAAGTAAACCATAAAGGAAAAGAAAAGCACAGGATGGTTTAACTGAGGTATAGAATATGAAGAAACAAAACAAATGAACAGGCAAATCTCAACAAAATTCACAGGATACACAACTGTGGCTATGTGGGGGGTGAGAGGGTATAAAAGAAGGAAGGAGTTGGTAAAGAACCAACTTTGGTGGTAAAGAATGCTGGGACTCTGGTGGAGGTGTGATGTGAAAAGCACACAGCCTGAGGTACAAATTAAATATCCTAAAAAGCATGTGGCAGTGTGTAATAATAAAACATTTAAAATAATAACAAAATAAAATTATGTGTAATTTTGATGTGGAAAAAAGTCAGAAGGCCATTATATTCAAAGTGCTAAAAGAAAAAAACTGCCGTCCAAAAATACTGTGTCCAGCAAAACTGTCCTTCAAAAGTGCAGGAGCAATACACACATTCCCAGACAAACAAAAGCAGAAGTAGTTCAACACCACGAGACAAGTGCTGCAAAAGGTGCTCAAGGGAGTCCTGCTGTGTGAAATGAAAAGTCACTAGATAGTAACTTAAAGACATGTAAAAATAAAGATCTCAATAAAACTAAAGAGATGAGCAATTATAAAATTGCAAAAATATTACTGCAACAATGGTTGATAACTACACATTCGATTTCCTATACGATATGAGAAACTAACACACTTAAAGAAAAAAATTATTAGTTTAAAAGTTACTAGTATTACAATGTGTATCTTCAAATTTTTTTCCATATGATTTTTTTAAAGCAATGCATTTAAGCAAATTATTTGTGCTTTTGCACAATGTATATACATATAATTCTGTGGCATCAACAATAGACTGGGGTGGAGAGGCGTTGTAAAGGGAACATAGTTTTGTATGCAATTCATGCTAAGATTATGTAAATTCAAATTAGTGTTATAACATTAGAATGTTAAATGTGATCTCCATGGTAACCACAAAGATGATAGCTATACAATATACATAGAAGGAAACAAAAAATGGAATTTAAACATTTCATTACAGATTATCAATTAAATGTAAAAGAAGAGAGAAATTCAGAAAATAAAAGACAAAATAAGCCATAAGGATTATAGAAAATAGCAAAATGGAAGAAATCCCTCCTTATCAGTCATTTAAAAGTATGTTAATTAAACTCTCCAATCAAAAGACAAAGATTGGCATAAAGGATAAAAACACATAATCCAACTACAGTCTTATGATGCAGAATGATGTTTCCATCAATGACTGACTTAATATACAGCAGTGGGTCTTCTATGTAACCTAAATTTGTAGCAGGCAATATCATCTAAGTTTATGTAAGTATGATATAAAATATTCACACAACAAAATCACCTCATATCTCAGAGCATACCCCCATTGTTAAGCAATAAGACTGTATATGCTGTCTATAGGAAACTCATTTTAGATCCAAATACAAATAGATAGATTGATAATAAAAAGAATGAAAAAATAATTCCATATAGAACAAAAGACCCTGTATAGCCAAAGCAATCATGAAAAAAAAAAGAACAAATATAGAGGTATCACTTACCCAGATATTGAACTACACTACAAAGCAATAACAATCAAAACTGTATGGTACTGGAATAATGACAGAGACACAGATCAACTAGAACTAATAGCAATATACAAAACATCCCACTCAAAAATAGAATACACATTCTTCACAAGTGTACATGAAATGAGACATTTCCCAGGCTGGATCATATATTAGGTCACAAATTAAGTCTTAATAGATTTTAAAAGCTAGATATCATACAAAGTACTGACCATAAAAGGATAAATTTAGAAACCAATAACAAGAAAACCTGGAGAAATATTCATAGGACTGTGGAAATTAAACACTACACTTTTAAACAAGTTGATCAAAGAAGAAATCACAAGGGAATTTGGAAAATACTTAGAGATGAATGAAAACGAAAACAAAACATAACAAAACTTATTGGACACAGAAAAAAGTAGTGCTATGGGGAAATTTTATAGCAATAAATACTTATATAAAAAATAAAGATCTCAAATCAAAAATCTTACTTTACAACCTAAGAAACTAGAAAACCAAAGCTTTCAAGGGAGTAAATAATAAAGATTAGAGCAGAAATAAAATGGAGAATGGAAAAACAAGAGAGAAAATCAATGAAACCAAAATATAGTTCTTTGAAAAGATCAACAAAATTGACAAAATCATTGGCTAGATGTACAAAGAAAAAAAGAAAGACCCAAATTACTAAAATCAGAAATAAAAGTGAGGCATTACTACTGATTCTACAAAAATAAAAATGATCATGAGATACTAAAAAACTGAATACCTAGGTGAACTAGAAATTCCTAGAAATATGAAAACCTACCAAGGCTAAATTATGAAGAAAGAAGCAGCCTCAATAGATCTATAGCTAATAAAGAAATTAAAGTAGTAATCAAAGCTCCTAACAAAGAAAATCCCTGTACCTGATGGCTTCGCTGTTGAATTCTGCCTAACATTTAAAGAAGAAATAATTTCAATCTTTCTCAAGAATGTCCTCAAAACTAAAGAGTAAGGAATTCATTCTAACTTATTCTAAAGAGTTAAAATTACCCTGATATAAACATCAGACAAAACACTATAAGTAAAGAAAATATTCTTTATGAATTTGATGTAAAAATATCTAATAAAATACCAAAAAGAATTGAGCAGCATATTAAAAGGATTAAACAGAATACATAAAAATCAAACTAATACACTACATCACAAGAAAAGGCATGCCTTGGTGGCTCAGGTGTTAAGTCTGTTGCTGGCCCATAGTCCATGTAAAGCATTTGGAAGTTCTTCCTCTCTCTTTCTTCCTGTGTACCTGCCTATTTGCCTTCATTCTTGCCTGCTTCCTTCCTTTAGAAAAAAAAAAATGAAGGAAGGAAAAACCAAATAATCATCTTGATTGAGACAGGAATATTATGTGATAAAATTCAGTACATTTTAATGATAAATATACTCAATATACTAGTAATATAAAGAAATACAACTTAATAAAAGTCATATATGAAAAACTCAGAGCAAGCGTACTGAATGGTGAAATACAAACTGTTTTCTTTAAGATTAGGGACAATGTAAGGACATAGTCTTAGAAGTTCTAGCTGAAACAATCAGGTAAGATAAAGTTAAAAACAACTTGGAAGAGACAGAGCAAGTATCAGAACCACATATATCAGTGATATTGCAGTTATAAGACCAGGAATTTACAAGTATGATTAATATGCTAAATAAAGTAGGCAAGAACAAGACCATGTAAGAACAAATCATCAATGTAAGCAGAGAAATGTAAATCCTAAAAAATAAAAAATAAGTGCTAGAGATATAAAGCACTGTAAAAAAAAAAATGAAGAATGCCTCTGAGAGACTTATTAGTAGACTGGACACAACTGTAGAAAGAATCTCTGGAGTTGAAATTTAACAAAACTCCAAAACTGAAAAGCAAAGAGCACAAAGACTACAATTTAAAAAATAGAGCAAAATATCCAAACACTGTGAGAAAGTGCAGGGTGTATAACATACAGGTAACGAGAATTCTAGAAGGAAAAGAAAGAGAAAAGAACAGAAGAGACATTTGATTATTAATAATTTCTCCCAAATTTATGTCAAACCCAAAACTACAGATGTAGGAAGCTCAGAACACAATGCAGAATTTTAAAAAAGAATACAACATTTAGGCATATTATTTTCAAAAGCAGGATATTAAAGATAAAGTCCTGGAAGAAGCAGGGTGGGGGTTCACGGTAGGTGCACTTTACCTACAGAGGAAAAAGGATATTAATAACATGCAACTTCTTAGGAACAAAGCAGCAAGAAGAGAAGGAATGAAATATTTAAAGTATTGGCAGAAAGGAACCACCAAACTAGAATTCTGTACCCTGAGAAATTTTCCTCCAAAAGTGGAGAAATAAAAGATTTTCCAAGATAAATAAAAATGGAGGTAATGTGTTGCTATTAGGTCTGCATTGCAAGAAATGTTGTTTTCTAGAGAAATAGAAAATAACATTAAGTAGAATCTCATAAAGGGAATCAAAGAAGGAATAAGTGAAAGTCAAATCTAAATGCTTATTTTTCTCATTTTGAATTGATCTAAAAAGAATGTTTAAAATAATAGCAGCAATGTATTCAATTACAAATGCTCATGTGCATATATATATACATGCACACACACACACACACACACACACACACACACACACATTATATGCACACACATACTGTCAGCTTAGCTCAGAGACTACCATAGGCTAAATAAAAGGGCAATCCATTTCATCTGGTCCTTTGGGGATTCAATCAACAGATCAAAATGACAATTCTTTGAAAATAAGGTATATTTTGTTCTCCCTAGTACTACATACCTGAAGTATAAGTATGGATTTTTATCTTCAAAGCACTACCAAAGTGGAGTGGAGGTGAGGGAAAACCAGGGTAAATGCCAAAAGATTATTTTACCAAGATTCAATTGCTTTTTCTTGATTAATTATTCCCTTCATTGTAGTAAGCTTTTGATTGATTTACAGTCTTGAAAAACTAGAGTTTGACATTTTTTTACCACATTATCACTGATACTATGGAGGGATAAATGTTGGGATTTCTCTGTTCTGTTATTTTTCCCTTTTGTTATTCAACGTTAGTATTTAATGTTAAATCAGTGAAAGCCTGCAAGGGTCACAAAGTAAAATAAAATCATAGTGCCGTCTGCTGGTAAAACAAAAGAAAAGCAGTTCAGTTCCATGTAGCTGATGGGAAAGCAGAAAAAGATGATAAAGAATCATCTGAGACCTCAAGGTATTATGACATCACAAAGAGACAATAATACCTGTGTCCAAAAACTAAATTCAAACACATGGAAGATTATATCATTTAATGGATAAAGTATTTAAAATAACAATCATAAAGAAACTCAAAGATACACAAAAAATCTCAGAAAAACAATTCGAATAAATACAAGAGGACTCAGAAAAGCAAGTCAAAGAGACACAAGAAAGCCATCAAGATAATTCAACAAATTTAAAGAAAGAAACTAATGAGCAGAAGATATAAATTGAAACTTTAAATAAGAAAGTGAATTCAAGATGCAAAAAACTAAATAAAAAATAACAATAGTAATATAGAAAGCATGAAAGTAGAATAGACTAAATGGAATAACAGATTAGTGAACTCAAACATACAAATAGAAATGAACCAGGTATATGAAGCAAGAGACATTAAATATAAAAAATGAAGAAACACTAATGAGAGTTATTGATTCCATTAGGAGAAACAACATAAAAAAATGGGAATCCATGAGGGCAAACAGATTGAAACAAGCAAACAGAGAACTTATTCAAAAACTTTGCAAACTGGAGAAATAACCATTAAATACACAGGTCAACGAGGCTAACAGAACACCTGTTTAACTAAATACACAGACCTACACCAACACACATAATAGTGAAACTGTCGAGTCGAAGATGAAGAAAAAATATTAAAGGTGACCAGAAAAAAAAATAAAAGTAACATATAAAGGTGAACTCCCATCAGTATATCATCTGACTTCGCAGCAGAAACTGCAAGAGAGTGGAATGACATATTCAAAACACTCTAATATTAAAACTGCCATATTTGAAACACTCTAATATTAAAACTGCCAGCCAAAAATACTATATCCTGCAAAAGTATTTCAAATATGAAGGAGAAATAAATGGTTTTCCCAGTTTTTACAAAAGCTGAAGGACTTCACTATTCAAAGAAGCTCTTTTATCTAAATCAGTAAAGAAGAAATTTCACCAAAATATTAAACGAGGCAATAAATAGAGGAAAACAGAAAACAAAGGTCACTAATAAGCTCTTATATATCTATAATTACCTTTATTGTACATGGATTAAACTCACCAATCAAAAGGCAGAAAGGACAATAGATTAAAAAGCAAATTCCGACTACATGCTGCTAACAAGAGACAAACACAGACTTAAACATATGGAAAATGGTCCTCAAAGCCAATGGTAAATTTAAAAGACAGGAATCATTCTTACATCAGATAAAATAAGCTTCTAGACAAAAAGGTTAAAAAGAGACAAAGATGGACATTATGTACTGATGTTCAACAACACAGTAATATTGGGGAACTTTAACACTCCACTTACATTAATGAATAGATCATCCAAACAGAAAATCAACAAGGAAATAATCTCCTTATATAACAAATTAGAAGAGAAGAACTTAATAGCTATTTACAAAGCACTTCTCCTCAAAACAACAGAATACATATTCCTTCCAAGTGTTCATAGAATATTCTCAAGGATAGACCATATGTATCACAAAATAAGTATCAACAAATTTATAAACATTGAGATCACATCAAGCTTCTTTTCAGATCACAATGGCATGAAACTAGAAATCAACTAGAAAAGAGGGTAAAACCACGAATTTGTGGATAATAAACAACATGCTACTAGTTTAATGAGGAAATAAAAAGTGAAATAAAAAAATCTGCAGTCAAATGAAAATGAAGTCATAAATTTATCGGAACCTATGGGGTGAAAAGAAGTACTAAGAGGTAAGTTATTATCAATACACACCTACCTCAGGAAACAAGAAAAATCATAGGGGCACTCTGGTGGAGTAGCAATTGAGTCAAATGCCTCCAAAGAAGTGCAGGTCACATACCCCTGGGTTCCACAACCAGTGCGAACAACTAAATAAAAGCAAAATATAATGCATCTTCTTCCTCTCTCTTCAGGCCTGCCTGCCTACCTACTCACCTTCATTCCTGCCCACACTTCTTTGGGGAAAAAAAATTTTCTAAGACTAAATCAGGAAGATATAAAAAATCTGAACAGATCAATCATGACTAAAGAAACTGAAAAAGTAATCAAAAGCCTCCACAAAAACAAAATCCCAGGACCAAATCTTTTCACTAGTGAATTCTACTGAACTTTCAAATAATATTTAATGCCAGTCCTTCTCAAATTATTTCAAAAATTTGAAAAAGGCAAATTTCCAAACACATTTCATGAAGTCAAACTTACTGTTTCCAAAACAGACAAGAGCAGCACAAAAAATAAAATTATATACCAGTATCTCTGCTGGACATAGATTCAAATACTCTCACAGAAATACTAGAAAACTAAATTCAACAACTCTTTTAAAAAATCATACACTATGATCAAATGAGATTTATTATAGGAATCTAAGGGTGATTTAACAGACACATTATTAAATGTGAAATACCACATCAATAAATGTGATATACCACATCAACAAAAGGAAGGAAAAAAATCATTTGATCATCTCAAAATATGTGAAAAAGCATTTGACAAAATCCTTTTATGTTAAAAACCTGAAAATCTGCATTAGGTAGACCATCTCAACATAATAAATGCAATAAATATATGAAAAACCTATAGCCAAAATCATACTCAAAGGGAAAAAGCTGAAATGTTACCATCTAAGATCAGAAAGCATTTGTCCCCTCTCACCATTATTATTCAATATTCTGCTGGAAATCCCAGCCAGTGCAACTAGACAAGAAAAGGACATAAAATAAAGAAGAAAAACTACCATTATTTGAAGATGACATGGAGAGGGAGGGAGAGAGAGAGAAAGAAAGAGAGTGAGAATTCAAAGGCTCCAGCAAAATGCTATTAGAAATACAGTAACATGGCAGGCTACAAAATATGTAAAATCTGATGCACTTCTATACAGAAATAATAAACTCACCAAAAGAGAACTCAGGAAAACAATCCCATTTACAACTGCATTTAAAGAATGAAATACTTTGCATAAAATGGAAAAATGCATACACTGTAAACTGAGACCTTGTTAAAGAACTAAAAGTCATAAAGGAATGGGAAAATATTTCGTGCTCATAGAGTAGACTAAAATTATTAAAATTGCTATCTTACCTAAAGTAATATATGAATTCAATGCATCACCATCAAAATCCAAATGACATTCTTCACATAAATAGAAAAAAAATCACATAATTTAAACCCCAAAAAATAAATCCTTAGAAAAAAAAAAAAAGAACAAAAATCAGAGGTATTATGCTCCTTGCCTTCAAACTACTACAAAGCAATCACAATCACACAAGCATTGTATTGGAATAAAAACAGACACGAATCAATAAACCAGAATTGAGAGTGCAGTATAAACCCACAGATATCTGAACAAATAATTTATGACAAAGGAATGAAGACCATATAATGAAGAAAGGAAAATCTCTTCAATAAATAGTGTTGTGAAAAATGAACAGCTACATGCAAAAAAAAATGAAACTAGGCTTCTATTTACCAACATACACAGAAATGAATTCAAAATGGATTAAGGACTTGGATGTAAGATCTGAAGCCATAAATTACATAGAAAAAAACACAGACAATCTACTCCCAGACAGTGGGCTAAGCGATGTCATTGGGAACTCATCTCAAGTGCAAATGAAACACAAGTCAAAACAAATGGAACTGCATCAAATTTAAAAGCTTCCTCACAGCAAAAGAAACTATCATAAAAATAAGACATCCCACTGAATGGGAGAAGATAACTGTACATTATACATCCGGCAAGGTGTTAATATACAAAATATAAACAACTCACAAAACTCAACAACAATAAAATAAATAATCCAATTAAAAATAGGCGGAAAGGATGACTCTTCATCTGTGAAGAAGCACACCACAGCGTAGGAAACACGAAGAGAATGTGAAAGACCATTCTCAGAAACGGACTGACTTCTGATCAATATGGCAACCTGGTAGGAATGAGACTCATGTCTGCCCCACAGAGCAACTAGAAATGTACCTATTTTCCAGAAACAAACACTGAGGAAAAACAGGCACAGACACAGCCACAATCCGGACAACAAAAGGGTAGGCAAAAACATCCGGATTCACAGCTACAGATAAGACTCAGACTTGGGATTCCAGCGGAGCGGGTGGAAGTGTGGGAAGAACAAGCCCTCCCAGGAGTTGTAAAAGCAGTGAAGAGCCCACCCACTGGTTCCTGGATATGGAGCTGGGGGAGAGGGTCTAGGCGCAAGGTAGAAGAGTCATGAGTGCTCCAGTTGTTTGAACAAGAGGCCTGGTGAGAAAATTATGTTGGACACCACCATAACCAGAAGACAGCAAGGGGAATTGCTCACCCTCATCAACCCCTCCCATCATATTGCCCAGAGACCCAGGACCCATCCACCAGAAATTCTACTGACCAGAAATCCCGCCCTCAGGCTTAAAGGGTGAAGAGTCTTCCAGAGGTGGAAACCGGCAATGCTACCCATAGCACCACCTTGTGGGAGTAGGTGAAACTTCAGCTTTGTTGCAAATTTTGAGTCAAAAGCAAAATATCATTGCAATTGGGAGCTGGGACACTGGAGGAAAGCTTTGCAACCCCCACACAAACTCCAAACCCATAGATTTAACTTTCGGGCAACAACAGAGGGCTCACATAACAACTTCAACAGATCCAATCAGTGGTAACACCGCAAAACTCAAGAAATCCCAGTGTCCAAATCACGATCCAGGTTTACTTGATGCAAGTCAATACCCTACACAAGGCCAACACTGCAGGAAAACCTAATCCACAGAAACATATACAAAATGTCAAACAGAGCAAAGACACAGAGAAATATGTGAAATGATGGACCCATTCAAAAAAACAGGGAAAAGTCTGAAAGCAACAGATGTCTGTAAACTACCTGAGGATATATTTAGGGCAACAGTGATAAATATATTCATGGAAATCAAGAAAACAATAGAGAAAGAAAAAGAGCAACAAAAAAGAGAGAGAAGAAATGAAGCAGCTCAAAACAGATATCAAAGGAATAAAGAACACAATAGCTGACCTAAAGAATTCAATAGAAGGACACAAGAATAGGAAGGATAAAGACTCCAAAAGAATTAGTGACCTAGAAGAAAAAGTAGAAGAATTCACTCAAGAAAAACCAGCAAAAAGATAAAAAGAATGCAAATAAATGAAAACAGCATTTGAGACTTACAGGATAACATCAAAAGAAACAACATTCACATTATAGGGGTCCCAAAAGGAGAAGAGAGGAAAAGGGGACAGAAACTGTGTTTGAAGAAATAATAGCTGAGAACTTCCCTAACCTGAAGAATAAAATCAAGCCTCCAGACCCAGGGAGCTAATAAAAGAAACCCAAGCAGACCTATACCAAGACACATTGTCATTAAAATGTCAAAAATACAAGATAAAGAAAAAAAATCTTAAAATCATCAGAGAAAAACAAGTCACATACAAAGGAGTCCCCATAAGACTGTCAGTGGATCTTTCAAGTGAAACTCTACAGGCCAGGAGAGAATGGCATGATATATGCAAAAGGCTGAAGGAAAATAATTTTCAACCTAGGATACTATACCCTGTGAGATTATCATTCAGAACTGAAAGAACGATAAAAAGCTTTTCCAATAAGCAAAAGTTAAAGGAATTTATTACCACAAAACCGGTTCCACAAAAAAAATACTAAAAAATGCTATATATGTGTAGAATAATTACTACAATAAAATAAATTTAAAAACACTACATAAAGTGTAAAGAAACCCCACTTAAAAACAGGGCTACTAGACCTATTCATCTATATTCATTGGTCTGCAATTTTCTTCCTTGGTGATGTCTTTGCTGGCTTTTGGTATCAGTGTGATGTTGGCCTCGTGGAGTGTTTGGGAGTGTTCCCTGTTCTTCAATATTTTGGAAGATTTTGAGTAAAATAGGTACCAATTCTTCTCTAAGCTTTGGTGAAACTCATTAGAAGAGCCAATCTGTTCCTGGATTTTTATTTTTAGGGAGATTTTTAATTGTGACTGTTTTGTGGGGCCTGTTCAAGAACTTGGCCTATATTATCTTATTTAAGATAAGCCTAAGATATAGATTCTATTATCCTCATTTTAAAGATGAGAAAACCTAAGCTAAGACATCTGCCTAGGTTTATACAGTACACAAGTGTCAGAGCCAAGGTTCAAATTTATCTTCTATGCCCAAATCCTGTGTGCTTAATATTTTATCCTGTTTACTTTTATTATTGATAGTTTTATTTAAAAGACAATGCTATCCAAATTTTTTAATTTTACTTTCATCACGCTGAGTTTTTTTCTTTTTAGCTACCTTACTCCTCTTGATAATTCCAATTTTTAAATTTTCTAAATTAAGAAACTGTGACATAAGCTTATATTATGAATTTTTATATATTCTACTATGTTCATTATAAAGTTAAATTGTTTTGGAAATATCCAATATATTATACTCTGAAGTAAGTATTTAATGTGACAAGTTATGCTCCTTTCTTGGGCTGAAATCAAAACAATAAATTTCTCTGAATTGATGGGAGAAGAGGGGGAGGTGGGCAGAAGTGTGCGCCCTGGTGGTCTAGCAAATACATCTGCCACCTCTAGCCTGGGCAAACTACAGACATCCCAAGACCCAGGTTCACATCCTGGGGCCAGGGGAACAGGCAAGATAAACAATTAAATAAAAATAAAGAAAATGCCTCTCTTTCTCTCCCTTCCTGCCTGTCTACTCCTTCATTCCTGCCTGTACCTTTTCTTTAAAATGAAAAAAAAGTGGGGGGGAAAGATCTAAATGGACACTTATCAGAGAAGGTTTACAGTTGGCTAAAAGACACATGAAAAGGTGTTCATTCTCTCTTATTATTAGAGAAATGAAAATCAAAACATCCATGAGATATCTCCTCACACCTGGGAGAATGGCTACTATCCAACAGATTGGAAAAAAGTGCTGGTAAGGGTTTTGATAAAAGGGAACTCTTATACATTGCTGGTGGGATTCTAAATTTGTGTAGCCACATGGAAAGCAGTATGGAGCTTCCTCAAAAAAATGAAAAGTAAAAATTCCATATGATCTCATTATCCCACTTCTGGGTATATACCTATAAATCATACACACACAAAAAAAAACACTAATTCAAAGAGATATAAAATCCCTTGTTCATTGCAGCATTAGTTATAACAGCTAAGAGCTGGAAACAATCTAAGTGCCCACCAACTGATGAATGAATAAAGATGTGGTATATACACATAATAGAAGATAACTCAGCTATATGAAAAAAAAGACATGATGCACCCTGATGGAGTAGCAGTTTGTTCAACTGCCTCTGGCTGAAGCACAGGGCACATATATCCCAAGAACCCAGGTTTGCATCCCAGGCCAGGGAGAACAACAAAGATGTATAACTAAACAAAATAAGTGCTTCTTCCTTCTTTCTCCTCCTGTCTCTCTCTACTAGCCTTCATTCCTACCTGCACCTTACCTTTAAAAGAGAGAGGGAGAGGGAGAGAGAGAGAAAGAGAGAGAGAGAGAGAGAGAGAGAGAGAGAGAGAGAGAGAGAGAGAGAGAGAGAGAGAGAAATCACCATTTTCAAAAACGTGAGTGGACCTATGACTATGCTAAGTGAAGTAAGTCAGAAGAAAGACAAACACTGTATGATTTAATTCATACTGCTATATAGAGAAAATAAACCAAATCAAAATAGTCAAGTCTGCAGAATCAAATTAGAGGTTAACAGAAGGGAAAGCAGAGGGATGCAAAATCAACTAAAATGTGTCCATTTATTGTCTTTTTAAAATATTTTTAATATTTTTTTATTTTTACTGTAGCAGTTATTCCACACATTAAAATAATTTCCTATGTACAGATTTCCCATTTCTTAGATATATTTCAACATATCATGCCCTCCACCAAATCGCCAAATGTTCTTCACCATTGTCCAGTGGACTTTGCCACCATTTGCCCCCGTCCTCCCCATTCCTTTTTGGTAACCTCAGTTCTGTTGCAAATGTTTCAGGGTTGGTTATGTTTATTTGTTTTGTCTATTCATATTATGCCTATGAGTGAGGTCTCCTGGTATCTATCTTCTTTTGACTTGTTTCACTTAGCATCATCCCCTCTTGTTCTATCCATGTTGATTCAATGACAGGGCTGATATGTGCTGTGCAGTATTACATTGTATATATGTACCACATCTTTATTCATTCATCTGATGTTGGGCACTTAGGTAATTTCCACTACTTAGCTATTGTGAATAGGGCTGCAATAAATGGGGATGCATACATCTCTGCAGATGGATGCTTTTGTATCTTTTGGGTAGATGCCCAGAAGTGGAATGATGGGATCATATGGGATTTCCATCTTCAGTTTTTTGAGGAATTTCCAAACTGTTTTCCATAGTGATTGAACCAATTTGCACTCCCACCAATAGTGCAAAAGTGTTCCCTTTTCTCCACATCCTCACCAGCATTTGTTGTTTCTGGACTTTTCGATAATAGCCAGTCTTTCAGGTGTAAGGTGATTATCTCATTGTTGTTGTAATTTGCCATCTACATAACCTCTTCAGAAAAGTGTCTCTCCAATTCCTCCGCCCATTTTTTTATTGGATTACCTATTCTTCAGTTGTTGAGTTTTATGTGTTCTTTGAATATTTTAGGTATTAAGCCTTTGTTGGAAATATCAAATGCAAATATCTTCTCCCAGTTAGTAGGCTTCCTTTTGGTTTGGGTGATATTTTCTTTTGTTGTGAAGAAGCTCCTTAGTTTGATGTAGTCCCAGTTGTTAATTTTTTCTTTTTGTTTCCTTAATGGTGGAGCTGAGAGTCCTCAAAGGCTTCTCTGCAACTGATGTCATGGAAAATCTTTCCTATGGTGTCTTCTAAGAGCTTTATGGTTTCTGGCCTTCTGTCTAAGTCTCTAGTCCATTTGGAGTTAATTTTTGTGAATCATGCCAGAGAGTAGTCTAGCTTCATTCTTTTGCATGTGGCTGTTCAGTTTTCCCAACACCATTTGTTGAAGAGACTCCTTTTTCCATCACATGCTTTTGGCTCAAAAGGGGTCATTTTAAGAGGGATAAAGTTGAACTGTTAATGATTAATTTAATGCAGTATTTAACAGATGTTTATTTATAGTTATACATAACTTAAACCAATTAATACTATAACATTTTGTTATACTGCAATGTTATTTCAATAAAATATTTAAATTGCCCTTTTGATTTCTTTTTGCCCTAGGTATTCTTTATAATTATATTGTTTAGCTTTCAAATATTTGAGATTTTCCAGATAACTTTGACTCCATTGTGAAGAGTAGAATTTGCATAATTTGAATCATTTTAAATTCATTGAGAATTATTTCTAGTCCTGATTATGGTCTATCTTAGTAAATAAATATCCCCTGTACACTTGAAAATAATATGTATTCTGCTGTCAACAGGTACAGGTTGGTTGACAGTATTGTTCAAGATTTTTATAGCCTTGCTGATATTCTATGTACTTTTTCTATCAATTATTGAGAGAATGCTATTGAAATTTTTAATCTTGGATCTCTTTTATTCATTTTTTTCTTTGTATATTTTTAAACTGTTATTAGATGCATAAAGGAGTATTATTTGTTTTTGCTTTTGATGAACAGATACTCTTGGTTACTAATAATATTCCTTGCTCTGAAACCTACATTGGTATTAAAATAGCAATTCCAGCTTTATTTTGATTCACATTAGCATGGTTTATTTTCCCCAATCTTTTATCTAAAATCTTTTATAGTGAGTTTTTTTGTAAGTAACATATAGTCTAGTCTTGCCTTTTTATCCAATCTGACAAGCTTGTTTGTTTTAATAGCAGTGTTTAGTCCATTTACATTTAATGAGACTGTTGATAATGGTGAAGGTTAAGTCAACAATCTTGCTACTTGTGTTTTATTTGCCTCATTATCCTTTTTTCTGTTTTCCTATTTTCTGACTTCTTTTGAATTGAATATCTGTATAATTCCATTTAATCTCCTATGTTAACTTATCAACTAAAACTCTTTATGTATTATTTTACTGACTGCTTTAGAGTTTATAGTATATAGTTTTAACTTACCCTATACCAATTAATATTATCATTTCACATGTAGTCTCTCACCTTCTAATTGTTTACTTCCTCCCACTTTAATGCTATTGTAATAAATTTTACTTCTACATGCTACAAAACATGGTTCATATTTTTGGTTTATATAATTACTTTTAAGAGATTTCAATTAAAAGAATAAAGTATTTTACATTTATTTACACGGTCACTATTTCTTTTTTTTACTATTTTGTTTATATACATATTTCCATCTGTTATCTTCTTTCTTTAACATTTCTTGTTTAAATTTTTCCTACTACATACCTGATAACAATAAATTTTTACTTTTTTGTGTATTAAAAAGACTGTATTATACTTTCATTTTAAAGGCTATTTTTGCTAGGATTATAATTTTATGTTGACAGTTTTACTCTTACAGTTCTGCAAAATTGTTTACCCACTAGCATGGCCCGGTAACCCAGTAGATATGGCCATTGGACATAGTTCACATGCATCTTAAGGACCCAGGTTCGAAATCCCGGTCTAGGGGAAACAACCAAGATGAACAACTAAATAAATAACTGTTTCTTCCTCCTCTCTCTCTCTGCCTACCTGCCTACTTGCTTTCATTCCTGTCTGCGTTTCCCTTAAAAAAAAAAAAAAAAAAACCTGTTATCCATTGTCTTCTCATCTGCATTTTGTTCAATGTGAAATCTGCCATCATTTTTATCATTATCTACATATAATGTGCTTACCTCCTCTAGCTTTCAGTAAGATTTTCTTTTTATCACTGGCAAATGCAGGACTCACCTTGTTTATTTCTAATGTTACAGATCATTATATTTCATTCCCTGATGTTCAATGTCTTTAAAGTCATTGTTTCATTTATTTATCTGTTTTTTTAAGACTTTAGAAAAGAAAGTAATTCCAGTTCCTATTACTCTATCTTGGTTGAAAACGTAAGATCCAGAGAGTGACATTTTGATATTACTAGCCCTAGAAGCATCTTTGATATTCAGTAAATATGTACATATCTACATAAAATATTATTTTTTAAATTATAAAGCTTTTAGCTGAGTCATAGGTTTAGTTATAGACAATTGTTTTTCATTACAGTCTAGATAATTTGCAGTTTTTATTTTATTTTCTGTATAAAAAATTCTTTGCTTTTTCAATCATTAGAATTTTAGATATCACTGCTGACTTGTTTATTTCTAAATGTTACAGTTTCCATCAGAGACTGTGCCTCTCAGAAATACATTAAGATTTTCTTTGTCACATGATCTTAATTTTTGTAAGTGTCATATAAATTTATTTTCCTCTTTAAAATGTTTTCATCTTCTCTGTGGGTGCTGGAAAAGCACACCATTTCCTACTTTGTAGTTTATGGTATAAACTCGAAGCTCATAGCCTTGTGAGGCCCAAAATCCTGTTTTCTATCCAATTGATCTCTTTCAATAACTTTGTAGGGTTGTTTCAGAATTCAAAGCCAAGAATTTGACTCTTTATTTTTGATGAGTTCGGTCTTCCCCTCACTGAGACCAAAAAGAAAAAAAATCTCAGCCTCATAAGTCTATTTTAATATTATAAGGATTACAAGGTTAAACAGAATTGTCAAGAAAGAAAATTATCTATAATATTTTGAAATATAATCTCATTTCACACATTTTGATAATTATACTTCTTTTCCCAAAAAAAATCTCCTTACATGGCTTAATTCTCTGACTGTTCATGCAACACAGGAAAACAATGCCTCTGGAGTCTAAAAGAATTGTCACTAATGGCCACTTCCAAGTTACCTGAGACAAGTTATTTAAATGCTCCATTACAAACATGTAAAATAGTGATGTGTGACCTATAGGGACTAAATTAGCTGTTAAATGTAAAATGCCTACCACCATACATGATCTATAACAGCACCTCAATAAATGTTAGATGTTAAGGAAATAATTTACAAGGTCAAAAAATTCTTTAAGTGGCTCAAACAAAAGCCAAAGACTTTATTGTGCTGATGAGATGACTCCTCATTTGAAGCAGTCAGAGTTTTCACAGAAGCAGGGTTTTGGGGCAGGGGTTGTTTGCTTTTTTACTTTAAGTGAAACTGAAAATTGGGGGTCATTCTTATTTTCATGCTCCTGCCCATGGTTAGTTGGTACCATCCTAATTACCATGAAGACAGTATTGTCTGATAATTATTTCTGTAAATGGCATAATTTATTAGCTAATCAAAATTCATAGGGCTGGGAGCCATAGATAGAAAAAAACTAGAAGAAAAGAAAGGGGAGGAAAGATGTAAGGAAAGAAGGGAGGGAGGGAGGCAAAAGGAGAAGGCAAGAGAGAACTGGGGATGCTCAAAAGGAATCAGAAAAATAACATTTTACTCTTAATCTGAAACTACCTTCTATATAACTTTATAAATATGCAATAAATTTAAAAGATAGATGTATAAAGAAGAAAAAAGCAAAACAAAATACCATCATCCAAAATAACCACTGCTAACATTCTGGACTACATTTTTCTGATTATTCCATGCAAATTCTATCTATATCTCTCTCCTCTCTCTTCATATATATGTATATATATACATATATACACACACATATATACACATATATATACATATATATACTCATATATATACATTCTTCTACAAAATTAGTATTATCTTGCTTATAAAGTTTTGAATCATC
Source organism: Solenodon paradoxus (assembly GCA_004363575.1). Classification (NCBI taxonomy): domain Eukaryota; kingdom Metazoa; phylum Chordata; class Mammalia; order Eulipotyphla; family Solenodontidae; genus Solenodon; species Solenodon paradoxus. The sequence continues at coordinate 151,030 of RJWH01000398.1, read as the reverse complement.
TTTTTAGTCTACTTGATAATAATAAGCATTTCATTATAGTTACTTTATAAATGCTGTTTTATAGATACATAAAATTCTATAATACAATAAACCATAACATTATGTATTAGGCTGAATCATATGAAATTGTTGTTTCTATGTCCCAATAACAGTCAGATATCAACATTTTCATATGGTTCAATTAATAACTATTCCTTGACTGTAGGGTACTAAGAGCATTTTCCACATTCCCCATAATAATTAATAGTGAAATCCTTGTGCACTAATCTTTGATGTTCTCTCTGATTAATATTTTAAGCCCTATTCCTCAAAATGGGATTAAATTAGGTCAAATGGTATAAATAATAATAAAATGTAACCACTTTCCATTTTAAAAAGCCTACTAGCAGGTTTGCAGGGAGCTGGAGGTGCGTTTCTTTGTGAGACTGTATACTAAAAAAAAAACAAATAAGGCAATTCTCATTTACACCAGTAATTCAGGAATATTTCCATCTTACCAAACCCTGGACACCATTGTTGGTACTGAAAAACTGATACTCAACAAACAATAATATCATCATTATTTATCTTTAAATGATCTGATTGATGGTGAGAATAACCTATTACATTTTCATTTACTATATATAATCTATTTGTATGTGAAATTCTTCCAATGATGTTCTTTGCTCAGCTTTCCATTAGTATTAGTTTGAAAAATAAGAAAATTAATCCTTCATTTATCATAACTGCTGAATATATTTTATCCCAATTTGACATTTGTCTCTTAAGGATTTTTTATGTATATACATTTTAACTTCAATGTAATTCATGAAATCTCATCTATCTTTTTATATTTACGTAGTCCCTAAGATCAGAGTCAACTATCACATTTACTTAGACATAATAAAAATTATCTTTATTCTAAAAATGTAATCCCAAATATAAATGTCATTGTTCACAATATTAAAGCCATGAACAAATATAAGTTTATCTGTAAACTCAAAATTTAAAAAATTTTAAACTCTAAATTCATATTCTGAGAGTATTCTACCATCTACACATAAGGAGAAAAACATGAATAGTTCCATATTATGTACTGAACATTTTCCTCCAACTCAAGTATTATTCAGTTCATGACCATGGCATCCATTTCAATACTAATTTTAGGACACTTTTTGGTCCTAAAATATAAGTTCATGTAACTTTCTGTGCTAGAAAAGTAATTAAATTGTATGGTTGAGCATTATGCTTTGCTTCTTCCCAAAACAAGTACCTGAATTGTTTTAACATAAATGCATATGCATATGATCTCTGCCTAACACACCAGGTAAATAATATCTGTGAGAAATATTAATCTAGCCCAAAAGATCTTTCTATTCAGTTTTATCAAACTTAAGAAATTAGGATTTAGTATTTAAGGTCATGATTTTGGTACTGTAGGAAAAATATCAATCTTCTGAGATACTATTTACAACAAAACCTTAAATCTTCACATAATGGTGGTATACATTTAAAATGTCAGAAATCTAATTATTTATGCTGCCTGATATAATTGCAAGTACTAAGAGAGAATGGCATGGGTAAACCTACCAAATATAACACATGCTGCAATTCATCTACTTTAAACTAATTAGCTTCCCTCAAGAGAAGCCAGTTCTCTTTATGGAATTCACCAAAGGAATATGATCTTTAAAATTATATTCTCTGTGGATTTCATCCAAGATAAAAAGAAAAATTCATCAATAAATATTATTTCCCCAGATCCCATGCACTGCTCATTGAAACAGGTTGAACAAAGGTGAATTCTGTGTCCTATATTTAGCAAATCTGGAAATGAAAATGAAATTTTATCCAACACAAAAGCAAACATAAATTTTCTTTAAATCTTAAGACAGAGTAATCTACCACACCTAGAGAAGTTAAGAAAAACAGAATATAAGTTTAATTGATCAAATAAAATGCAGAACAAATACATCTATGTAGAGTACATGAAAATCTGAAACAATATTTTTCACTCCCAAAATAAATCACTATGCATTTTAATTTATTGGATAAATAAGAGTTTCAGAGAGAGACAAAAAGTATTAGAGCACCATTGTTTCCCTAAGGCAAGAGATAAGGGTAGGTTATGGTTCTATTATTCTAAGAACACAGGTGAAGTAGGACTTCTAATTGGGAAACATTGTGGTCTATGAATTGATATTTTAAAAGAAATAATATCCAACAATAAGCACACAGTCATTTCATTTTACCTTCTAGTTTATTTTGCTGTTTTAATGTTTAAGAAAAGAATATTTAGGAAAGCATCATTGATTATAAGCAGAAATGTTATGTCACTCTACCTATTAAAAACATAAATGTAACTTTAACACAGTAACACAAATATTGGTAAGATAAATGGTAATGACTAGATCTTTCATTTTACCCTTTAGTTTTGATCTCATTTCTGTCACTAATTAGACCATTACATATGTAAACGTCAATGAGTTATCTAACCTCTGGAATTTCTAATGTGTGAAATGAGTATGTTAGACTAGATGATTTCAAATGACTGCCTATAAATAAATATGATGATCTTATAATTGTACTCTATTCACTTATCAATCGTTCGCTGATACTAAACATCAAATATGTTCCAGGTACCAGACTAAATACTGATTATCAGAAACTAATTCTATTATTTATTGAAGATTTATATGACAGGCACTGGTAGTAAATATTTTAAATATATTTTATCACTTATTTTAAGCTCTACAATGCCCTTACAAAGGCATTTGTACAAAGGCATATGCAGCCAAAAAAGTTGAGCTCTCGAAGGTCTAAATAATAGCTAGCTAGTCTAAAAGCCAAGACCAAACTGAGTAATCTCTGGCTACAAGCTCATGTTTAACCAAAACATCTTGGTGCCAATACAAAGTTTATGATCCAATATTTCTCGAAATGAAGTTCTCAAATCACCTGCATCAGAATAGTATGGGTTGCTTTGTTTAGAATACACATTTCAGACTGTACTCAAGTTCTCCTGAAATCATCATCTCTGGACTGGAGCCTGTATTTTAAACAAACGATTCTGCTCAGATGATTGCCATGCACAAAAATTACGAAGCCTACCAGATTAGTTATAATTTGTCTACATTCATTAATTAAATGTTTAATAAATGTCTACTATGTTCAAATCATACTATACTAGGTACTGTGTTAGATACATTACTCTATAAGATATTTATATGTGATTATAAGCAAGGAACTTGATATTAAGACACAAAGTACCTCTTGCACAGAATATTTGTGGAATCTTGCCTTAATTGCTATAATTGCTGCTCAGTATTTGCTTTTATACTGTTTTGTTTTATTGTATTAATATATTTATTATCTTGGTCAAAAAGAATATGAATCCTTCCAGGTCTTCTATTCCTATTTTATTTTCATTTGTCCTCCTGGCAAATATTTAAGTAACTAATGAATACCAAACCAAACATTAGGACTATATTGGGCTAGGACTATACTGGCAAGCAAAAATCAGACTCAGTTCCTTCACAGAAATTTTGATCTAGCATGGGAAAATCAATTAATCAAACAATCAGACCAATGTAAATGCAAATAATCAGATAAATATAATAAATGTAAATTGCATTTGTAAATGACAAAGCAATGAAGGGCCACACTGGTTATTCTCCTTTTGCTCTGCTCTACCCCCAGATCCATTCTCCACTTAGAGCCCTGAGTGGCTGAAACCACAGACTACATCATCTGGACACTCTGATAGATGACTTGTTTGTTGACATTTGATCAATGGGAAGTGCATGCAGGAGATTGGCAGGAAGGAGAAAAGGAAAGAGTATCTCTGCTTCACTTGTAACTGCTCTGAAGTCACAGTTCTAGTAGTGATTGCATACCTGAACATACCAGTAGGCCCATATCTATGGCTCTAGGCTCCATTAACCACTAATTTGGCCTCCCATCCCTTTGGGCCTGAGAGATGGAAATGGTTTCTTCCTGCTGCTGGCCTTTGGATGCTTTAGCATTTCTTGGGTTTTTGTTTTGTTATTTTGTTTTTTAGAGAGAGAGAAGGAAGAAGCATTTTATTTTTTATTTAGTTATTCACATTGGTTGTTTCTTCCCGACCTGGGACGCGAACCCAGGGGTGTGTGGTCTGCGCGCCTTCAGAAGCAACTGACCTAATTGCTACTCCACCAAGATGTTCCTCTTGTTGTTTTTAACCCTGCCTACATCTCTATAGATAGTCCTGTCATTAAAGCCTTTGTTGCAGAGTGGGATCGTTTCCTGTTGGGACTATAGTGAGTGAGCTATTCAATCCTTAGCACCTAGTAAAAGGATGCACAAAGTAACACTCAATAGGTGCCTGGTAAACAAATGACCAGACTAAAGTGCCCCAGTCATACAATATTCTGTGGAATTTTATTTTCTCTCTTATTTCCACTGATTACTTTTAGTCATTGATCTTCATAATTAATAAAAGATTCTTGGAGGACTGATCCACTACCACTCATATAAACAGACGTCTTGACATCCAAAGGAATTAGGGTGAACAAGGCCTTTCTAGTGTGGACATAAAGGAAATGGACTTGGATCAGAGAGAACTGGATATTACAGTTTACCCCCCCAATTACTAGTGAAATGTCTTTAGGCATGTTTTATAAACTCTGAATCTGTTTCCTATGTCAAGCAGGAATGTTAACACTTATCTTGCAGGATTCTTATGAAAATTAAATCATGTAAAGGGACTGGTAGAGAGAAGTTACTTAATAAGTGGTAGCTACAATTTCTATTACATCTGTTTACTCTAAGATGAAAAAGAAATAACAAGTTCTTAAAACTGACATATATCCATTTTCTTTTTTAGTGCAGAAGAATACAATTTTTAAAGTAAAAAGTAAAAACTGCTGTTTTTTCTTCATCTCCCATTCCACTCCTCAGAGTCCTGCTGTTGTTAAAGGTTGGTTGTATATCTTTAAAGATATTTTCTATACATTTACACTGCATTTGGAGAATAAAGAAGGTAAAATCACCATGTGGAGAAGGAGATGATCAGCACTCCTTTCTAACTGAGATAGTCAACAGAGTCACAATCCCACAAAACTCAGATACCACCCTAACACCAAAGAAAGTCACAAAAAAAGCATCATTTTGAAAACAGAATGAGCAGATTGTTATTTACATTTCTCTGGTTACAGAATCACTTGGATTAATTTAGGACAGGAGAGTAAGTACTTTTGATTCTTCATACCAACATTTCAGAGAGCTGAAAGGAATCGGAAATAAAACTGAATATCCTAAAACTACTGAAACAATAGAGGAAACCTTGTCAAGAATGGTACTGATCATTCTACTCAGAACCTGAAGACTTGAATATCTTTTATCATACTGTAGAAGGTGATTCAGAAAAAGTAAGACATCAACTCACTATGAGTCAATATATTTAAGGCACAGTTTTCCAAAGCGCAGTCCGCAGACCACCATCTGCACCATAATAAATCAGGGTGCTCATAAAAAAAGACGCATCTCTAAATCAGAATATTTGAACATGCCTCAGAATCTCCTCTTTAACATATGCATTAAGAGATCCTTAAGCAGTCAAAAGTACTAAAAATAAATTATGTAAGGTAAGTAAAAAAAAGTAATGGGAGTCTAACAAATACTGCCACATACACATATACTCATTTGAATGTTAGAGAAGAATCATTCTCCTCATCACTTTAATTCTTCCCTCTTCATTAGAAACCAAATTAATCAATATTCACATTTTAAATTCCTTTTGGTGGGTTATAAATCAATATTTTCATTTCTATTCCTACTGCCCTAGGCCAAGTTCTCCTCATCTCAAAATTATTTTTTCCTTTATAAATAATTTTTCCTTTATAATCTTTTTTCTCTTCCAACCCATTTGCATTTGGACTAATGTTTGAAAAACTCCATTTTACCATATTTCCTTTGTATAAAAGCTTTCAATAGTACTCAAATGATTACAAAATAAAGTTCACATGCTTAAATTGTCAGTCTCTCACAATGTGACCCCATGCTAAATTCCCAGGCTTATTTATTATTGCTCTCCCATACTAGTAAACCCCTTATATTAGCCAATATAGATTTATTGGCTTACTGTTTATGGCAAAGGCTGATGGATGGTCACCAAGACTGTCTTTTTTCTAAGCACAATAGGCTACATTTCACAGCCTCATTTGCTGTTTAGAGTATATAATTGACTATACAACTGAATCCTAGTCATGAAATGTGAACAAAAATGATAAATTCCATCTCTAAAACAAAATTTTAATGACCAGGCATACTCTTTCACATACTCCCTTCTGCCTGATAAAAGGGATGGCTGAGCCACAAAAGAACCTGGATTCCTAAATCACTATACGAAAGAGAACCATTCACCAACCAGAGCCAACCAGATCAGGACTTGAATTATTCCTTGAGAAATAAAGTTCTATTGTACTTGAGACATTAGCATTTTTTAAAATAAAAGCAAAAATTCATAACTCTCTAGAAAGTAAGAACCTATAGAATATAATGATTAATTAAGGGAAATAAGAAGGAGGAGTCAAATATGGTAGAGGAAAAAGGAGGAAAAGTGGACAGAACTCTTCTTTAGTTCCAGACTTCAGAGGCACGTATGTATGGGTGCTATTTATTACCACAGATTAACCTACCCTCAGTAACACTATCCAAGCATACCTTTTTGATTCCGACATATAATCTACTGCTCATAGAATCTCACAGCTGGAAGTTTCTTTCTAACATACTCAATCTCATTTAAGTCCGTTTCTGCCTTAACTTCTTCAACTACTCAAACTCACAGATCTCTTCTACTGAATTTCTATAATAAACATGGTGCTATATCATGTATTACATATTTAATCCACTTATTTAACTTTTAAAAACTTCTCATGTAAAAAATTTACTTGTTCATATTAAAAACTCCTTAATAGCAGCACTTAATCTCCAAAAATCTTAATATTTCACGAAGATTTTCTATCTAGTTGAGCAATTATGCTTAATAACATAAGTTAAATAGACCTGAGTAAGTCACTTTGGGGAAAATATCAGAAATATCTTCCAAGGAAAGCTGTCCAAAATTATTGTTAGAACAAGGCAAGAGTATATGTATATGTAAAAATATCATAAAATAAAATACATATAAATATATAATACATACATACTTCCAAAAAGAAACCTAATTTGATTTGAATTTCTCATTCCCAACCAACGTAAACTCTTTCTTTAGCCTATGATAATTCAAAAAATTTCCCCAAAAGTAAAAAATACTAAGTATTCTTTGGACCTAGAGCATTAGCCCCAAAATAATCCATCCAACACAATCAGCTATCAATCTACACTATGGCAGAGTGGTATGTGATAGAAAATATGAATTATAGGTTATACCTATAATGATCCTGTGCCTACAATATAAATCAAAACCATTTGGCTAAGGATATAAATCAGAGCAGTACAACAGAAATGTCTGCCATGATGAAAATGTTCTATATCTGTCTGGCTACAAGCTATATAATGACTATTTAGAATTTGAAACACAATTAAATGAGACTAAAAAATAAATTTTGAATTGCATTTAATGTTTGTTCATTTAATCCCAAATTTAAATACCCACATATGGTTAGTGGCAGTCATGCTGGATAGCAGATACTTCAGATATTTTGCTTTTCTTGAAATGCACTTAGATGTTTTTATATTTGTGTATGAGCTGTCTAATTTTGTATACTATTGTATATTTTTAATAACTTACTATGTTACAGTCTTTAATGTAGAATTGTGCTTTAAAAACAGCATTTAAAAAAAAAGCTAACCTACTAAAGTTGAGACCTACTGAGTCACTTCCCTAATGCAGAGGAAGGACTAAAAGCTGGATCTCCTACTACAAGTGCAATGTTCTTTACACTACATCAGTGTTAGCACATCCTACATTGTAAACTCTAAACAGAGAATAAACTTTTAAAATGTGATTAGGTATCCCTTTCCTACTGTTTCTTTTTTCCGATTTTAACAAGGATTTTATAGTTTTATGAAAGTCTCAGAAATCTGGTTCAGTGAAGCAATGTGTTAACATTCAATAACATGAACATATAGTTCTACCAGAAATAAGATCAAAAGCTCATGTTTTGAAAAAGAAAAATACTAACTGAAAGTTTCCTAAAATAACATACTTAATTATCTGGTTCCAGGAGTTAGTCTAAACTTCAATATTTAAAGAATTTTATTTAATGATTTTAAAGTACTATTGAACTTGAAATAAACTATTAATAATTTGAGAAAAAAAGTTAAAATTGGTGGATTAACTGTCTAATTATGTTTCATTATAAATTCAATTATGGATACTAATGTTCATGTAATTTTGCTAGTCACTATATGTATTCAAAAAAACTTCCAAATTCTTATCTAAGACTTTATATTCTTTTTTTAAAAGTTTCCATCTATTCTTTTTAAATACTATACTGATGTCTATTAGAAGTAATTTGTCTGAAATGTTTTAAGCCTTCTATGAAATAGAGAATGTATCCATGTACCAGCAAATAGTGAGGTTTCTATTTAGGGAAAATAGTGACTATGTAAATTGTTAAATTTACACTGTTTAATATCCTGAGTCAGACCACTGGAAAACACTTCTAAAAACATGAGAACTTTGCAGACCTTTTTCCAGTCCAAGGACACTGACTAACACTGAAGTTCAGTCACTTTTTTCCATTATTATCCTTCTTTGTCTCTGGGCATGGTGAATTTGGAAGCTCCCATTCCAAGCTCACTGGCCAGCCTTCTTGTTTTCCTGAGTTCCCAATCTTCTAAAGGTGTTTGATGTCCCAGATACCTTCAGAAAGTCTGTGTTGTAGTATAATATTTTATGAACAAGGTAAGAAAAATCCTGAATATTGTATTTTACATCTTGACTGAAATAGTCCATGTCAAAGAAACTACCTATGCAATAAGCATACATATAAAATTCTTCCCCATACATCTCTTTAAGGAATAGGTTTCCCTTGAACATTTAACAAATAAAAATAAATAAATAAATAAATTTTATAAGGTCACAACTGACATGAAATTTGAATAAACTTTCCTATAACATTGAAAATATACATTATATGCTTATACTTTAATAAGTTACATAATTTGTACATAGAATTTTTTACTGCTGGCCAAATCACAGTAATCAATGTGATACAATACATGGAAAATATATCATTCATAAATACGGGTTAATGACCATGAGGGTATCACAAAGTATCTCATGTGCTAATGTTAAATGATCAAATTATACTTGTGAACTGCTTAACGTAAGATTCCCTCCCTGAACACCTGGCAATGAAATGTTTTATTATTTTTATGAATATATAATGCCTCACCATTGCCAGAAACACTTTTAAATTTTTGTTTGATTAAAATATGACTGGTGAATATTTTTTATGAAAAAGGCTATTCAAGAGAGAACGAGACCCCTGTGCCAAATTCCAGCACAGAGGAATTTTTAATTACACAGACTTATTTAAATTACAAAGAACTTTTTCATTTTAGAGTTTCTCAAAGTGTTTCATAATAATATAAACTAGAAATATAAGCTGGAAAGTCAAGAGGAATGCTAATGGAAAGTTTGAATGCCATAAAGCAAGCTTTATGTATCTTTGACTTTTACTTCTCTTCCCATCAAAAACAAACTAACTTTAAAAAACGTATTTGTGCTCATTTGATTATTTCATCTTTTATACATCATGATTAAACCTGACAGTTTATTTTAAAAAATTTTACCTATCACTTGTGAGTTACAACACAGAGGAATTTATATTTCTCTCGATAGTATCACTCTGTAACAAACCTTGCAAATAGCTTTCATACATCTATAATTTTTCTGTTTTTTTTCTCACCAGTAGGTGTGCAATAAATACTTGTTGAATGAATAAAGCTCAGTGAAGTACCCTAACTTATCTTACCAATTATACAACTTCTATCTTAACCTCTTACCTTTGAACAGTCCTATAGCAAACCAAGTCTAATCTGCTATGGAAGGCATTGTCAGTTACACTCAGAATCAATTCCATAAAGGTCAATGTAATAAATTCCTCTTAGAATTGGATGCTAGAGAAAATTTTGAATCATCAAACAGATATAGTTCCTTTTTTATTGTATAACAATACTATGACTTTCATTTATTTAAGATTTTCATTTATTCTTGATTCCCAAAGAACCTAAAACCAAGTGTTATACTAAATTCAGTTAAAATGATCTACTCTACTTCATTCTTTGAATAATTTATTTTGTTTCAAGAATCACAATGAGTGTTTTTTCTGGGAGTACATAGAAGCTTACTATTTGCAAAATGCTATAGTAAATAAGATATGGCCCCTGTTCTCCCATTTGCATTTCCATTCTTAATTGAAAGACAATAAAAGACCAAGTAGCTGTAAAATGACAAGTTATGCAAACAATATCAACCTTTAAAAAAATAAAAGAAACCCTTATTAAACACCATTGTATCAGATACTTTGGTAGACTTTCACATAAACTTTCACAATAACCTGGCAAAGTCATTATTAACATTATATAATATTAACATTATGTTAATATGAGGAAACCAAGAATCTTAGAGAACTAGGCACTCATTAGGTACTCAGCAAATAACTGGTTGAATGAATAAAGCCTAGTGAAATGCCTAAGTACACAGGTAAGAAGTTGAAAGAAGGTATAACATTGTTTACCTTCAGTTTCCTATAAAATACCCAAAATCACAGTGCACAGGCTAATGAATCTAGATTGAATTCTCCCAGACTTAAAAGTGGACTTTATAAAGCATAGTTCAGGACTCAACTCTTCTGGGTAATTAAACTAGAGTAAAAAATTATAAGAAAAATTTTGGAAAGTAAAGAAAATTCAAAGAATTTTCCAGAAAGAATATTCAAATACTCTCTTGGCAACTATTTAAACACTATTTAACAACAAATAATATTGCTTGAAGCAAACTGAAAGAAACTAGAGATTATCTAGCCTTCCATCCTTTCTGTTCATATGCATAAAGAAATAGGCAGTTTCCCATTTGGTGTGACATCTAACAGCGCCTATCATGTATATTTGTGTTAAATACTGTCTTCTGCTTATAGTTCTCATTAAAAATAAAAGATCTTGAAGGGAGGAAGAGCCTGATATTCTTAACCTCTTCGAGTAAGTGAGCTGATCAGATCTCAGATTAATGAACAGCATTGGCTCATCTAGTTAACTCTCCTACATTTGTTCCCTCAATCACCTGTACTCTGACACATCCATTTATTTTCTTCTGTTTACTGTCTATGTTTTAACCCACATTCCCACTTTCTTTTCTTCACCCACTACAGGGAACTATTTAATGTGAAATTTATCTGTAGACTTTTCACTCTTCCTTTAAGCAGCTGGTGTCCTCTTATTTCCTGTCCTAACTTCTCTCCCTCAGTCCCAGAAATTTCCTATTCAAAAGTAAGAAAGAAAACTCCTACTTAAATACCCCAAATTGTCCCATTTATCTCCCACCTGAAAACCCATGGTCTTCCATCACATCTTCCTTTATCCTCCAAATCTCCTCCTTACTCCTTCTACCTATATCTTTCCTGAATTATTATGTAATGCTTTGAAAGCATTCCTACAACAACTTTATTGAGATATAATTCACAAAGCATACAATTCATCCAGTTAGAGTATTAAATCCAGTGGAGTTTAATACATTCACAAAACTATGCAGTCATAGCTATAATACAAAAAAGTTTTATCACAGCTTTACCCCCAAAAGAAACCCCATACCCATTAGCAATCACTTCCCTTTTCCACTTAACCAACCACATCTTGCACACACTAAGCTACTACCTGTCTTTATAGGTTTACCTATTCTGGACTTTTCATATAAAAGGAATCATACAACATACAGGCTTTTGTGATGAACTTGAACTGTCAGAATTTTGCTTATACTTTGTTTCTTGTTTTTTTAATTCCTTGTTACTAATGTACAGAATTTTATCTTTCTGCTAGACTTAAGCTCCTTGAAGGCAAAAGCATATCTGGAATACCTTCAATGACTAGCATAATCCTTTAAATGTAGAAAATGATTCATAAAAAATGTATTGAAAAATAATGAACGAATTTTTCACTGTAGTTTCTTCTTTTTTATTCCATCTTTTTTTATTGTGAATCTTTTTACATGAAAAGTCAACAAATTTTGAATATTTTCTCTTCTTTTCAATAACTAGGCTTTCTTTTCTATTCTCCAAGTGGATTCTCTCTTATCATGCTAGTTCCTTCTCTGGCTTCATCATTCTCCTTAAGATATAACTCCATTTACCTTAACCATCCTTTACTCATAGTGAATAAATATTGAATTAAACAAGAGGACCCCTTACACTGGCTCCCTTCATTCCTTTATTCTATAAATATTTATTAAGCACATTCTTTGTATCAGGAACATCTATCTAGACAGAAGGAATATAAAATTAAATAAGATAAATGAGGTCTTGCTGTATGGAGCATTTATTGGGAAGACATACAATAAACAAAGTATACAATAAATAAAATAATTATAGACTGTGAATAGTGATTGGAAGGAAACTGCAATTTTAGAAAATTAGGAAAAAGGAAGATCTCAGTATTCCAGAGAACCTACAATCTACATCTATCCTTATCTTCCTTTCATTAGAAAAGGTAAAATAAGAGAAATATTATAAGTACTAATGCTTGGGTAACAAATAATTCATTAAAATTCTGACTCCAATCCAACTAATATCTCTAATGTCACATGAACAGAAAAAGGAATAACATTTAGATAATATTATGGTCTTCAAAAGTCCAACTCTATGATCCAAACTGATTATATAACTTCATTCCACTTTCTATAGTTAAGTCTCAGGGATAGCACGTATTTTGACTTTTCTAAAATTATAAAAATTAAACTATTTTAAATTAAACAAGTAAAGTAAAACTTTTTAATTCTTGTTTATAAGATATTTGGCTATTTTTAAATAATTTTATATTCTTCTTATTTATAGCATATCATTAATTTTTTATTTCTAATATACTTAGATGACCATAATGCAAAAAAATTCTCCTATGTATACATTGATTCTTTGTCAAATTCAGTTATTCCTTTCCTCATATTATTGGTTTACTTTTGGTTTTAGATTTCGATATTTTCAGATAGACATAGTACACAATGGTGGAAAAATTTATCATTTCTTAATATTTTTATCATTCTAAATACGATAAATAGTTCAGCAAAAGGTGACTCCTAAAGGCAATGGTCTCCTTCCTGCTTAAATCCCAGTTCTCTAGTCTTTCCCACTACTTTAAAATAAATGCCAAATGAAATCCTTAATGTGAAATTTCAACTTAAATGTTTGCAAATTAAGTTGTCAATGTTTTATTTCAAATAGTCACTTTTTTCATTTTTTGTTTCAACTCTAAGAAATGAGATATAGTTCATTTCAAATGTAAAATTTTGTACACTATGCAAATCATGTCTGTGTGTCTAAGAAAAATAACACACTTAATGAGGAATGTTAAAAAAAAAATCAGAACCCATTAGTTTAAAGATACATAGGAGCAGCCAAAGATGACAAACATGCATAAAATTCAAAACATAGTGGGAAAGGGAATAGGCACTGAAACACATAAATCAGTGTTTTGAATTCTTTTTTCTCTGTGGGTATAATTGTACCTTAGTTTCTTATAATGATTTATTGAGGTAAATATTCTGTATGGTTTAACAGCTCCAGCTTCAAAGTGTCAGGCACAGGCTCTCCTTTATTCATGAGGCAGCTGAGTATTGGGATGTGAATTCACTTCTGTATTCTGGGACTTGGCAAAGTTTGTTTTTAAGGTCCTTATGAAGAATTCATGTTGATGCAGTCTATTCAAATGTGAAAAACACTGTGCTATAATGAGTGAAATAGAAAACCTTTACAGTAATTCTGGAGAAAAAAAGTAAATAAATTGAAATAAGCCACACAGAATTACTTTCAGCAAAGTAAAGAATGTTCCTGAGTTCATCTCAAGTGTTTTTTTCAGGTTTTGGGATATCTGTAAACCCCATCATTGGATGGACTACTAAACTGGATACTGAATCTATTATCGATACAAAAGGAAAATGATCAGAAAGACATAGAATTAAGTCTTAGCTTGTAATATTCACAAGAAAGTATTTGGGTCAATTTTCAATTTGCACAAATATCACTCTGGAACCAAGGTATACCCAACAGTATCCAGTAATAACAGCTGCAGAGTACTTTATTAAAACTGCCATATAGGGCGCACCCTGGTGGAGTAAGGGTAACATCCATAACCTCCAGCCAGCACAGACTACATACATCCCAAGGACAGGGTTCATGTCCCAGCACAGGGGTAGGAGTGGGGGTTGGGTAACAACCAAAGTGAACAATTAAACAAAAATAAATTAAAATGTTTCTTCGTCTTCTCGCTTCCTTCCTGCCTGCCTAGTCGCCTTCATTTCTGCCTGCACCTCCCCTTTAAAATAAAATAAATAAATTAATTAAAAAACTGCTATATAACAACTTTATAGCTTGGAAGGGGGAAATGGGTAAGTTACCAAATATATTTCCTTTGAAATGTATTTCCTTTCCTTCTATTTGCCCACAGAAGTCGCATACACATACATGAGGCACACAGCCTTATCTTAGAACACATTGATTTTATGCTTGTCAATGCCAAGATTTCAGCAGGAAGTACGGGTTTTTGCCAAGAAATACATGTCCTTAGATATATAAGCTCGGCTTGAAATGGAAATTCTAGCTGCCTAGATAGTGGTTCTCTGGTGCATCCATACTCCTATCCATCTGCCAAAATGGTTTTATGATTCCCCACAAGATGTTTGCCAGTTTGGGGGGCCTAGGAGCCAACTAAAAGTAAGTTTTTTAAAAAACACAGTTTAAAAATATACCACCAGTTTTTGTAATGGAATTCTTTCATTTCTGGGCAAAGTAAATTAGGCTTTCAAATTTTGTTCAATTGAGAGACTAATTCACATTAAAGAGATGCCTCTAACAAATGGGTTTTGTTTTTTTCAGTATTTCCCCTTTAAAATTAAAAATTACCCCAAAATTATGCCTACCAA
This sequence comes from Solenodon paradoxus, assembly GCA_004363575.1. Classification (NCBI taxonomy): domain Eukaryota; kingdom Metazoa; phylum Chordata; class Mammalia; order Eulipotyphla; family Solenodontidae; genus Solenodon; species Solenodon paradoxus. The sequence continues at coordinate 135,936 of RJWH01000398.1, read as the reverse complement.
AAGTTATGCATTTAATTATAAACTTTTTTGTTATTTTCACAGAGTTTAAATAGTCTTTCATGGTAGATAATCAGTAAATAAGGAAACATATCAACTATCAAATAATTAGAGCAAAATGGTTCTAAAAAACGCATTACTTCTCAGATGACTTCTTCCAGAATAATAAGTCTTTCACCCCAAAATACACTGAATAAATATGCTGCTATATACTGATATTACACTTTCACATTTAAAAAACTCTCTAATGTATTCAACATAGCAATTTCTAGTCACAGAATATCATCTGGAAACATTTTCAGTGTATATCATGTTTAGATGACCCAAAATGCTGTGCATTGTCAATAAAAAATGAAGAAGTATCGTCTTGCACAATTTTTAAAGTGGTTTTCTGTATATGTATTAAGTTTACTTGAAAGCAGGATATAATCATGAGACCCTAAAAAAGCTCAAAGATGAGAAAAATGGTGCAGAAAGAACATACCTCCCAAAGAATGAATGTTTCACTCTCCTCTTCCACCAGCCAACATCCATTATCAATTCTTCTTTTCCTCTTTAAGCAAGTAGAATAAATACTTATTACTTTATAGCGTATGTATAATCTATACTTACTTTCAAATGTTATATTAATATAAACTTGTTTCCATTGCTCACCAAATAATATATTCTCTATTTGTGAAAAGAGTTTGAGTATTGGAAATATTTTTATTAAAAAATTTTTCACTAAAAACAATCAGAAACAAACTGATATCTTTAACTGAGGGAGAAATATGCCCTACCCAAAGTCTGAAAAAGCATCACAGATCTAGAGAAAAAAGGAATTTATATCACCTGAGCATCCCAAATTTGTTAGGTACTAGTCAAATACATGTTAGTATATTAATCTTTATAATAACCACATGAGGAAGTATTGTTAATCCCTTTTTTGAAGATGAGAAAACTGAGGCTCAATAATGTGAAAAAAAAAAGTGTTCAGTATCAATCAATTAGTAAATAACAGAGCCAAAATTCAAATAAAATGTAGCCAAATTCAGTGGCCTTTTTTTTTTGTGATCAGCTTAACTTCACATCTAATCAATAGCCAACAAAAATTAACAACTCCCTCCCTCTTAAAATACTGACCTGTCTTGGTCTTCAAGTATCATATTCTCAGAATTTTTAGGTAAATTTTAGTGTGAAAGATAAATTCATTTCATCCTCACTAATCACTTCCTCTTACCCATCACTATTGAATGTACCTTTATAATTGACTTGTAAGTTTCAGGGTCCCTCAGATTCAGGTCAGAATCCTCTGAGACTTATTTCTTTTCCTAAATTATTTCATCCATTTCCATGATTTAAATACTAAACCATTGCAGATGACTCCGAAACATATAGATCTAGCATTGACTTACATGAATTTCAGGTCTGAATATCTAACTTACATTTGCTTCTTGACATTACTTCCCAGATATCTCAAAAGACATTATAAACAGTGTGTCCAAAAAAGGAAACAAAAATAAATAAATAAATCATGATATCTACCCATACGAACATAACTATCTTCCCCAATCCAAATAGGAATTCTGGGAGACATGCCCTTGTGGCTCAGGCGACTGAGATGCTGATATGCAAACCACATAACAGCGCAAATGCCCAAGGCTAAAGACCCAGGGCCAGGGTGAAAAACCAAAATAAACAATTACTCTTTCTTTCTTCTTTAAATGCTTCTTCTTCCTCAACCTTCCTTTCTTTAAAAAAAAAAAAAAAAAAAAAAAGGAAAAAGAAATTTTGTCTATTAATTGTTCAAGCCCAAAACCTAAGATCTTTTATTTCTTCCTTTCCATCATCCTCAATATCTAGCCCATCTGCAAATCTTGTCATTTATACTTCTAAAATATATCTTAAATTGTTTCATATCTTTCCATCTCCACCTCTACCACCTTAACCTAGATCCTCATTATTTCTCACCTGAACTATGCAACAGTTTCACTTCTACTCTTGAACCTCATCTAATTCATCCTCTGTGATGCAATTAGAATAAGCTTCTTAAAACATCAAATAAATCACTCATTTGCTAAAAACCCTACAATGGCTTACTATTGCACTTAGGATGAAGTTCAAACTCCAGATCATAATCTCAAAAGCTTTGCCTATCTTTCTAACTTCATCCTATGCAATTCCGGTCTCTTTCCATTGCACTGTAATTCACATTGGTCTTCTTTCAGCATTTACACTAAGCTCTTTCCAGCATCAAGGCCTTTTCAGATGGTGTTTCGTCTAGCTAAAACACTTCTCTATTAATTACCTAGCTTGCTCCTTCTCACCTGGATTCACTACCTCAAAGAGCTACTGACCCAAACCACACTGTCAATAGTTCTTGTTTTCTTATTGCACTAATTACATTTTATAATTGTTTTATTTATTTTTTTGTTGTTTACCAAAATAGAACTTAAGTTCCACGAAGTTAAAGTTAACTAGTTAATTAGTTAACTTATGTATATTGTTAATTAATATTCACTGTCTGGTACCATAGTTCTCATAAGTACTTGCTGAATGAATACAAAACAGATGTGTTAGATCCTAAAACCAATGTCATGCCACATTAAAGCGTTTTAAAAATCATCTAATCCAAACCTCTCCTTTTACAAATGTAAAAACTGAGATCCTGAAAGGCAAGTGATATACCCAAGGGCACACAATAGCAAATGACAGAGATACAATGACCTCAGACCTTTTGACTTCGGATTCAGGCTTTCTCTTACATACCACATTGCCTTACGCTGATAGCTTCACAAGAAAATATGCCTAAGAAATTTTCCACAAAGTGGGTAAAAGTACCCATAAAAACATTTATAACCATTTACAATATGTAATAACACAAGAAAAGCAAAATAATAATAATAATAATAATAATAATAATAATAACAACAGCAATATACAAAGCATTCGATTGTGAAAATCTTTTACATAATGATTTGTTTTAAAAAGAAAAATCTGAAAATATAGACATATAGTTCTTTACATAAATCATTTCATTCACAATATAAACAAGTTTTATTTCATATAGAAACACATTTAGCATAAACTTTCTTAGGGAAATCATATTACTTCCTAAAATTTTACTATGTTTTCTCAATAGCCAATAAGTCTCTAAAATTAATGCCAAATATAAAATTCATATGACTTTGAAACACAACAAGAAACTAAGCTACTTATCTATAGTTTATAAAAAGCACAGATAATGATGAAACAATCAAAACAATGACTCCTATATTGCCTGCTTCCATAATCTAACACTGATTTGCAAAGCACTTAGCCACCTATTTATTTAGTCCATGAATCAATATAGTTCACAATGTCATAATGCACACTGCCTCCAGTTCCTTCAACTCTTCCAGAAGCTAAATTAGATAGCTACAAAACCATCTCAAGTTGCTACTGTCGCCTGATGATTGGTGGAGGAAACTTTGATCCAACTTTTCTATACCAACTCTTTTAATTTCCTATTAAGTACACTTAGCTACACTCACTACTCAACTACTGGTGTATATATTTTTTTAATTTCCATAATACAGTTAGAAAAAATAATAACCTGTTATAAACCATTTAATCCTTAAAAACAACTGTCTCCATCCATCTCGTTCATCTTCTAAGGAATTTTAAATTTTTCAAAAGTACTAGCAATATATATTTTACTTTAGTATTATGTTATTGATTACTACAAATGATAAATATTTCATCTACACTATAGTTCAAATAGGTTTAATTAAACTATTCTAGCGAACAAGATGTCATTTACAGCACTGTTCTTAAAAAATAAATCTGGGGTGTGCCCTGGTGCACTGCCTGGGAGCAGTCCCAAGGGCCAGGAGGAACAACCAATGTGAACTAAATAAAAAATAAAGTACTTCTTCCACCTTTCTTCCTTTCTGCCTACCTGCTTACCTTCATTCCTGCCTGAATCTTTCCTTTAAAAATTTGTTTTCTTCTATGAAACTTTGGTGGGGGATGGGGGAGGTATTGTTTTATTTAATTTTAAATAAAATGCTAGGAACATTGCATCATAACATTACATAGGTTTAAGGTGTGCATCACTGTAAATGCACATCTGCATAAATACGTTAGTTGTTATAAGAAGGGGAGGGGAGAAGGAGTGGGAAAACTGAGTATCAATCATATGGCGAAGGAACTTTTGTTTGACTGATTTCCGATTTTCCTAAAATCACTATGTTAAACTTCCAAAGTCTGTCTTAATTGGTTCTGGATGCTCTAACAAAAAATACCATAGACTGGATGGCTTAAACAACAATCACTTATTTTCACAATTCTAAAGCTGGGAAATCCAAGATCAAGGCCTGGCAGATTTGGCATCTGGTGAGAATCCACTTCTAGCTCATAAACAGCCTTCTCTTTGCTGTGTCTTCACATTGTGTAAAGGGCAAAGAGACTTTTGAGGTCTCTTGTAGAATAAAACTAATTCCATTCATGAGGGAAGAGTCCTAATCATCTCCCAAAGGCCCCACCTCTAAATATCATCACTTTGGGGATTAGGCTTCAATATGTGAATTGAGGGGTACATAAACAGTCTAAAGTTCTTTTCATATAACCAATCATGTTCTTTGTGTCTTCTCATAAAAAGTTCACCATTATTATATATACCTTCGTTATTTGCTAATCAGTTGTTCTGAAAGTTGTGTCTTGATTTTCGTTGAATCTTTTTAGTCTACCAGATGCATCAATGTTGTTTCCCTTAGAATTTGCAAATTACCCCATAATATATGGGAATTTTTATGAATTTCAAGGCTCTCATTTAATTGTTGTCACTTAGCATCTGGCAAAATAGCCCTGCTGGAAAATTTTCAAAATATGAGTTTTAGTGGTAAGGTTTAGAGTTCTATCTTTCTTTAGAAACTCGAAATCTTCTATCTCATAGGCTAACAATCCACTATTAGTATGCATTTCAGTGAATACTGCTAAAAGCATGAGTAAATTATGTTCACTCTGTATACTTTAGTATTATGTTATTGATTACTACAAATGATAAATATTTAATCTACATTATAGTTTATCATCTGCATTATATTAAGTACTCTCCCATTCTGTCATGGAAAACCTCAAACCTGATCTGTTCAATATGGTAGTTAATAGCAACCTGTGGCTTACTGGGCACTGGAAACATGACTAGTATTAACTGAGATGTGATTTAGTATAAAATACACCATAGATTTTTGAAGACAGTATAAATAAATAAAATATCTCAATTTTTATATTTATTACATGTAGAAATATTATTTTGGATATACAGGGCTACATAAAATACATTATTACTGCTAACTTCAATTGTTTTATTTTACCTTTCATGTGGCTGCTATGAAAAAATTTTTAATATTTATTTTGGTAGCTTGCATTTACAAAATAATATAAGCCCATATGTATAGGTTCACCATTAATCAAATATTGACAACACAACACACCAAACACCAAATTACCAAAAGTCCTTCACCACTGTCCATTGGGCCTCCACAACCACTACTCCCTTACCCCACTGCCTTCTCCACTGGGAATCTCAGTTGTATTGTCAATGCCCAAGGATCTGACTTTAGTTTCATCCGCTCAATTGCTGTCTTCCTTTATAGTCTACATATGAGTGAAATCAACTGGTATTTGTCTTTCTTCTTCTGATTCATTTCACTTAGCATTAACCCCTCTAATTTCATCCATGTTGCAAATGACAGAATTTTATCACTTTAGGGTTGTGTAGTATTCCATTGTGTATATATACCACATCTCCTTTACCCATTCATCTGATAGACACTTGGCAATTCGCGGCTACTGTAAATAATGCTGCAATAAACATGGAGGTGCACATGTCTCTGTTAATTAGTTTTGTTTTTTTTTTCACTTAGGGGTAAATACCCACAAGGGAAATGATGGAATCATACGGGATTTCCATTCACCATTTTTTGAGGTATCTCCATACTGCTTTCCATAATGGTTGCATCACCTTACATTCCCATCATCACTGCAAAAGGATTCCCTTTTCTCTGCATCCTTGCCAATATTTGCTGTTATGAGACTTTTAGATAATAGCCGTTCTCACAGGCGTGAGGTGATATCCCATTGCTTTCATTTGCATTTCCCTAATTGTTATTAGGGAGGAAGAACATCTTTTCGTATGCCTTTTAGTCATGTGTATGTTTTTTTTTAGGAGAAATGTCTATTTTCCTGCCCAATTTTTGGATTGGGTTGTTTTTCTGGTGTTGAGTTTTACCAGCTCTATATTTTGGATATTAAGCCCTTGTCAGATGAGTGGTGTAAAAATATCTTCTCCAAGTCAGTAGGATGTCTTTACATTTGGCGATAGTTTTTCACTGTGCAGAAGTGTTTTGTTTGTTTTTTTTAGTTTGATGTAGTAGTTTGATGTTTATTTTTGGTTTTGTTCCCCTTGACAATGGAGTTGAGTCCCCAAAGACCTCTCTAAGGCCTATATTTTCTTCTAAGAATTTTATGGTTTCTAATCTTACATTCAAGAGTCTAATCCATTTTGAATTAATTTTTCTGTATGGTGTTACAGTAGTTTAGATTCATTCTTTTTGTGTGGGTTTCCAAGTTTTGCAGCACCATTTGCTGAAAAGACTTTCTCCATCATAAGCATTTGGCTTCTTTGTCACAAATTAACTGATGATATATGTCTGAATCTACTTCTGGTAATTCAGTTCTATCCCACTGATATGTGTCTTTGTTTTTATTCCAGTACCATACAGTTTTGGTGAAAACTATTGCTTTATAGAATAGTTTATGATCTGAGAGTGTGATTAGCTCTACTTTCATTTTTATTTCTCATGATTACTTTAGCTGTTCAGGGTCTTTTATGATTCCACACAAATATTTTTTAATTTTTGTTCTATTTCCTTGAAAAATGTCAGTGGAATTTTGATAGGGATTGCATTAAAATACATATATTTCTTTAGGTAAGATGGTCATTTTAATAATGTTAATTCTTCCCAGCCATGAGACTAGAATATCTTTCCATTTCTTTTTATCTTTATTTATTTTAACAGCTTCTTGCAGTTTCATTGTACTGGTCTTTCACCTCCTTTGTTAAGTATTTTTCCAAGATATTTAATTCTGTTTCTATTGGAAGTGGGACATTTTTCTTGATAGAATCTCTTCTATCATATTGTTTGCATATAAAAATGCAACAGGTTTTTAATATTAATTTTGTAACCCACAACTTTACTGTAATAATTCTGGTAGTTTTTTTTTTGTTTTTTTGTTGTTGTTTTTTGGCGGACTCTTTAGGGTTTTCTAAGTATTTTATGTCATCTGCAAATAGTGCTAGTTTTACTTCCTCTTTTCCAATTTGGATTCCTTTTATTTCTCCACTTGTCTAATTGCTCTGGCTAAGACATCCAGTATACTGTTAAATAGCAGTGGTGAGAGTGGAGAGCTTTGCCTTATTCCTGATCTTAGAGAAAATGCTTTCAGTTTTTCACCATTGAGTATGATGTTGTCTGTGGATTTAGCATATATGGCCTTTACTATGTTTCTTCTATCTCAGTTTTATGTAGATTTTTAAGTCATAAATGGGTCCTGAGCTTTGTCAAATCCTCTCTCTGTATTTATTGATATGATCATATTATTTTTTCCCTTACTTTCTGATGTAGTATATTATACTAACAGATTTGTGTATATTGAACAATCCTTCTTCCCTGGGATAAATCCCACTTGGTCATGATGGATGATCCTTTGATGTATTATTGGATTCAGTTGGCTGACATTTTGTTGAAGATTTTTGAATTTTGTTAATCAGAGGTATTGGACTGTAATTTTCTTTCTTAGTGATAGCCTGGTCTGCCTATGGTATCAGTGTAATGTTGGCCTCATAGAAAGTGTTTGGAGTAGCTACTAGAAAGCTTTAAATTCCATACATCACTTACATTTGTAACTCATTCTATGTAACAGCCCTGCTCCAACTATATCAAACAGAGTTTGCTGTAAAGAATTGTCTGCTGTACCTAGACAATTTATCCTCCTCTTACAGAAGCCTAATTCTCCTCATCGGGATAATTATGAAGATGATGATGATGATGATGACAATGACACCACCTTAAATTTCACCAAGCACTTTCAAATATATGACTTCATTTAGTTATCTTGCTCTTCTATTTTGATTTAGTATCTCCCTCTACAACAACTCTAATCATCTCATCACAAACTAGGATTCCTGAATTTTTGTAGTGCTTTGTTTAAGGGAAATCTATTTGCCATAGTAAAACTGAAAACAAAACAGAAATATCAGAAAGGTAATACATAAAGTCTTTGACATCCATATTTCTACAGCCGAGTTCATTTTTGGTGTTTTTCCCCGAAGAAATAACTTTTAACTAATGAGTTGTAGTCAACAACCTAAGAAAACATGATTCCTAAATGAAACATGTCTTCGATGAGACTTAGCAAAAAATAAAAAGAGGGTGAAGGGTAGAAACATTGTAGGAACACATATTCTTCACTGTAGATAATAAATACTAATCCCTCTGTTCATAGCAGAAAAATACTAAATATTCAAGAATATTATAACAACTAAAGGATTTTATTATTAGAAAACTGCTTAACCAAGGAAGTAAAAATAAACTGAAAACAACAGTTAAGTGATTTTGAAGTTTTACTTTTTCCAACAATTCTTGGTTCTCTGAAGCAACAAATAATAGCAAAAAATAAAATGCTTATCCCTGCATCAAATAACAGTGATAAAATCTAGTCCTAATCATCAAAGAGTAGTAGTATGACATTTGCAGAAGTAGACATTAGTAAGCTTAATCAATATTCATATGCCCCTTTTTCCTGAGAGCAAATATTTTATATTAGAGATCATTTCATTCTAAAAGAACTGTTCAAATTCTATGGTATGAGCAAGTGGGTGTATAAATTGGTATACACACTTCAGAAAACCTTTTGTCACTATTTTCTACTCACAAGAAAATGTCCGACAATGCATGCATGTTCGTTTCAAAAATATACAAAATTATTCTAGCTACATTATTCATAAGTCAAAAACTAGAAACAACTTATACACCAATCATCAGATAAATTGATATGGTGGCATACTATACATTAATAAATTGAAACAACAACTACTACATTATAATAGTGCTGAATCTCACAAACATTGTACAAAAGAAGTTAATTATAAAAGAATACATTATGTAAAATTCTATTTAAATAAAACTAAAATTCTACTTAATAGTTATTATTTTGTTCACAATGCTACATTCACTTTAGGATACTGAATTTGCATCTCAGTCTTTATTTCACACCATACCCACCCACAACTAGAGTTCCAGTATTCTTTACCATCAACTTTTCCCCTCTCCCCACACGGCTCACCTCCCCATAACCACAGTCCAGTGCCCTGCTACTTTTCTGGGATTTGTATGTTCATTTGTTTCATTTCATTATATTCCACATATGAGTGAAACCACCCTGTATTTCTCTTTTTCTTTCTGATTTATTTCACTTAGCATGATCCCCTCCAGTTCCATCCAGCTTGTTGTAAAGAGCACAATTTCACCTTTCTTAATAATGGAATAGAATTCCATAGAGTTTATGTACCATAGCCTCTTTATCCACTCATCTCTTGATGCACATTTGGGTTGTTTTATGTCTTTGCTATCATGACCTGTGCTGCTATGAACAGAGGGGTGCAGGCATTTTTTTCTGATTGGAGACTTTATATTCTCTGGATATATGACCAAGTGTGGAACTGCTGGATCAAATGGTAGATCTTTCTTTGTTTGCAGAATCTGCATACTGTTTTTCAAATACATTGCACTGATAGTTTAGGAAGTTTCCTTTTTCTCCACAACCCCTCCAATACCTGTTTCCCGTCTTTTTGATATAGGTCATTCTCTCTGGGGTGAAGTTGTAGCTCACTGTAATTTGTTTTTGCATTTCTCTGATGATGAGTGATACAGGACATTTTTTTAAGGTGTCTGTAGGCCATATGTAAATCTTCTTTAGATAGGTATCTATTAAGTTTTTGCCCATTTTCTGAGTGAAAAGAAAAGTAATTTTTGCTTGTGGAAGTCAAGCCAGTTATCTTGGAGGAGGAAGAAAAAGGCAGAAATGGAGGAAAGGAAGACCTAAGGGGTACTTACTTGACCAGGGAAGTAGTTACATAGATATGTTTATTTTTGGACATTTGAACTATACAGTTAAAACTTGTACATTTTTCTGTATTTCTATTGTATTTCAGTAAAAATATTTATTCAAAAATAAAATCCTGTAGTCATACTAAAATTTGGTTTTATATTATTAAGTTACTATTGGAATCATTGGGATATTATGCTGAGCTTTTTTTAAAGAAGATTTTATCCTTTACATTACTTTCACAATTTAAAAATTCACTTACTTACAGAGTTTTAGAGATGGAAAAACAGAAAAACTAGATTGGTTATGAAAGAGGTGAGATGACTTGACCATGATCAAATTAATAGCAGTAATGGGACTAAAATTCAGAACTTCCCTATTACACTGCAGAACTTTTTAAAGTTCTTCATTTTAAATTAGTGAGATTCCAGTAGAAAGACCTGGATTCCCTCAGCAATCTTGATCATTCATAATGCTAAAAGGACAAAAAACTACAAGTCACTGAATGTAATCATTCATTCTCCTATATCTGGTATAATAAAATAATGTATAAATCATGAAACGAAGGATGAAAGTCATACTTGACCAATAGGTGAGGTGCTGTCTAAGAACTGACAATGAATATCCTTTGAACATACTTTTGAAACCTATTTTTTGTGAAGACATATATAGAGCATTTGTGCTCAGTGTTCAAAAACTGTATTAAAAACAGAGTAGTCTCAATGTATCTGCCTCTTTCTCTTTTACTTTTCGTAACTTATCTGTAAACAAATTCAGGAGCTACAAAATCAAGGGGTGTTGATTCCTGCTGGAAATGTACTTACATTTGAGCTACTAGTGATTGACAAGATTCAAGCATAAAACCACTTATTCTCTTTGTTTCTTTCATACTTTCAAATGTGGCGATTCTTTATGGTTTTTCGTGGATTTCTGTTTTGTTTTGTTTTGTTTTTTAAAGGAGAAGCTATTCTGCTTCAGAAATTTAAAATAAGCTATCCTTTATGTCTGATCTTTTCCTGTTTAATTTTTTTAAACTATTTTATTTGGGGGAGGGGGAGGAAGGAAAGTACTAAGAAAAGCTTTTATAACAGGTTCAAAAGTATAAAGGCCATTTCAAGCTCTAGACATTTGTAGTCTTTATTTCTTTAGTCCTTGAAAGGGATGTCTAAATGTTAACAGCTAGGATAGGACTTCTTTCCTATACTGAATTCCAGGCTTCATTTCCTTTGTAGTCTTGTTCTTCCCCACCCTCAATCCCCTATAACCTCCATGCAAGCTTCTTTTTCAAAACATAATATATACCAGCAACAACAAAAAGATTTCATTCATCATGATGTGTACACAGGCAGACTTTTATATCCCCCGTAGAGTGGGTAACACCTATAGTTTAGAAAATCAAAATAATTTTTGCTTCAATTTTGCTAAAAACAAGACAACAGACCCAAAATAAAGTCACCTATGCAAAGCCCCAAGTCACCAAACTGAGACTTAAGTGAATTACATGGCCCAGTGCCTATAAAGCATTTCAAGGCCTAGCTCAAAAAAAGAAAGACTTAAAAACTGAATCACAGCTTAACCTTTTATTCATTAGCTATAATGACTATGGGCAAGTATTTAACTTTTCTTAAGCTTCATTATCCATAAAATAAAAATTCTTGCAAATTGTTGTGAAGCATTGAGATCTTTATAAAAAGTATAGGGCATAGTGAATACTCAATAAATATGTTATAATTATGGCTCTAGGAATTTTTTTTAGTCTCAGATAAAATAGCAGCAAGATTTTAGTATAGAGTATATTCATCAGAGCTTTTATTTCTTCTTTAGATTTGCTAACTACATTCAGTTATGACTACCCAGAGTTGAGGGAAAATTAATGTATACATTTAATAAACACAGATGAATGTCTACTACATGCTAAGTGTTAAGTATATGAAAAATAGGGAAGGGCTGGTCTCTAGCCTCACAATAGTATTTCAAAATTCTCTTAGTTAACAGTGTCTCCTTGTCTTCACTACCTAAGAAAGAAGGAAATTGCTCAGTATCTGGATCTTCTATGATACCACTCTGTTACTTTACATAATTTCATACTTTCTATATTAATTCACAATAACTTATTAACTGCTCGTGACACAAACTGTGACAGACATTATACAAAAACAAAACTGAAGATAGAATAGTCTCAATACTGAAGAGGGTATTTCAGAACTCTGCCTGTTACTGAGTATTTTTTTTGTTTTTACAAAACAAGGAAGATTATTACTTAGTTTTTCTGTGCCATATATCATTTCTATTATATTGTATAATTTCATTCTTACCTATAGTCCTTAGTATATGAAACTGTGTAAAATCTGATATAAAGATCCAGTCTTTATTATTTCCTATGTTATTTTTGGGGTCGTGATCTTGTTTTTTGAAAACTTGAAGATTTGGTCTTCTGTGTGACAATAATTCTGGTGAAGAAAGAAGAGACATATTCTAGGTCATTAAACTTTTCTGGACTTTCACCAAAATTAGTAAAATTAGAACTATTTAGTAACTATATGATAATCCTTATTCACTCCAGAATTCTTTTAGCAGTCTTAATTACTTACTCAGCCATCCCATTGGTTTACTGGTAATAAAGTTGTTCTAATTTGCAAAACGGTTTGGAAGTAAACTGTAGTCCATCCTTGAAAATTCTACAACTTAACTGTAATTTCATTGCAACTATATTTTTAAAAACTGTGGAATTATATTGTAGGGCAAAATATTTTAATTCACAATAAAGAGCAAGCAACCACTTTCAGAAGACATTCCCTCCCCAGGGATTTACACCTCTTAATTTATAATGTATTCTAATCACAAAACTAATAGATCAAGCTGCCCTTGTTTGGTTATACAATGTGCCCATGAGATTATTTTCCCATATTATCTTAATTGACATTGTTATACCATTACTTACAAAATAAAGGAAACTATCGATATATGAGAATTTGGATAAAGAGCTGTCTTCCACTAGTCATAGTTTTATAAATGGTTCTGAGATCATCTGAAATCTGGGAAATACTATTTCTAGACAGGCAAACTACAGTAACTGTAGAGTGCTGAAGCTAACAGTTAAGTAGTTTCACTAGGTGCATTCAGTAACAAAATGAACCCAAACTCTGTACACCAGTTTTTTTGCTTTTAAAAAATCATAAATGTTATCTAAGTGATGAAAGTCTTAGAACTCGGTAATGGGAGTGGTTACATAGCCTTGTGAATGTGCTAAATGCCAATGAATTGTACCTTTTAACGTTTGTTTTTAAGTTGGACTTTTATTTCAATAAAGTAAGTATTTTGGAAGAGAAAGACTCCAGACTTTCCCGCAGCGAGGGGCTTCATTCGGAAGGCCCCAAAAGTCCAAGCTCTACACCCCTGCAGCTAGGTAGGATGGGGTCACTTCCACCTCAGACAAAGCCATGTGGAAAGCTTAAAGAATTCCAAGAGGACCCTAGAGTTAGCATAGGCGATTAAACGGCACTCAGCATAATAATGAACTCATTTCGGTTAAGAATGAGAATATGGCACACTGCCCATCAGAATCTTCTAGAAAACTGGTCACCTAGAAATTCCCTACGAGTAATAAAAACACACAGGAGTGGAAACGGTAGAAGCCATATTTTTTGCGAGGTTTTTGTCTTGAGGGTAAAGTACTCGTGAGAATTCAATACGTCGCGAACGTTACTTTTAACCTGAGTGCTTAACTACGATAGATGCATTTGTCAATGGGGCAGGGTCTCACAGTGACAAACGAAAATCCAGTCTTACTACTCTTTCTGTGGAGAGGAAGGTTTGGGCTAACGCTCGACGCCATACTCATCCGCGGAAAAGCGCCCTCCGCCAACCCAAGAAGGCGGAGCCTCATAGGGCAGTCCCGCCACACCGCGAGAGCGCCGTCGCTGGGATTTCTGGGAATTGTAGTTTGAGTCTCCATCCATCTCATGTTCAGACCGCTATAAAGTGAGCCGTCAAACTACAACTCCCAGAATGCGCCAGGGCGCGAGCCGCCGCGGTGGTGACGACTGTGGCGGAGAAGGCCTGGAGGTGTTCTGCGTTCTGGAGTGGCGCTGCTTGGGCCGGTGGTAGATTGCAGGCTGCTGGCGCCACGGCTGAGGAGAACGGCGAGTGGGTTCGGCGCTTCCCGTCGGGGTCCCCTCAACGATGAGTGCTGCCAGGGAGTCCCATCCACACGGGGTGAAGCGTTCTGCCTCCCCAGACGACGATGTAAATAACAATGGCGGAAAAATGAGGGTTGAGGCCTACTACGGGTTGGGGGTAGGCCGGGGAGGGTGGGTGAAGACGGAGGACGCGTCTTTGGTGGTACAAAGCGGTAGGTCGAGGAGTTTGGGACCAAAAGAATGGGAATTATCTCCCTTAATCAGAATCGGGAGGTTTGAAGAGATCCACACAGTAGGAGCCAGAGACGTGCATAGAAGGGGGTCGAGGAAGAAAATCCAGAGAGGGTCGAGAAGTGAAAAGAGCTTAGTCAAGGACTCATTTTTCCCTTTGGAGGGTTCGTGAAGCTGGACATTATTTTCCGACCGAGGTTATTTTTGCTACGTATTGTACGAGTTAGGTAACCTTAACTGTACTATTAATAGTAAATCAGGAACAGTATTGTACCGAAAATTGTACCCAGGGAGTAATTTGGTACTGCGCATGGCGGTAAGGTCTGAGACGTTGAGACCCAGAAGCCCATTTTGATGTCAAGTATCTCTTTTCTCGCTTCTCCTCCGCCAAGCTTATCAGCTTAAATTGCCAATCATTTATTCCTTAAAATGAGCCATTAAATATTGAATGCTGTGTCAGGTGTTGGGAATTCAAAGATGAGTACGTGTGGAGCTTTTCTTAAGCCTTTTTTGTGTATTTGTCCTAGCTCCTAGCGCAGTGTCATGGAGACTGCAGTAACCACTAAACGTGAAACTAGGTCCTTGGTACAATGGATGAATGCCATGGGAACGCTGATGGAGAAATTAATGGGGGGAGTGTGGAAAGGTAGCCTTTCAGCATGATGAGGGACGGAATATAGTTTTCTTTATGCTACTGTTTAAGGCACTATCCATTTCTGAATATAGAGTTCTTTGGTTCTGTAGTGCAGTGCAGTGCTTTTTATAACATCGTTAAGAACAATAAAAGAGTAGTATGATACATCATTCTAGCAAATGAGATGGTGTTAAGACCCAGCCCTCTTTGGGTGTGCGGTAGGATTTGGACCAGGAATAGTCAGGCCCCTAAGGAAATTGATTTTAGCTCTGCAAAGATTCTTAATCAGTAAAGATATGGATATGAGATCAAATGGTGACTGTAGTTGACAGTATTGTATTATGTGCTTAGAAGTTTCCAGTAGAGTGGATCTAAACAGAACAAAATAGTAATTGTAAATATTTCACAATGTGTATCAAATCATCACATTGTTATTTTAAACTTATACAGTTTTCTATGTCAAATATATCTCAAAACTTTTCTTTAAAAAAAAAATTGAGATGAGCATTTATATAGTGAAATTGATTTCCTCCCTGCTACTGAGTTTTAGATCTTTTTTCGTTAATATAGCAATGCAGTACTTGTCAGGAATTTATCAAGGCTTTTGAATAACCCGGGTGCCATTTTAAAACCTATTATGTTTTTCTCCTGGCACTTGACTGTATCTTGATTGCTAGAATGTCAGGCACCTCTTTGGCTAGACTGGGAAATATTTTAATTTAACTGAAAACTCTTGGTCATGTTAGGTAATTTAACAGAAAGTTAAAGGGATTAAGTAATTAAGTCTCTGCAGCTTCTGAGATCAGTTTAAGCCAGATGACCTTTAAGACCTTTTCCAATAATGCTAGCATTCTCTTGGAAGGAGATGGTTATCCTTGCAATTCAAGATTAGGGTCTAAACTATCAGACACTATCTAAAAATAATCATGTTGCTAATTTTATATTGTTATGCAATACAGTAACCTATACCTTGATATAGTGATTTTACATCAGTCTCTTTAATATGAATTTTATTACTTTTGTTAGTAATTGGGAATTCTTATTTTTAAAACATTCTAAATATATACTTTTAATATACATTAAATTGTAGAAATCAATTAATGATAATATGTAATTGGTCAACAGTTTCCAATGAAAGCTCAGACTGCATGTAAAAGATAGTTTTCTTTGTTCCCTGACCTCATATGTTAAATGGGGATAACTAAACATTTTAAAACATGAAAACTAGGTAGTAAGTTACAGAATCCAACTAGAAAAATGCTGGCAATGTTAAAGTAAATTCTAGGAGTTACCAAGGTGTGTTTAATTGAGGAGGAAGAAAATTGCAGTTCTTTAGTGAACAGTATTAAGGAGGAAAATAACTTAAAAATGGTTTCATTGATTAGATTGGAGTGGAGAAATGAAAGCTATCTTTTGGGGAATAGGAGAAATAGAGATTCTTTAGCAGTAACTAAAATTAACCTATCAGTCACCCATTAACTTTTAAGAATGCAAGGTACTCATGCTAAGGTTTTTGAAAGGAAGAACCAGAAAGAACTTAATGATTTTTTTAAAAATTAGAATTAGAAGCAAATAATAGGGTTTCTTATGTAAAAGACATTGAAGACATGGTGCTTTCTTTTTAGAGAGGAAGGAAAGGAGAAGAGGAAGAAGCATTAAAGGAAGGAAAGAAAAGGAGAACCATCTATTTATTGAGTTACTCATTTTGGTTTTTCATCCTCATACCCAGGTTTCAAACCTGGGTCCTTGGGCATAATGTGACCACACCTAGTGTCTCAGCCAGCATGAGCCATAAGGTCACCCCTGATATTAGATAACTGTAGTTCATAAAATTTAACATACTCTATCTCATTTGATCATGCACAGTAGTATGTGGAAAAAGCAGGACTAAAGGCCAGAAAATCAAAGCAAGTCTCTTAACCTCTTTGCCTCAATATCCTTGCTTATTAAGTGGTCTCTAGAGGGGCTCTGTAAATTGTAAAACACTATTCTTAGGTCTTACTCTTAAGACTATTCCTTGAAGAAGCTTCTCTATGTAGATAAGGAATTAAAACTAAGACATTAAAGGCCAGGTCTAGGCTCACAGAAAACAAATGACTTAGTATCAGAACCTAAGTTTTATTGGTGCTTTACTGTTTGTTTTTTTTTATTTTTGTAACTATTTTGAATCAGAAACAGCTAAGAACTCACTGGCCCACAAAAAGGTAGGAATTGTCAGATGGAAAGAAGTAGAAATTTGAAACTTAGTAGCCAAAATCATGCTAGCATATAAGCCACTTACCAAAAAGAATGTAAAAGAACTGTGAGTATCCTTTGTGGTACAAATACATTAACTTTCATATATCCATGAGAAAATAGTCATCATTTTTTCTTTCATATTCTCTTAGTCTTTTACAAATAATTTTCAGAAGTAAAAATAAAGGGATAGCTGAAAACATAAAAGTTTTAATGATTTTCATGATAGATGGTTATGATCTATATGGCTTCATAACAGTGGTTAGCTTCTGAGTATAGCTTAGCTTTGTGAATGTGTGTGAAACTAGAACATAAAATTTCAGATTTCAATATCTATTCCTAATTTTAACTTTATTCTAGTTATTCATTTGCATTATCAAAGTACAGTTTTTTGAAACCTTTGCTTTTAGTTTTGTGTTGAAAAGGGGCACGTCTTTATAATTAGAAAACATTTCCATTTTTAGATTATACTCTCAGTGATCAATTCAGTGATTTTCATTTCTGCATTCCTTCTGATTATCTACATATTTTGCCTTCAATGTTTGTCCATTTACAAACCATATCAATTAAATTATGGTGTGAAAATACCCTGAAGATGAAACAATCACACATCTTTTCAGAAAAATGGCACTATCTGGGGTCTTACTATAAATTCCAAGACTAAATCCTTCTTGCATGACTCTAGATAAAAGTACTATATTTTTTTGTCCTTTTTATTTATTTTGTTATCAGTTCTTGAATTGGAAAAAATCATTTCCTATTTCATCCGAAGATTTATAGTCTAACGTTTTTGTACTTAAAATTAAATTTGCCATCATCATTAGAGTATATTACCTGTCATTTTGTATTCATTCACCTTATAGATCAGATATTTGTGAAATGGCATTGGTCAGTTTTCAGTTTTTTGTGTGGTTTTTTTTTTGTTTTTTTTTTTTTAACCCAGTTGCTACTAGGGATAGAAATGAAAAATTCTGAATTCTCAACTGTCCAGTAAAATATAGAAGCAGATAACAGAAGAGTGATGTCTTTTTGGAAGATAGCACAATACTTTAGATAACATGATGAGAAAAGTACCATTTTTCTATTATTTTAGTCATTGTTCTTATAGTTGGGAAGAGTGATGGATTATAATGAAGTAAATTTTCTTTTTGTTCTTTGGGAGATCTCTAAGGGAATAAAAGTCATTACATATCACTTCTTACAAATAACTAAAACTACTCAGAAAAGAAACTGAAAAACTGAAATTAGGTTCAGTAGACAGTGAAGTTATTTTGTTCTTCAGAATATCACAAAAGCCAGGGTTTTTAACTTCAGCAACAACTGTAATGACCTTCTGGGTTCAGAGTGCTAGGCACTCTAGGACCCTGCTGGAGGTCTTAAAGTGTGGTTCCCCACATCAAGGTGTCAGCATCACTTAGGGATTTGAAATGAAACCCTCTACCCCTTAGCTGCTGAATCTGAAATTGGGGTATAGCCCAGCAATCAGTCTTTTAACAAGCCTTCCAGGTGATTATGTTGCAAACTTTTGAGAACAGAAGCTCTGACTGCAAAAGAACCAAAGGGCTCTGCTTTGAAGTAATAATTCAAATATGGTACATACACTTAATTTCTTAAGCCTGTTTATAATTAAAATTGACAGGTAAAAAAAACTTGGGAGTCACTGGTAGACTTTAAAAAAAATTAAATATAATTATGCAAAACATTTGTCTAATTTCTTTTTCAGCTTGGATCGAGCAATTGGGAGGCAGCAGATTTAGGTAATGAAGAAAGAAAACAAAAGTTCTTGAGACTCATGGGTGCAGGGAAGGTAAGCATCAATTGGTTTGCATTTGTGTCTTTTTAATGAAATTGAGACCCTTTTTTGTATATGTTAAATGAAGACTGAATATTTGGATCCCATTTTCCTGTTCTGCGTGATTACTTTGGCATGTAGAACTATAGCCTACCTCACCGATATAGAAATATATACTATTTCCAAGCCAGTTCTAGGATTCTCATTGCCTCTGGACAGTAAGGTTTAAAGACTATACAGAAAAAATACTTGGTTTGAGGAGATTCCTATGGAAGAAAGAAGTGAAAGTTAAGATTTGCTGTTACCCTGTTTGATAAAAGGTATTTTAGGCAGACCAATTAGTATCTTTCATATTTTTATGTTTTAAAACTCCCACCAGCCCTTAAACCTAGTAACCAAATAATAGCCTTTCTCAAAAATAATAATTTTTAAAGCATTCAATATCTTTGAATCCCTTTCAGTTTCATTAACATAATTGAAGATAAAAAGTATAGTTGCCAAGGGCACACATGCCCTTGTGACTCAGGCAGCTGAGATGCTTGTGTGCTGACTACATACAGCCTGAGGATCCTAGTTCAAGACCCAGGGCTGGGACAAAAATAAGTAACTAAATAAAGGTGGTTTTTCCTCCCTTTCTTCCTTCCATGCACATGCACGTGTGTGTGCGCACTGGCGCACAAACCATGAAAACCTTACCTATTAGAAAAAACCGTTGTCCCTGGAATTTTCATTTTTACATGCAAATATAGAAATCTCTAGGCATTCTTTGTAAGCAAGTAAAACATTTTTTTCTAAGTTTCTCAAAGTGGAATTCTCTCCTTTGTTTTTATTATTCATATGGGAATGCATCCATGCATATCACAATATAGCTACTACATACCAGGCACTGTACTAGGTCCTAGGTTTCACATAAATAATAACACATTTGGAGCCATCATGTGGTAGGGGAAAACAAAAATACATAATTGCTAAGAGCTATGTACATAGTTCTGTGGAGTCATCAGACAAGGGTAGCTAAGTCTGGCTTAACAGTATGAAGAAAGCTACCCAGAAATACAAATTGATTTGAATATGAAAGGATGACTTAACCAGACTAGAACAGGGGTGAGGGTAGAGAGAGATGCAAAACATTAAAACTTCTACAAAGGAAATATTTGTATAATATCTTGTAAAACCAGATTACCCAATAATTTGTTATTTGTAATAGAAAAATGTAAAGCTTCTCAGTTCATACAAATAAAAGACTTGCTCAGGATATATGAAGTAATAGTTTAGGGGATATGTTCAACCTAATCAAACTTTTAAGTACTTGGGAAGAGCAATCTAACATAAAATGCATGAAATTTAGCTACTAGTATTGAATTATATCTCAGTAAAACTGGTAGTAGGGGTATGGGGGGGGGGAGATTGAACAGTTAAAAGAGATTTAGCTACCAATAAATGAACTACTTAGCATACTTAATATTCTTCTCTGACAAGGAAATTGTAGCTCTGATATTTTATATAAATTAATTATATTAATACTTTGTGGCCACAAAGTGTATCCTATTCCTAACTAAATTACCATGTGTATTTTATTGGTCACAGGGAAAACCATTTAGTAAAGTATGAATAGAGCAGTGTAGTATTCATATCCTAGAATAATTTGATACCTTTTGTATGTATTCTTGTTAATTGAGATGTCTTCTGCAATCTAAAGTGCATTGAATCGTTGATTTGCTAATATGTCAATGACATAGAAGACAATAGACAAATTCTGGAAGCTTTTGAGTAGTATCTGTGTGTATGGAGAATATATCATTTCACATTAGGAAGATTTGTTACTGTATTTTCACTGATTGAAATTGCTTTGAAAAGACACATTTAATCTCGCCTTCACTATTTTAGTGGAAAAAAAAATTTCTTATTAAACTGTCCTGAGCCATAAAGAGTGAATTGGAACTGATAAATTGAGAGTAATTAAGCAGCCTGATCTTATGGTAACTGTTTTATAGAACTACATTGTTTCAAAATTTTGGGTTTTTTGACAATTTGAGATTGAAATAATAATCAACTAGCTACTTGAGATGCATTGTAAATAGTAAGGATACATTTTAAAGATCTTTCACTTTGTTCATTTTTAAGTTTTATTGTTTCATTTTTATTTAGCTAAATCTCACTGGCTTTCTCTGCATGAGGTATGCCAAAGGCATCAGAAAGAGAAGGTGGGAAAATTAAAGCAATTCATAAAACTAGTCTTTTAGACAAGAAAATGTTTACTTTGACTCTTCCTGTTATCCATTCTATTTAAAATTCCAGCCTGACCTACCCTTTCTCTACTGTTAGTATGTTTTGATGGTACTTATTGTCCAACATGCTATAATTTACTTACTGATTTCATTTCCCTTTCCTATCCCTACTCTTCTGGAATGTGAATTCCATAAAGAGAGAGGTTTTTTTAAGAGGAGGAAGCACTTTTACATGTTTATTTTGGTTGCTCCCCCTGGCCCAGGTCCTTATGCTTTACCTGGTCCATGGCCTAGCCACTGGCGTAGCCCCTGAGCCATCAGAGCATCCAGACAGCTGTCTTAATACAGTCTTTGACTTCACTCTATTCCAGAAATTTGGAACAGTGTCAAGCATGTAGTGACATTCAGTAATTATATGAAATTTGTAGTCTCAAATGCTGATAGATTTTTTACCTTCTTATAGAAGGAGCATACTGGTCGTCTTGTTATAGGAGATCACAAGTCAACATCTCACTTCCGAACAGGTAAGAAAGCAAAATAAAGTGGAGGTGCTGCTTGAAATATTAAGTATTTTTATGGAATTTGGGATGTTTCAATTTTTCTATAACTGTGTTAATGATTAAGATATTAGAATTGAAAATGTATATAGTATCTAGACATGTTACATATGTCATGTAATAATTGGTATGTACTTAGATTTTTTTAAAGATTTGAGAGTATCAGTATTCTAACTAAGAAACTGACCTTTTCTGTCCTCATTTTTACTGATTCACAACATTTAATTGTGAAGTTTTATGCCTTATCTTGCCAAGTGTATTATATATAGCATTTACATATTTTTTAAATTACAAATTATTTAGCATACAATTTTATAGTTGGCATATTATAGTGGCTCTGAGTTTATTCAGTTTGCTGAAATTTTCTATCTAAAATTGACCCTAATCCTGGACATTAATAATAACACAATAACCTAGATTGTATTTGATGAAACTTTTAACTAAATTTAAGTTTACTTTATACTGGTCTAGCATATTTTAGTAGTTAGTAGGACCCCTCTTTTGGTGTTAAATGATTGTTCGCTTTGCTACAAAAGGTAAAAAGAGTCCATGTAAGTACTGGTGTTTTTTTTTTTTAACTCAAAGACTTTATGAATAAAAACAACAAAGCACTATGCCCTGGTTTAGTAGGGGCTAGGCACTGGCACATACCTCCCAGGGTCCGGGGTTTGTATCCTAGGACTGGCAGGAACGACCAAGATGAACAACTAAATAAAAATAAACTCCTTCTCCTCCTCTCTTCCCATCTCTGCTCACCTTCAATCCTGCCTGTATCTTTCCTTTAAAACAAAGAACACAAAGTTATCACCGCATATTATTAAAATGTGAGAGTCCTGTAATATTTATGTTAGGATGTTGTGCACAAGAAACCTCCGTGGTATTAATAATACTCTGGTTCTTGAATCGTTACTTTATAGGAGGTAATTTAGTATCCTTCATAACAACATATAACATACAGTTATGTATAAATATTTATTTGAAATAAATATTTATTCAAAAAGGTGTGATAAAATTAATGCATGAAAATTATAAGTAAGTTTGTTACTTCAGTAAATTGATTACAAAGAAAAGCATACAGAAGAGTCATAAGATCATTTAGGCATTCTTTACAGAATTACATGCCTTTTCATTTCTATTCAAACACAAGCTTTTGTTTGAGGTTTTTTGTATGTGACTAGGAGAAAACTTTCACTTACTAGAGAACAGTTATTTATTAGATTATAAATAAGCTAAAACATATAATGCCCCAAGTTGTTAGTAATTAGTATTTGTAATATTTGAACTTTGAGGATTTCTTTCTAAAACTCTTGGATCTCATTTGAATTATCACATAGAAAAATATAACTTCTTGATCTTCTCTGAACACTTGTAGTTCAGAGGATTGGTTATTGTTAACAAAGCAGGAAAATCAACCCTGACTATTACAGCATCTGTATTATGGGTTTTTTTTGTGTAATCAAATGTTTTTATTAATTTGACTGAAACATAACCAAAGTACACTGGACATGCAGGGGAAGAAGACAAGAAAATTAATGAAGAACTGGAGTCTCAGTATCAGCAAAGTATGGACAGTAAATTATCAGGAAGATACCGACGGCATTGTGGACTTGGCTTCAGTGAGGTAGTAATTAACATTTTTATTAAATGGGAGGACACCTAATTTCCAATTTGATGTAATTTCTGTTGTTACTCTAGCAATCAAGACTTCTATGTAGAAAGCTTTATACAGTTACTTAAAATACCTTTATATGCCCAACTAGATCTTTTTGATAGATGAGATATTTTTGAGAATTTTAAGATTGTTTTCTGACACCAGCTTAATATATATGCTTAATCATTAGGGTATATCTTTAATACTCATGGATAACATACAAGTTTCTTGAAATGTTTCCTCTAAATACTGGTTTAGGAAAGTTCTCCCAGCAGTTTCCCAAGTCATCTCTTCATTTACTGGTTAATTATTCCAAAGTAATGTAATATGTAAAACATTGAAACTATTTCCCACTTGCACTTGTGGACTTGCCTTTTTGACTTAAAAAGGATTGTTTCTTCCCTGTGTGGCCTTTAGTTATACCGCAGTCTTAAAATTATTGGTTCACTGTCCGGGAGTAGGCTGTTGTAGGAATCCGTGATAAAGATTAGAGTCTTTCCCAGTTTTTGTGCTGGGTAACTATTCATTGTAAGAAGAGCCTGTTGGTTGATACTTTTAGGTAGAAGATCATGATGGAGAAGGTGATGTGGCCGGAGATGATGATGATGATGATGATTCACCTGATCCTGAAAGTCCAGATGACTCTGAAAGTGACTCGGAGTCAGAGAAAGAGGAATCTGCTGAAGAACTCCAAGCTGCCGAGCATCCTGATGAAGTGGAGGATCCCAAAAACAAAAAAGATGCAAAAAGCAACTATAAAATGATGTTTGTTAAATCCAGTGGTTCCTAACTCCTAAGCACTTAGTCTTTGTATTAAAAGTAAGCCTTATTGTTATAATGCACAGTGGAGGACTGCTTATAGAGCACAGACCTTTGTATTATAATTTTTAAAAGGCCCTTTTAAATAATTACAAAGAGTGTTTGCTTTCAGATGCCATGGGTTACACTTTTATGGGCATGACTATAACCATTTTTGTAAAGAGTAAGAGTTGTATAAAATAAGAAATAAATACAGTACTCAGTTTCCTTTCATATTAGTATCATCAAACCTCTAAGCTCACCTTTTTACCCCTTCAAATACAATTCTGGGGAAAATGCAATTTATTTGTGGTAGCTAATTGTTTTTGTTCCTTCATATTTTTCCTCTTATAAAAAATGTATCTGATACTGTGATGTGTTTATGGAAGATATTCCTTTCCTATACTTTGTTATAGTAGAACTATTCATCATGGATATTTCTGCTATCAGTAACAATCTAAATTAATGTTGATAAAAGATTAGGTACTTAGTTTACCCTTACCAGTTCAGCTCTACTCTTTTGGACCAAAGCAGAGAGCAAATCCTTTTCACAGCTGTTAGGATGAAGTTGCAACTGTCATACATTTGGAATGTTATGCTCCCAGGCAGTCTTTATATAATTTGAGTTATACTGTATGTTAGATTTTTGATAAAAATTGGCCAATTTTTACAGAAGAAATTATTTCTCTGGTCATTTGGTCCTATCTATTTAGAAATATGTAAAACTGATTTTTTTTTTTTTTTTTTTTTTTTTTTTAAACAATATGTGACCAAAGTTAATTTTCTTCCTAAGGCCTAAATAAAAAGCAGTTTCCCATATTTGGTTGTGATACCTTTTTCCTCAGTTCTTAAAAATGAGAAACAGGCTCATTAAACAAAAAGCTAAAAAAGATTCTTCCATTTTTTTCTCAGTGCTGTTTGCTTAATTACTAAAAGTAGTAATTTATTTTATTGCTGCTTTTTTTGTTGCAGTGAAATTAGAATCATTTGCTGTTGTTTTGACTGATTTATACAACACATTAACACAAGATACATTATGTGGCTAGTCAATAATCTGAGTAATTGGGTCCAAAATCTTTTCTTCTAAGTAACATGTTCAAAGACTTGAGTCAGATACGTTTGTTGAATTATTCTAAATCTAGATACTTAACTATGTGTTTCATGTGTTGGATTAAAAAATTATTTCTATGTCATTTGAAATTTAGAATGTTTTAGAGGAGTGTAGCACGTAGAACAAGTAATTTCCGATTTATGCAATCCATCCCAAAATAGTGTTCATATATCAAACTCCCAACTTTTTTTAATTTCCCATGTTTTATAATTAGTGTTATCCTGTATAGTAAAATACTGGGTCATTGGGTAGTAGACTATATGATATTTAACAGATTTTTAGTTTGGACAAGTTTGGCTTCAAATTTCAGTTCAGCCACTGATGTTCCAATATTTAGTCTGTAGGATTGCTTATTATTGCATTTAAGTAGAAAGTGAAAACACTATGTTTAAAATGGAAGAGGAATAGACCAGTATTAAAAAATGAGTATTTTCATCAATGTAATACGTTGAAATACACTAGGTTGTTTATAAGTTTTGGTTCTTTATAAATAGAAGAGCCTACTTATAAAATGACTACACTGGAAGATCTTTTTTATCTCAGTATATTCTCATCCCAGTTTATATATTAATAGACATTAACAACATTAACGTCAGGGTTGGAATAAGTTTAGCTCTGTTGACCCATGTGGCATAGTATCCCAGCATTACATTAAATATCATGCCTGTGTTTTAAGCATGACTACTGGGTTTTGGTTTTGGTTTTTTTCTTAACAGATTGCGAGGAAGAACATTAAAGAAAAGCAGATGCCATGCCAGGTGGGAATTTTTGTGCATTGAAACACGATATTCAGTAGTGGTTCAGTGGCAACTTTTCCCTATGACTGGTAATTTTTTTTACCTGAAAATTCCCTTTTCCCCCAAGCGTTTTGCCAAATGATCCAAGAGTCAAAAAGGTTTTCAGAAAACAGGATTCCAACTTTGTATTAGTAGGTAGTAGGTAAAATTCCTCAGACCTGTAAGTTTTTAGACCTGGAAGAATTGAAGGTACAAAGGAAAACTTGTTTGATGAGCCAGTATAGTTTGAAAGAAAGCTAGGTCAACATTCTCGGAGTAAATTTTGAGGAAAGGAATTTCAACCACCTGGTTGACTCACGGACCACTTTTTATAGAACTTTAGTTACATTACTCTGTGCAACAGCCATTTCTGGATATGTTCAGTATCTAAAACAACTGTACCTCAGCTATCACTAATTTAGTAATCTCATGTCTGTCCATAACAGCTCTATTCCTTTACACATACTCAAATGAGGTCATTATCAATATGTTTCAATATCATTTGTCAGTTTACCAAATAACCCACCCCGTTTTCATACCTTTTTGGCAAAGTCAAACCCTAGTTGTAGCCAGTTCCCTACAGATTGCTTCTGGAGAAAGACCACCAAATGCACAAATCTTTGTTAATGTTAATTGACATCAGCACTGCATGTTATCTTTAAAGTTTTCTCTAGTCAGCTCTTCCATTATCCAAAACAACTGTTTAAATGCACGCTTGTGATCTACTGTTGGCTCCTTCACTTAAAATGTCCTTGCCTTCTAGCTTATATAAGAAATGGGGATTTTATCAAGCAAACATTACTTTAATTACACCTCAAAATCCACAACCACTGCTCTGGGTCATATCCCAAGCAGCTCTGCCACATTAGTGATAAACTGAATAACCTTGGTCATAACTTGATCTCTTTGGGCCTCCTGTCCGCATCAGAAAAATGAAGATAGCAACTACCTTGTGTGGCAGTTGTGAGAACTAGATAGAGCAGGTTAAAATGCTTAAGCACATTGTTCAATGATAAATGTTAGCTACTTTTAATCCTTAGCACTTTTCATGAGAATCTTCAACCTTCCCAGTAACCTATTGTCCCTTTTCTGTCAGCATTTGTGCCCAAAGCCCACAATATTTAACATCTTTTTTCAGTTATTAGATAACCATACATATGTAGTAATCTTACCTCCACACCTTCCATATCCAATATCCAATTTTAATAATTTGTACTGTCACTTCGTTACCATATCCACCTGCCCTCCTTAATCACTCTATTGTGACTTCTACTTAACACAACTATAGAAAACTAAATGATTTTCATTTTCCTAAAATAAGTTATTTTTCAGCTCGTTCTCTGCATGACCTTGGCAAGAGCTGTTGTTAACTACCAGTCTTTGAATATACATTCCTTGGATACATGAAAGGGGTCCAGCAGAATCAATTTACCAGCCTTCGGCATCCGTATGTGCTTCTTCCTAAACTGATCTCCCTGGAAAAAAAACTTTGGCAGTAGCCTTATCTGCCATTAGAGGAAAAGCTGTCACCACCTTTCTGCCATCCCAAACCTTACTGTTTAATTGTCCCAGGGAGTAGTCTTCCAAGCAGACGATTTGAAATGATGAGATCTGAATGACTTGTAAATACCCTCAATAAAACTGGTGGCAAACTGAAATGAGCTGTCAGCTGAGTTACTAGGAATACATTTTGATGAAAGAGCACAATGATGTTTGGCCTAAATTCAAGTGTTCAGAGAATTTAGTGAGTTCTCGAAACCTTTTACTTTATGTGAACAAAATTTCTCAGCGCATTCATTTATAAAAATGGCCAAAAGAAATTTTCTCCTTGATGTGCTCAATACCCAGTTCAGGCGCTAACTGCTTCCTTACCTTCTGTACCAGCTGTATTTCCTTTATACCCCCAGTTTCCCCATTCTGATTTTCTCACTGAACCTCCTGAATCTGCCAGAACATGCCCTTTAAAGAGAAGCCTTCTTAAAAATTTAGGAGGAAAACCGAGATGGCACCAGAGGATGTCTGCTTTGCTCCTAGAAAAACAAAGTTCACTAAAGGGACACCGTGGAGGGATTCTGGAGGCTGAAGCACCCCACAACAGAGGCCAACATGGACTGCATTGAAAAGGGCACCCAAAGAGGAGATCCACAAATATTTGTGATGGAAGGTGGGTGGAGGAAGACTGTGGAGGCTGCAACCTGATGGGGTGGGGGTGAGAACTAAGCTAGCAGGGCTAGTGTCCCTGCCTCAGAACTTGGAGGCAGGGGGAAGAATGTGTAGTGGCATACTACGTCTGGGTGAGGCCCAAGCAGATGGGTAGAGGTGTGCTACCTAAGCAAGGACAAGAGGGTGCTCTGGACTGCACCCCCACTTTGGAATACATGCTTTGGTAGTGAAGTCTACCCATAACAGCAGATGGACTGCCAGACTCAGATCCCAGAGAGGAGGATGTTTCATTGACTGACTATTGCACCCACTCAGTCCACAGTAACAGCTGGGCATTCCCCTCCTTTCCCTTCCATCTCTCAGATGCAGTAACTGCTATAGACTACGGAAGCTTGCAGGGTCAAAAATAAAGTTGTAGTGCCACCTTTTGGTAAAACAAAAGATAAGCAATTCAGTTCCAAGATGCTGATCATCTATGAGCACATTGATGATAATACAGGATCATCTGAGACCTCAGGATAGGACATCACAAGGAGACATGACTTCAGAAACCAAATTAAAAAACATAAAACTTTATCTTTTTGATAAAGAATTAGCAATTATAAAGAATTTCTAATTCAGTTATAGATTAGCAGATAAAAAACTCATACAAGAAATTTCAGAAAAACATTTCCAAGAAATACAAGACTCAGCAAGGCAATTCAAAGAGATACAAGAGAAGTTGGCAAAACAAGTAAATGAGCTCAAAAATAATGAGAATGCAGAAACTGAATCTTTAAGAAACTGACAAATTTAGGATGTGAAGAATTTAAAAAATGAGCTCAAGTACTATAGAAAGCTATGAAAACAGAATAGACCAAATGGAGAAATGAATTCGTAATCTCAAAGGCAGATGAACCGGGTGGAAGAAGTAAGAGAAATTAGATAAAAAAAAAAATTGGAAACATGAGAATGATCCAACTTCATTCAATTCATTCATAAGGAAAGTCAGCATAGAGTAATGGCTATTACAGAAGGTGAAGAGAGAAGGTTACAGAGTGCTTATTCAAAGAAATAATAAATGAAAATTTCCCAAACCAGGAGAAAGAACTTTTGCATATTCAAGTCTATTAAGCTAACAATATACCTACTTATCTATATGCAAAGAGACACAAGAGCCTACTAAGAGTCTAAAACAAAGAATATTAAAAGTGACCAGGAGGGAAAAGCAAGTAACACATAAAGGTTCTCCCAGAAGTCTATCAACAGAAGAGAATGGAATGACATATTCAGATAGTCCAAGATAAAAAACTACCAATCAGGAATACTATAGTCTATAAAACTCTTTCAGATATAAGGGAGAAATAAAGGTTTTCCCAAACAAAAGCTAAAGGAGTTCATAGGACTGCCCTTAGAAGAAATCCATTTTCAAAGGCTATAACTGCCATAGATAGTAATTGCTCTGATAGATCTGAGCAAAGTATATTGAAACACTTCTGGAAAGAATTCACCATTCTAAATGTCATCAAGAACATTTGTGATTCATGGGAGATCAAAATATCAACATTAACAAGTGTTTGGAAGAGGCTGATTGCAACCTTCATGAATGGCTATGAGGGGCTCAAGACTTCAGAGGAGGAAGTAGCTGCAGATGTGATGGAAAGAGCAACAGAACTAGAAGGAGAGGCAGAGCCTGAAGATGTGAATTGCTCCAATCGCATGAAACAACTTCAACAGACGAGGAGTTGCTTATGGATGAGCCAAGAAAGTGCTTCCTTGAGATGGAATCTACTCCTGTAAAGATACTGAAATTACTGTTGAAGTGATAAAAAAAAAAAAAAAGGACTTTGAATGTTACATAAACTTCGCAGCAGGATATGAGAGAGCTGACTCCAATTTTAAATGAAGTTCTACTCTTGGTAAAATATTATCAGACAGCATCACAAGCTACAGAGAAACTTTTATGAAAGGAGGAGTCAATTGATGAGGACTTCATTGTCTTAAGAAATTGCCAGTCGCCCTAGTCTTCAGAAACCACCACCCTGATCAGTCAGCAGCCATCAAAAATGAGGTGAGAACCTCCACCAGAAAAAAAGAAAGATTGCAACTCACTAAAGTTTCAAATATGGTTAGCATTTTCAGCCATAAAGCATTTTTAAGGCATATACATTTTTTAGACACAATGCTATTAAACACTTAACAGACTGGTGCAGTGTAAACATAACTTTTATATGTGCTGGGAAATGAAAAAAATCCATGTGGCTTGCTTTATTGTGATGGTGGCTTTATTGCAGTGGCCTGGAACCCAGCTTGCAGTATCTGAGACATGTCTGTATAGCTAAGCCAGCTGTCTTGGAAGAAAAAAATAAACTGTAGGGAGTCAACTGTGAAAATAGAGAGCACTGTTAACAAAAGTATTGCAACACTCTAGGTGAAGCGCACAGGGGCTAGAACTAGGGTGGTAATGGCAGAAATAATGTGAAAAGTAGAGTCTGGGTGTAGTAGAGCCAGTATATTTGCTAAAGGTTGAATGTAACATGTGAGAGGGTAATCAAGAATGAGCTCTTAGAAAAAAGGGATTTCCATTTTAATAGTTGAGGAAAATAAAATATCCATAGTGTCGAATTTGAGAAATGCCACCTTTAGAAAAGTAATAACTCATCTTTAAATTAAACTTTCCCCAGTTATTTTCTGGATTTTGCTGTTGGAGACAGTCAAACTAGCAGAAAAAAAATCACGATTAAAGACAAATGTATGTGAGCCACTGCAGCCCCGCCAATGAAAATCAGATGCTTCACAGTTGTTCCCAGAGCAATGTCTCTCTTCTCTTCTCTACCACTCTCAGCAAAGTGCCCCTGCAAATAGCCTCAAGGTAAGCAGGCATTCTACCTAGGATTCTCAGATTCTCAAAACTTAAGCATACTCTTGTACTCCTTTGATATTCATGATTTTTCTATGTTTAAACCCATTTTAAAATTCAGTTTCACGTGTCTTCCATTTTTGTTGCAGCTGAGTCTATACTTCCTTTTCTCATTTCCCTTGTTGCTTTTGGATGATTGCCTAAAGAAAAAAAGAGAATGACTCCATTCTTCTGCCTCTAAACTAGAAGTACACATTAACTTTTAATACCCCAAA
The DNA here is from genome assembly GCA_004363575.1 of Solenodon paradoxus. Taxonomy (NCBI): domain Eukaryota; kingdom Metazoa; phylum Chordata; class Mammalia; order Eulipotyphla; family Solenodontidae; genus Solenodon; species Solenodon paradoxus. Next base: position 104,379 of record RJWH01000398.1, on the reverse strand, counting down.
TACTATGGCTTAAACCCCCACTGGTTTGATGTTTGGACTTTAGCTCTCCACCAACCGCTCAAAAGCATTTCCACAATCACTCTGACATAGCAAAAACTAGAGGAACCTCTTGTATGCTTCCCGTCAGGGATGCCCACCAGATCAGTTATCAAAACAATGTCTTGCCTATTCTCTCCATCTCCCAGAATTGCTGTTCATTGTGCCCAAAGCTGCTCTGAGTGTAACAGGCACTAAAAAAATGGTGCCTTTTATGCTGTTACCAATACTAACATGTTGCCTTCTAAAGTGATTTTCAATGGGAGATATTTTGCCTGCCTATCTTTTCAATTACATGAAGCCATTTCCTAAAAGATCATTAGAAATAAAAGATCAGTTCTTAAAATTTAAGTTCTCAATTAATTAGTAAACTTGAAACTTAGCTTTGAGCTTCCAAATAGCCAAAGCCCAAGGAAAACATACCATGTCTCTCATAAACTGTGGTGAGATTTTACAAAGAAAGTTATTGTTATTACATTCTGAGTGGAAGTTACCTTGTAGGGTTTTCTTGCCTGAAGTACTATCTTTAGATCAGTGGTTTTCAGCCAGAAGGAATCTTGTCCCCCAGAAGACATTTGCAATGTCAGGAAATATTTTTGTTAGTCACAACAGGGAGATACTACTGGTATATAGTGGGTAGAGGCCAGTGATGCTTCCAGATATCCTACAATACATAGAATAGACCCACAAAAAAGAATTAAGTAGTTCAAAATATCAATAGTGCTGAATTGGAGAAATCCTACCTTTAGATCAGTTAAGACAGGCTCCTGAGTGAGCCCATGCGTAGAGAGCTCTATGTATCATAAATACACATTTATCAAAGAGCATGTTGATGTCTCTGTCACTCAGAATCTGAAACTGAAAATGGACATGGCACAGGCTAAAAACCTTAAATATTTAACCTCATGACCATAAAAATCCTTCACGTCTTTTGCCCTATGTCCTTAAAACAGTTTCAGACTATGTCTGAATTTCATGAAGGTTTGTGGGTTTTCACACTGCTGATTTCATAGGATGAGACTGCTTCAGATAAGGAAAATCTGAGAGGCAAAAATGCTTCAGTAAGAGAAAGACCGAATAGTCAAAGTCTTCTTGTAATGAGTTCCTGCATAAGGAGATAGTTTTTCAATACCAGAAAACAGAGTAAAAAGGACTAGCACTCATATAATTGGAGTCTCTGAAAGAAAGAAGATCGAGTATGGGGAATATCAAAAGTTTAATTGATAAAGGAAAAAAATCTTCTCAAACTGACAAAAGGCATCAAACCATGGATTTCAAACCTACATATCTCAAATCAGATAAAGACAGAACCACATATAGGTATGTTATAGCAAAAGTGCTGTGGAGTAAAGACAAGAGGTGCAGACATCAAAAACACAGATAAAATATCTTTAAGTTTACAAATATAAGACAGTTGACATCTCAACATAAACATAAGAAACCGGAAGACAATATAAGATACTTTCGAAACATTGAATAAAATAACCACCAACTCAGAATCCTGTACCCAGTGGAGCTATCCTTCAAGAATAAAGATAAAGAAATGTGTGTTTTCCAAATCACACAAGCTTCTGATCATTCAGAGAAGTAAAGCATGCACAGTGAGTCCCACATTCAAGCCACCAGATTTCTCCTCAAGGTCACTTTCCAACCTCATTAAAGGAAATAAATCTGAACAAAAGTAGATTTGCTGGGTGGAAGAAACACAGATCCACATTCAGAGCATTCAAGGAATTGGGAATTGGAGGGAAATTCCCTGTCTTTAAAAGGACAGGGAAGCTGTAGAGCCCCCTACTCCACCAAAAATCTATATAAAAATTCCCCCCCCAGACTCATGCTGGTGAAGTGAGTTAGGTCTGCCCCTTCCAGAGGAGGGCAGTTCACATACATCCCAAGGATCTGGGTATATGACCCAGAGACAGAGGAAACAACCAAGATGAACAACTAAATAAAATAAATAAATCCTTCTTCCTCCTCTACCTGTCTGCTTGCCTCTCTGCTCACTTTCATTCCTGCCTCCATCTTTCCTTTAAAAAAAAAAAAAAAAAAAAAAAAAAGCTACTGGCCCAGAGTCCTTGGCTGACTCCTATGCTGCGTATAAATGGGATGAGATTTTGAGAATCTATGGAAGAACTGCACCTGGAGACTGATAACGAAACAGTTGCTCAGGTCCTCAGCAACAGCTTTTGGAATGGGCAATCTACCTTGAGGGGAAAGTGGTACCAATGCTGACCTCACATCTTTTACCTTTCCTCGGATCTTGGCCCAGTAAATTTTCACAGCTTTGACAACTCTCCAGTGCCTTGAAATAGACTTGAGTTTGTTTGTTTATTTTTTTAATATCTATTCTCAACAGGAAAGTTGGTTCAAAGCAACCTTACTCATCATTGCTAGAAGCAGAATTCTTTTCTTATTTTTTGTAAAATATTCTGTAGAGAAAATTTTAAAGACCTAAATTAATAAAGTAGGATTAGGACACTTAATATTATAAAGATGTGAAATGCAAAATAATATGCATGCAATGCAGTCTAAAAAAATTCTGGGAGGGGGTGGAACTTGCAAGTTAGTTCTAAAATAGGTAAGTAAATACAATCAAAAATAGCTAAGGCACTTGTGAAGAATAAGACAGACACCCTGCCTTTCTAGGTATCAGCACTGAACTATAAAGGCCCCAATAATTGAAATAGTGTGATATTAAGTAGATAAAAAGACAATGGGATAGGAAAAGAAGAGCTCAGAAATAGATTCACACATATGCAGGTAATTAGATTTATGTCACAGGTGGTGATATACAGCAATAGGGAATGACAGATTGGTCAATAATTTTCAATAATATGGAAAAATTAAATCTGATACTCATTTCACAGTTAAAAACTAAATCCCAGGTGTATTATAGTTCTGTGAAGGCAAAACAAAACTCCTAGAAAATCCTATAGGAGAATATTTTTAAGATCTAAGTATAATAAGACATTTTAAACAAGATACAAAACTCCACAAACTACAAGGGAAAAGATTTACAAACCTAATAACCTTTACATTAGTAAAGTCTTTTCATCAAATGACACTGTTCAAAGGAAAAATGGAGAAAGCTATTTTCAGTGCATATAACCAATAAGAGTCTCCATAAGACACATTTTGTTCTCCACTGCACATTCTCCGGTCTCCATCTTTCCCTCTTCCTCTCATCTGATGTCCCAGGAATTCTTAGCTGCCCCAGTGAGGGATTCATAAGGGGACCTTACATCTGGAGATGAAAGGGGCTTAACAGACCATGAGGGAACACTTGGTCCATGGGGGCCCTGAGTTAGAGATACTCTTTTCTTTCATACCTCAAGGGGATAATTCCAGATAAATTGGAGGTACATTTCACACAGCTGTTTAGAAGATCCCAGTGAGATTTAGTCCAAGTTTTTCACAGTCAGTACCAGTCTTCTAATTTCCCCCCTCTCCTTTCTTCCCATTTCTGTTCTTTAGGATCATTTCTCAAATGATCTGCCTGCAAGCCCTTTCCTTAGGTTTTCTAGGGTCAACCCAGGTAAAGATAGGTTTATAGCTAGAATCCCTACAAATCAATAAGAAAAAGATACACAACCCAATAGAATGACAAGAGACCCTCACAAAAAAGGAAACCTAAATAGTTAACATTTGAAAAGACACGATGTCATTAATAATCAGGGGGATGCTAACAATTTACTTCCTACTTACCCAAATGGCTAAAGTCAAAAATATATTTTGTTGAATATATTTATTATCTATGCTATGTAATAAATTACCCCCCAAATTATCAACTAAAACAATAAACTTTATCTCAGTCTCCAGGAGTCAGGAATCTGGGTATCGCTGGGTGCCTCTGACCATGCACGTCTCACAAGGTTGTAATCGAGGGGTCACCAGGGCTCCAATCATGTCAAGGTTGACTGTGGGGAAAGCCCCTTCCAAGCTCACTCACAAGGCTGTCGCAGTTCTCAGATTCTCACCAGCTGTTGGTCAGATATGTCAGTTCCTTGTCCTGTGGGCTTCTCCACAGGTTAGCTCACAACATGGCTTCTCTCACAGTAAGCAAGTGAGAAAGCAAGGGAGGATGTCCAAGACAAAAGCCAGTCTTTTTGTAATCTCATCTTAGAAGGGGCATTCTGTCATGTTTTATCATATCTTCTTCACTCAAAGCAAACTGCTAGTTCCAGCCCATGTGCTAGAGGAGGCGCTTACACAGAGCATACACACCAGGATGTAGGGGTCTCTGGAAGCCATTTCAGAAGCTGCCACCACACACCAGAACGTAGAGCAACTCATATATTGATGCAGCAGTATCAGCACTACTGTCTTGGAAAAGAGTTTGTCATTTTCTACCGAGGTTGAAGATATGCATATCTTATGCTCTAGGAACTCTACACCTGGGCATATACCAAAAGAAATATGAGTGCAGTATATACCAAAAGACAGGTATAATATAAACATTTTTACAGCAGTATTCTTTGTAATAGCCCCAAGCTGGAAATGTCTAAATTGTCTTCAATAGCAGAATAATTGTCAAATATTCCTACAGTGGTTACCCTATCTTACAACAGCATGATGAGTGAGATATAGTTACATAGCTAACTATATATGAATATCCTAAACATAATGTTAGTGGGAAAAGCCAGACACAAAGGAATGCCTTCTTTATTATTCCATTCATACACATTTTAGAAAACCAGACTATAACATTAAAAAACTAAGCTATAATGTTTGGTGACGCCTGCTTAGAGAGTGAAACTATGAAGAAAAAGCCGGTAAGTTCCCATAAAAATCTGGAGAACCCTTATTTTTCATGGGAGAAGAGAGGCCCCCAGCAGGAAGGCCATGAACTGAGATGTTCATTATACTGTGTGCTTTCTAGGTTACATTTTATCTTAAAGAAAGGTCTCACAAACCTGCGTGCAAACCCACATCTTCTTATCCAGCCATGTACAAAGCGGGTCTAGCAGAGGACCTGGCCCAGGGTGTCTGAGCAAACATCCTTTGCGGGACTCCTTCCCGAGGGAAGTCAGGGCACGGTCCTGCCTGGCCCTCCCTGGGCAGAGCCAGCACAGGAGGCTGGGCCTCCCCGAAGCCCTGCCATTCCAAGCAGGGTTTGACCTGCACAGGGTTGAGGCTTCTCTTCCTGTGAGAGCGTCCAGGCTTCTCCCACATTCGTGGCAGAAGGCCGCAAGTGTGAAGGGCAGCAGGGTGGACCGAGGGCACCTGGGGTCTGAAGTCAGGGACAGAAGCCCTTTGGAGCAGTCACTGCAGCACAGCTCTCACCACTCGCTTGCCCCCAGGTGACTAGTGAGAAGATGCAAAAACCCTTGCTAACCACTCCGCCCTTCCCACCCCCAAACTTCAGTGAAAAAGGTCAAGGGAATTTCCCACTTCTTTAAATGGAACGGATCTTTCTTGGACCCAGAAAGAATTATTTATCAGGTGTTCACGGCATTCCGCGCACTTTCCAGGGGTCCAGCTGTGCTCTGAGGCACAACAGACAACTTTCTTCCTGAAAGCTCAATTTATAGGGCAACTTCAAAGCCCCGGTCCTCAGAGCAGGGCACAAGACTCCAGTTTGGGAATTGACATCAAAGAGGTGTGCACGGGTTGATCTGATGTTGGGATGGACAGCCGCAGGGTGGCAGGGGGGCCCTCCGAGGACTGGCCTGTCCTGGGCCCCTGGAGACTTCAGGGAGGCAGGCTGGCAGTGGCATGGCCGGCAAAGCCCGGCTTCAAAAGCCCTGGGCCCTTGCTTCACTTGCCGCCAGCAACTGTCCACAATGACAGAGGGTGGAGGCCAGAAGACCCAGAGGCGGGAGCACGGCGGATAACCCCAAACCCTTTATCCGGCCCAGTCAGGGGTTACGTGTAGAAACGCAGGGCACCACATTGTTCAGAAAAGGATCCTGTGTGGGAGCTCCCGTGCCAGGCACCCTGATGGTGGATGTTTTCATTTCATGAAAGGTAGGTACTACTATTTCTATTTTTCAGAGGAGGAAACAGAGCTTCAGAAGGCTCAGTGACTTGCCCAAGATCAGAGTTAATAACGGTGGATTGGAATTCCACAATCCTGCTCTGACCTCTTAACAAGGGAATTTAAAAGGGATTAGGAATGTTCTCTGGGGGTCAGAGTATAAAACACATAACAGAGCAGAGCAATGGCTCCGTGGCCAGAAGCCATCAAGAAGCTGCAAGTAGAACTCAAACTCGAGAAGACTATTGTGAGTTGAGCTAAGGCATGCCTGGGGAAATTCTAGAAATGACCAGGAGACCCGGGTAAAGACCCCTGTTGTGAGCAGCAGTGGGCAGCAACCATGAAAGCTGAGTTATTGTCATTGGGACCTGACTTGTGCCCACCTAGTGTGGCCTCAAGAAACGTTATGGTAGGAAGGCATGAAAGTGATAGTCAAGAAAACTAACATCAGCGTAAACATGACATCTTTGGGGCCCACCAGAACTGCGCAGGAGGAATCGAAAGAGGGCCGGTGTTCCCAGACCAGTCTTCTAGGGAGATCTGGCAACATTGAAAGGATTTTGCTGGCATTCTCAATCCTGGGTTCTTTGGCAGAGGACCTGATTGTCCAGCTCCTCCCAGGGATGATTTGCCTCTGAACTTAAATTCTCGTCCTAGGAAAGGGGGTGGTTTCCTGGTCCAAAAGGCTTCCAGAGGCGGCAGAGACTCAGATCCTTGTGAGTCAAGAACTCAATCCAAGTGAACTGTACCTTCAGTGGACCAGAAGACACCCCACCCTGCTGCAATGTGTGGGCAAAATGAGACTCTGAATTTTTCCAAAGCCCAGGGCCAGGGCAGCAAAAGGGAGGACTTCAGAGACCACACAACTAGCAAAATGTTTCAGTGAAGGATGTAGAGGCGGCTGAGGGCTCAGTGAGAAAGCAACTAGGACTGATTAGTGATGTCAACTCAGGGACTGGGCACAGTGGCAGCTTCCTGTTTGACACTGTGACCTCAGCGAAGTCACTGTGCCTCTAATTCCTTCTTGGTTCCAAAGCAGAGTATAAGGCAAGGCAGGTGGCTGACCAGTAAGCTGCTGTTATTCGTGAGGACAAAATTCCATGGGCAGGAACCCCTAACAAGAGCTTCTAGCTCTCCATGAAAAAGCTTTCAAGAAGCTCAGCTGGAAAGCCTCTTTCCTGTCCCCTCAGCCATTTCCAATGTGCTCGGAGAGGTTCTTTTTAGGGTCAGTGTGTACCGCTCTACAGCCCAGGAATCAGCCTTGCTCTCTCCAGAGCACAAAACATAGCCCTCCTGGGCTGGTCCCCAACCTCCAACAGTGACCAACACCCTCCAGGAGGCAGGCATGTCTACCCCCAAGCACACCCTCACCCCAGCCTCATCTGCATTTAACATCCCTTGTTGGGCTGTGGCAGAGAATACTCAACAGACTCGTATTAAAAATGCCCTTTAAAATTCAAAAGCTTTGAACTAAAGATAAACCTTGAGAAGTTTTCATTGAAAGTTCAGCTCCGCTGGTTCAATTCACTACACTTAGATGCACCTTTTCAAATAATAGGGAAAAAATGTAACAGGGTCAGACCCAATCAATATGCTTGTTCAAACAGAATTGCGGGGACTGTGATGTGCACACATTTTGTACTCTGCCTTTGTACCCTCCACTCGCTCTGAAGAAAGGCTTCTTTGCTCGGAGAGCAATGAAAGTGGTAGCCTTTGGACTGGAGGCGGCAAAGCAGTGGCGTGTTTGCGGGGCTGGGAGGGGCTGCCATTTCCCAAGTCCCCCCAGTCTCGTCTCTCTGTTCTTTTCATAAGGGCACACCATACACATGGGCAAAGTCTCGCACACCCCAGCGTCTGATGCAGCATCCGAAGCAAAGGGCTCCCAGCCTTTGCCGGCCATGTCTCAGAAATGTGATTTTGTGGATTAGACAGATAATTTGCAGCTTCTTTCCCTCCCTAGGTGAGAACACAAAAGGACTTGCCATGGAGGACTGAACCACAGTTAGGGGAAACTTCCAAAGGTCCAAATGAACTTTTAGCTAAGGTAGGATGTGTATCCAGCTCAACCCCTACTCCACGTGCCTCCCATCACCAAGCTGGCACTGGACAGGCTTTGCTGGACAATCGCCGGGGCAATTCTGGAGAATTCAGCTTAAGTGAAGGCAGCTAAGGGGTGAGAGGGAGGGGAAGGACCTAGAGGCAGCCTCCACTCCACAGCCAGACACCAAGGCAGGGACGTGCCTTGCATGACAGGGAGGAAACAAAAGGCATATTGGCAGCATCTACATCCACCTGGGCACATCTATGCATGTGCACTCAGAAGACATCTCAACTTTGATCATTTAAACGATGTACGTTTAGCGGGCGTTGAGAATCTGGGCAGTTCTGGAGGCTCCAGTGCGGATTAGGAAAGATTTGTCCCAGTCTGCTCCCCACTAGAGCTAACATGTTCTCCTGACTAAAATTTGATAGGTGTACTGAGCTCAACCTGGGACTGGTTAAAGCTAAAACTCAGGAGTGGATGTCAGCACACACAGTTCTGAGAATCATGTTTGTGTTCCCCCTTTCAGCGGCCGTCTCATTGTGCACAGCTTCTCCCAAACCCCACCATCCCCCGGAAAAAATCAAAGGCAGAATCACTGTGTCACGTGAGTTTCCCACATTTGTCCCACCTGGGAGGGTCCTCGGCCAGCCAGCTGGGGCACGGATGCCCCAACACACCCCAGGGAACCAGACTGGGTGGGGGGAGAAAGGTGAGGTGGGGAAGAGAGAGAGAGGGGAGAGGTGGGAGAGAGGAGAGAGAGAGAGAGACCCTTCCATGTTGCCTGTTTACCCGAGAGGCTGCTTGAATGTAGCGCCTTTTCCAAATCACATCTGCTCTTTATGGAGTCTGGGTTGAAGGCCTGTCATGCTCTCTGTTGATTGAAATCTGGGCCACAATTCTTCCAGAACAGGTCACCCCTCCACCCTGTAAGGCACCCTGAGGAGAACAGTTAAGAGTCGCCAAGTTCACTCCTACACAGGATTGCGTATGTTTGAAACAGGAAGTGAGACCAACAGTAGGAAAACCACTGATGTGTTTTCACCAAGAAAATGTCTACAGTCAGTCAGTCACCCCAGGTGATGGTAAACCTCTTGTGCCGTTTTTTTTTTTTTTTTTTTTTTTTTTTTTTGCCTTTGCCTTTACACTCGGTTATGGAGAAAATGTTTTTCCCTCCTTTCATCTGTTATGGTGATAACTCCCAGAAATGCTTAAAACCAAGAGTCGTTTTTATTTTAAAATTTAAAAAGAGATGAATAGTTCAAAAAAATCAGTCATGTCCCCCATTCAGAACACTTTGGAATCCATTTTCCCCAGTTCAAGAGTTGGAAAGTCAGTCGAAAACTCGGGTGCTCTTCTGGGTAAAGAGAAAAACTGCAGTGACAACAAACTTGGAAATGCACACCCCGCCCCCAACCGAAGCTGGCCTCTGGCCTTCTGTTTTAATACATCACAAGTCAAAACGAATTAAATACAAATCCTGTTTGCAATGGTCCGTCACTAACCCGCCTCACTGGAACGAGCTGTCGGCCTGTGAGTTGGCAGGGCTGGTGTTGCTCGCCCTGCTATGTGGGACTGCAGTTCGCCTGCCAAAGCAGCCCGGGGCACGGGGTCCACAGCCCAGAGGCTCCTCCACGGGGTCGACAGGCAGGGGCCTCCCCAGCAGCTGCCAAACCCAGCCCAGGGCCCGGGTTCTGGCCCCAGGCCCCCACAGTCAATCAAGTGTCAAGGAACTGTCATCAAGAAAACTCACAGATGAACGCCAGCAGGATCAAGAGCTGACAACGGCGATTTTCCAAAGAAATAATAATAAAAAAAAACCAACAAAAATATCATAAACATAGGTCACTTAGAACAGAGCCACTGAGAAGCAAAAAATGTATCGGGTTAATATTTTAATCTGCACATCATTTTTTTTTTTTTGCAAACCATTACACATGTATTTAAATTAACTTTTTCTTGCAAAATATTCATTTCATTTTTTTTCCAACAAAATCTTATAAAGGCAAAAAATAAAATCTTCTTTTGGCAAATGTCATGAAGTCGATACTGGCAGCATGTAGAGTTAGTTAAAAATAGACAGCGACTTCTAAATATAGTGAAGATTTTTTCCTGACCATAGTCAAAGACAAATTTTCATTTAAACTGTGGCTCCACCCAATGGGTTGTCTTTTTTCCTTTTAAACATCATTTTCTGTATGCAGAATTTCATGAGCTCGTGACTTAAAAAAGGACCACAAACACTCAGCCTGGCTTCTCAGGCCGTCCTCCCATCAGGCTGGAAGTCAAGTCCAAGTTCGGCCATCCTGGTTGCAGCGGCACACTGCCTGCCCACCTGCCACCAGACCTCCTCCAGGTGCGCTGGCCTGGGTTCTCCAGGGCAGGCACAGAGGTCCCAGGATTCCTATGACAGCCAAGTAAGTGTTCAGTCAGAGCTTTGGGCAGAGGCCACCCAGCGTGGGGTTTATTGCTTACGATACAATGAAAGGTGCTTCCTCTCACCTTTGCTGTATTCCAAACGCATTTTTTAATTGAAAGCAAATTGCTTTTTTTTCCCTCTCTGAGAAGAGCCCTTTGCTGAGAGAACCTCATGGGTGGGCTGGGGAACCAAAGTTTATAAACACACTCTTGCCCCTAACCAAACCCAAGGGCCAAGGCACAGACTTGGGCTCCATGTGCCAACCTGGTGGAGTTTCACATTCCAGAGCTGCTCCGGTTGCCAGGTCAGCAGATCTCTGCAGCCCAGGGCCCCACTTCCCTGGGACCTCACGCTGACGACGAGCCTGCTGCTGGAGTCCACTGAAAACACACTCTCACATCCAACCTTCCCCTGAGTTCATCAGATGTTGGCTTGGCCTCTGCTCCCCCCATCACCCCTGCCCCCCACCAAATGGTACCTGAATATGCATGTGCAGCTCCCAAATCCTGTATCCGTACCTTTCCAGCCATTCAGCCCTTGAGGTGAACATTATAAAATATATCCTGATTCTAAAATACAGTGTCAGTATTTTACAGTGTATATCAAAAGTGCCTTTGTCATATGTAAAAAGGATTCGGAACTAAAACAAGTAGGAAGGGTGAGTGTTAGGAGATAGTCCTCTGGTGAACAACCCACAGTCAGAGGGAGTCTCCTTCTTCCAGGAAGAACCCCTCTGAGCTGGAGGGCTTTCCTTTGGGGAAGACAGATCAATCTTCTCAGAGGAAGCTGGTTCCACTGGGCCCCTGGTTCCAGACTTCTCTGCACGTTAGGTCACGCGTCAGTCACTGCCTGGGCTGGCAAAAAGCACAGGAGATGATGAGAGGCTGGCAGGACCCCTGCCCATGTCTAGAAGTAGGCGGTGGCTATATCTGTGCACATATGTGACAGGGAATGGCAGGCTGACAAGACAGAGCAGCAGAGCAGGGGCTGGGCAATGCGGCCGCTGCAGGGGGTCCCTTGGCTTCCAGCACTCAAGGACATTAGTCCCACCTTCCCTCCACCCCTACCACCTCCATGAAAATGGGATCAGACTCATCTCCTAGTGAGGACCCTATGAGGACAAGAAGAAATGTGCACGAGTTCTTAAGTAAGGGCATATCTCACAGGCACAGCAGCTAAGAAGAGAGCCTCTCCCATCCTCTGTGGCCTGGGCAGTGTCCCCATGCTCAATCCATAGCGGAGACCACACACCAGCTTAGAGCATTTCCCTGTAGTCCTTCAGTCACAAGGATTCTACCTTACACCTCCCGAGAGCCTGACCCAAGCAGGCCAACCTCCATCTGTCACCCTCCATCTACTGGGCCTGAGGATCTTGCTCCGAGGCTAGGTTGGTGAAAGCACCCAGGCTAGGGGACCCCTGGCAAGAGCCAGGCTTCAAAATGCACAAGCTCTCTATCCCTCATTTCATTCCCTTATCCAAAAACCTAGAGCTCCTGGGGGTGGCCGAGTAGTCCACAGGTGGCAGTGGAGAACGAGGGCTCTAAACTTGCACCAAAGGGGTTCCAAGCCGGCTGTGACTCTCACAGCTGCGACTCTGAATAAGGCATCCAGGTCTCTGAGCTTCATTTCCTCGACGATAAAATGGGGGTGAAAGTCTAGAGCTGTGTGGACCAACGGAGAAGCATAATGCCTGGCACATAGTAGCTTCTCTACACTGTTACCACACATGCATATAAAAGCTGGGGAAACCCGTGGGCTGGAACGCAGGGAAAGGGCGGCTGAGACTGTATCTGATCCTCCCCTGTCCAGGTGAGCACCTGGGCTCAGGAGCAGTGGGCCCAGGCCAAGAACTCACCACAGGACCAGATCAACCCTGAGTCCTGGGCTCCTGACTCCCGGCCCAGTGCTCGGCCTCAGACCCCACACTGCCTCTCAGCACTAAGCTCCCACGAGGCGGGCCAAGAAAGAGTGGGGCAGGATGATCCGAATGGCTGAGGGCCAATTTCATGTGGCCCTGGGAAGCCTCCTCTGAAGTGTCCTCCTGGCCCTCAAGTCAACGAGGTGCAGTCGTGGTCCTTGCTCCGACACCAACTGTGTGTGACCTGGGGTGACACCCATCCTCTCAGAGCCGTTTCTCTGCAACACTGGACTTTTTCTAGTCTTCTAGTTCTTCGGTCTCTTGGCCGAAGCCCCAAGATGCTGAGACCTAACTCTTCCTTTCCAGAACTTCCCTGCCCCACCTGGTGGCGGTCTGGCCTCCGCTGGGCCCTGGGGCACGGCGCTGCCCGCTGGAGGGAGGGCAGGGTGGGCGGGGCACGCGACTGGCCCCTAAGTCTTCAGGGAGCTCGGAGTCCACAGTTGCTGCATTGGAGACACTGAGGATTGAGTTCCTAAAAAGCAGCAGCCCCCACCTGCCAATGGGCCCAGGGTAGTCTCCCCAGCGGCCGCTTTGCCAAGGAAAGGAAGTGGAGGCAGGGGCACTGCAGTCAGCTCAGCAGCAGGGTGGCATGCTCAGCACGAGGTGGGCCGCCGGGCAAGCTCTTACTTGGAAGGTGTTAGACAAAGGTGTAGTGGAGTCCGTTGCTTAAAGAGGGGTAAGGTGGCACCGTCCTGGAGGACAGGGGGGCTTTAGACGGGAGGAGGGCCAGCTGCTGCGCTAGATGGGCACAGGAATTGAGTGGTGCGTTAGGCCGCTCATCTGCTCCGGCACACCAGACGCCCCGCTGCGCACCACTAACTGCCTGAGCTTGGGACACATCCATGGGACAGGTGGGGGCCTGGTGGGATTGACCTGAAGTTCTCAGGTGTGACTCTGAGGTGGAAAGAGGGAGTAAGAGGAAAGCCTGCAGCAAAGATGGTCACTCAGCGGGGAGGTGAGGGAGGCTGCTGGCCAGCCGCAGGTGTTAGGGCTGGGGCATGCTCGTGTGCTGTGGTAAGGAAGCCAAGGCCAGAGGTCCGTGTGGGTGGAGCAAGCACAGGGCAGAGGGGAGGCACCTCATGGTGGGGATGCAGGTGTCCATGGGCCCCTACAACCCCAACTCGGGGAGGAACTCGAAATGCCGAGATGGGCCACATGGAGCCTCGGGGTCATTAGGAGGAAGGGTCTGGGAGAGCCATTTACTATCTCCCTCACCACAGCATGTCACCCTGACCCCCTCTCAGTCCAGCCTGCATGTTGGTGCAGAGTCAGGACAAAGGGATTTCGGGGACTCTGTGCCGTCATGGAGGACGACTTCTGCTGTGACTCTAGACCTTCCCTTTGTCCTCGGAAACTCTTATGGTTCCTGAGGTTAAAGCTCTGACCCCCAGACCAGACTCCCCAGGGCCATTTGCCTCAGGGGCCTACAGACCCCACCCTTGATCCCCTCTAGACCCTTCAGCCAGGGTCAGAGGACTAGTGTGGATGTGACATCACTTCAGGCTCAATGGCCACCCCTTCCCAGGAGGCCTAACGCACACCCAGCCAAGGGCACCTCCTAGACCCAGAGGAGAAGGACACCAGGTGAACTGTGCGTGTGCGAACGCGCAGGGGAGATCTGGGTGGAGGGAGGAGCCAGTCTTCCTGGCGGAGAAAGAAAGCCTTTTTACACTCACGCGCACACATGTACAGGCACACACACCCTCCCACAGTGTTGCAGACCACTGGCCACCAAAGTTTCACTTCCCAAGTCCTGCTTTCTGGCACAGGTCACTCTGATAAGACGAACTGTGGCTTCAGTTGGGGAACCAAAGTAGAGTTCCAGGGAGGGTCAGAAGGCCCCTCTGCTGTCGTGTCCCAGAAAGAAATCCAAGCACCAACTGCTTTCCGGCTCCATTCTTCATAAGGTCAGAAACTGGGCCTTGACCCATTGCTTTAGGGGCCTGAAAACCCTGTTCATAACCTGGAACTTCAGAGGAAGTTGCACCGCTCCCAGATTTAAGGAGGAGCTAGAGATCCTCTCTCTCTCTCTGTCCTCGCCATCTCTCGGACCTGTTTCCTGAGCTGGGCCCTGTCTCCTGCTTCCCCCCAATGCCTGTCCTGCTCCACCTCCAAACTCTGCTGTGCTTGGGGGACAGGAGAATGCACTTCTGGCCTCAGCTACCAAGCCTGACACCTGACTTTCCACCAACACCCTGAAAAGCCATGCTGGGCCCCGGGCTCCAAGGAGTAGCGGGCGGGCCCCAGGCAGGGAGGCTGGCATCCCTGGCCTCACCTGCCACCTGCTTGCTGCGCTGGGAGGCTTCGGAGGCGAGGGCGTAGGAGATGTTGATGATGCGCTCCTGCTCTTGCAGCTGTGAGTCCACGTCGGCCATGCTGTTCCGGTCCTGGCCGGATGTCGGCTGCAGGTTGCACATGCTGCGGGAGGGCCAGAAAGCAGGACGGAGCCTCAGCACCCCGCACTCCTGCCTCCGGAGAGCGTGTCTCCCTGGCCCACTTTCAGGGAGGGGCTGCCATCAAAGCAGTGCACTTTCTCACGAGACTAATGTGCACACGCTTCTCCCCAAACACCCAGCTGTGGCTTTATTTGTCAGGGATCACAGACCTCAAGATAAGAGCTCTAGTTCTGGAGCCCTTTAACTCTGGCCAGGGAATGGCCATCCTCGCTCTGAAAGGGAGACCCCCAAACACCAGCTTTGTGCTTCTGAAGCAACGGAGGCCACAGGGGCAGGAAAGCTACCTCCCAGGGCCCTGTTGCAGCAACTAGGAAAATGGGCGAGGTCTCTGGCACCTGTGGACAAGGCAGGGGCTCCTGGCTCTGTGGGTCTGTGAGAGGGAACATGGACCAAACACTCGGAGATGCAGCCCAGTGCTCGTCTCCAAGAGTGTCCATTTGACAAGTTCTGCTCTACTGCCACTCTTGCTAGGGGTCACTGGACACAGAACAGGCTCTCTGAGTGTTGCTGGACTTGGCGTTAGGTCAGTCTGCCCCTTCCAAAGAATAGGGCTTACCTGAGATGGAGGCCTGGTAAAACAAGCCGCCTGGTCAGCCTGGCTCTGGACCCACTCAGTCGAGACACAACCCCCCTCCCGGGTCAGGGCTCATGGGTTAGCAGGGCCTGGGCAGCACGAAGGCTGACCTGGACCGGGTGAGGATGTTGCGAATCTTCTCGGCTTTGCGATACCGCGCCTGCAGCTCCTCAAAGCTGGGCGGCTCTTCAGGGTCCAGCTCCACGTACCGTTCAGGGATGGAGACCTTCTCTGGTTTGGAGAGCTGAGGAGAAGACCCGCAGGAGGTGCGGGAGGGCTCAGAGGTTGGGGTCTGAGACCTGCTTCCCCACCCCAGCCCCTCTGTGAGGAAACACAGATAGGTGAAGTGACCTGCTCAGGTCATGAAGACAGTTCATGGTGGGGTCAGGATCTGAACTCCAGTCTGACTCTTAAGAGTCCATATTCAGTTCATCCTACCAGATAAGCCCCTGCAGGCCCAGGAAGGGAGAGGGGGGAGGCTACACGAGATGAGAAGCTGCCAGGATAAAAGCGATCACCCTAACACCACCACCCTTCCGACCCTACGTGATCTGACCTCTGTCAACCTCTCCAGGCACACTGGCCCACTGGGTGGCCTTGCCCTGTGCTTTTCTTTGCCCCGGATGCTCTTCCTTTGGCTCCGCCAACTCTTTCTCATCCTTCCCCCCTCATCTCTTTCCCCCAGCCCTCCCATTTTCTATGGTTTCTCTGTCATCTAGTCAGGAACCCAGCACCTGGTAGCCCTTCAGCAAATACACCATGGACAGGTGGGTAGGTGAGTGGATGGCTGGGTGACTCGGTGGATGAAAAAAAGTCCTACGGGGACTCCTCTTATTTACATGGGAGGCAGCCAAGCTCTAGCTACTGCTTTCTAGAGGAAAACAGTCCCAACTCGCTGATCTTCCTGTCTCTTGTATCAGCCAGTAGCAACCCCAGCTTGGTGAAATCTCACTTGGGCTAAGAATATTAAAGACAGCTTTTGAACACCCCCAGGGCACTTCTCCCCCCTTGAACTACAATAGCGCATCAAAATGGGGTTGGTTGGACCTTCTAAAAGCAGTTACATTCAATCCCAGGGCAAACGTGGAATTGAATTTAAATCCAGGCAGATCTTTCATTCTGGGGAAAGATGACAAGAAATAAGCCCTTCTCTTATTTCCAACCAGGGCAGAGCCAAAGGAAGGAAGCAGATTACATTGTAGCAGGAGGGATTTAGGTTAAAGATAAGGAAGAACTTTTTCCCTTGGCTGGCAGGCCAATTAGGACACTATAAAATGTACATGCATTGCCAAGGCAGCCTGTAGAAGTTTCTTTCGTGAATCTGAGAAAGAACAGACCTTTGGCTATTTCCAAGGTGCCAAAGGAAAAAAGGGCTGAGGGCAGGGGACTGGCCTCGCAAGCCCCTGGAGCACCAGCTGACCCCAGAACTCAGAACTTCACAGGCATTCATTTGCTCACACACTGCTAAATCTATCCTCCCAGACAGTGTCAGGGTAGGCCAAGTCCTCGGACAAATGTTTCTGTGACTTACTCAAAGATTTCATTCAAAATATTTACAGAGCACCTACTATGTGCTAGGTCCTGCGCTAGGGACACAAAGGTGAAAGACTCTGGCCTCTGGCAGCTAGAAATGATACAGTGAGAGCCACAGGGACTACCCAATGTCTTGAAGAAGCCTGAGTCTATCACCCTGAGTCCCCTTTTCCCATTTCCGTAGATACTGGTGTTCCCTGCTTTCCTGGACTTGACCAGTCATGGTGCACTGCAGCCACTAGAGGGCGCGAGAACTCAGACCAGGGCTCTGCAGGCTGAGCTGCTTGCTGCTGGGGCTGGAAATTACACCCGACATTTCCAAAGCTGTCCCCATTTTTCTCATGTCTGATTGTCCAACTCAGCCTGATTGGTCAGTCACAAGGCAAACCCCTGGTGTTCCAGGGAACATTTCTTAATAGTAACAACTACCTCCCTATGCGCCTGCTATGTGCCAGGCCCTGTGCTCACGGCTTTCTGTCCATTGCTAATTCTCCTGGCACCGTGCTAAATCACTTAATCCTCACCACCGCGCACTTTACTACAGAGGAAACTGAGGCACAGAGAGAGTAAATGACTTGTCCCAATTTACAGAGAAAGAGATTTGAATCTCCATCAAGATGTCTGGGCCTCTTACTGCCTCAAGTTGCTGTGCATCCATTCTCCGGGGCCAAAATGAGGCTGAGCCTTGTCCCCTTTCAGGACAACCCCCCTCCCGCCATGCCACTGTGAGGGTTGGTCAGGCTGGCATCCCAGTCGTGCCTGGGGGTGGGGAGGAGGGAATCCCTGCCCTCACCTCTCTGCTGATGTCCAAGTCATAGTCTTGCGGTTCCAGATCCAACTCAGTGACAGGCACGGCCTGTACTTTCAACCAGCCGTTCTCCTCCTTGTCATCTCTTTCCCTTTGTATGGCCCGTTCCAGCAACTGTAGGTCAAAGTCCTGCTCCCGCTTCCACTGGCAACAGAACAAGAGAGTTACATGTCGTCACTTCAGGGCAGCAAAAAAAGCCATGCCAGTCCCATTTGGGATTGGTCTCGTGAGCCCTAGCGTCCTTTGGAGGATGGGCCTGGCACCCTTTAGGGAAAAGCTGTGTGACTGTGGGCCACATCCTCCTCGTCTCCAGGACAAGGCAGTGCTTTGTGACACCGATGACCTGCTGTGTGCCGTAGCTCTGTGTGTAGCAGAGACGGAGGCCTCAGCCCCTTCTTAATGGCTTGGTTCCACACTGTTCATGTTTCTTTGATCTGGGGCCCCCAGAAGTTTCGAACAAACACCAGCAAGGTAGAGGACTAAGATCCCTGGCTTTAGATTCACAAAGGTCCTCAAGAATATAGGGGGCTCCAAAGTCAGAGGATGACCCCAAAACAAAACCTAGGACAGAGCTTCAGAGAAGGGATTCACCCTTTCTGTGTTCTCACAGCTCATGGAAGCCTTTCTGGCTGAGGAGTCACATGTCCCAGCTTAGAAATCATGGAAGACACAAGTCCTGTGAAGAAGTAGACTAATCAAGAGCTGCTCTGCTGGGTACCTCCACGGGACACAGTTAGGGGTGGGAGCAATCCAACCATGGCGCTAGGGAGACCCAACAGTGTGAGGCTAGTGAATCAGATGTGAACTGCTGGGGACCATGGAATCTATTTGGGACAGATGCTGTTTGTCACTTAGGGAAGAAACCAAAACCATGTAAAATGGAAATGCTAAATCAAACACAACATTTCCAAGACACTTTGTAACAAGTGTCTCTTCACTGAGAGAAAATCTAACCTGGTCATTTTAAGATCCAAACACAACCACTGGGCGGCCTTCCTAGCCAGCTGGGGCTGTGTCCTCACAGGCCTCTGACACTGAGCAGGTTGTTGAGATGCACAAACAGACACACAGCCTTTCTTCTCTTGAGCAGATGCCAAGTGGTACTTCTTCCTCCCAGGTTGCCTCCTCCCTCTCCACCCGTCTACTTTACAGAGCCACACATGGTCGCGATGTCTTTTATGTCCCCACAAAGCCCCAAATGCATTAGCCATAGCTGCACATTTCACTCATTCATATGCACAAGCTCTCAATGCTGACTCCAAACCAAAGTCATCGTTCTTAGGTGATGGTTTCCAATTAGAGAACGAAAGGATTAGGCAGCTGAAGTTTCAGAGATGAAAAATTTAATGAATCACAAAGAAAATTTTCTTTCACGCTCACAAGTGCCCCAAAGAGAGACAAGTCCTCATTTAAACCCAGCCTGATTGCTTCCACCAACAGCAAAAGCTAGCGAGAGTGTACAGCACATCCTAGGGAAGAAACACGCCAATCCATTGTCATTAAGCAACATGTTTATTGGCGCGGATGCAGAGACTTACACACGTCTTTAAGGGAAAAATTACAAGATATTCATGTTATGATTTTTAGACCATCTTTCTACATTTGATATATCAGGTTGCTAAGCTCAGTGTTATCCCAGATGACATTTTCTTATAAAATTTAAAAGTTACCAGCCTTGCAGCTTTTTTAGGATATGCATG
This sequence comes from Solenodon paradoxus, assembly GCA_004363575.1. Taxonomy (NCBI): domain Eukaryota; kingdom Metazoa; phylum Chordata; class Mammalia; order Eulipotyphla; family Solenodontidae; genus Solenodon; species Solenodon paradoxus. The sequence continues at coordinate 84,917 of RJWH01000398.1, read as the reverse complement.
TCCTGGGTCTTACCCCTTTGGTATCTAACAGCTGCAGGGAAGCCCTGTGAATACAGAACATAAGAGTATACTTGCTCCCTGATGCAGTTATTAAAAACCAGCAACACAAAAGGTTTTCCCTAAGAAGTGTGTGATGAGACTGAAGGAATTAAAAACTGAACCACTTCAGACTTGGGAGAAGTTATTCAAATTTATTCAAATTCTGAAGTTCGTGTCTACTGTCCAGGTGTAAGGCATGGACTTGAATAAATTCATGATGCCCAGACCTCTGCCAATGGCCACAGCTTTCAGGAAGCAGGCTGGCTCAACCCTGCAGGCCACCTTTTGGGAGGAGGGAATTATGAAGGGGGCAGCAGAAACGTGAGTCACATATGGAGTAGGCTATGGAGACAAGAGCTGCTATGAAAAGCCTGGTAACAAAGAGCACAGGCCAGTTAGAGCGTGCGACACAAAGTAGAAGCTTCTGTAAACACAATCAGAAAGGATTAGAGAGGCAATGAGCAATCACACGAAAAGCAAAAGAGCTTGTGCAATGAACTAGGGAAAGAACAGCCAGGCTAGAGGTCTAGGGAAACACTTGATTTTAAAGTCAATATGAATGTTTCCAAAAGGGACCTAAGGCGGCCGGAGGCAGGGTGTAATTGTCTGGAAGCACCACCAGAGGGAAGCAGATCCCTGGGCTCTCTGGCAGCACCTGGAGACCCCTCAGCACCACAGGATTTTGGAGACCACCAGCCCTTAGGGTTGTGGGGCACCACCCTGTGCTCAGTGGCCCCACAGGGCAGACACCTGGAGTTCCGGGAGGCTGGCTGGCTTGTGCTCCTCCTCATCAAATCCCATCATCATCTTCCTCCTCTACTCTTTGAACCCTGTATTACCAAATCCTTCACTCAGCTCAGACTCCAAATGCCTACCAAGGCCTCGCTCAAGCTCAGCACAGAAAGCTGACAGGACATTCATTTAGGCTCCTACGCTCCTGCCCTGACATCCTCGCTCCTGCTCTGGTTCTGGGTCACCCGCTGACCTGGTCACACAAGCCGCTGGGGCTGCAAACCAGCAGCACCATGGGGCATTCTCTGATCCATCCAGGGTGACGGTCCACTCTCTCTCGAGGCTGTGACGTGCTTGTGTTTGGGGGACTCGAGGAAGCGCTGCTCCGTCCCAGCCCCACCTGCCTGAACCCTCCTAACATACTGAGCCGAGGTCTCCAGGAAGAGGTTGGCTGAGGTAGCGGGATAAGGGCAGGCCCGTCCTCTCTGCTTGGCTCAGTGTCCTCTTGCGCTCCCGGACCAAGGCCTTCTGGTGCCGCTTCATGCGCTCGAGTTGCTCCTCCGCACTCATCTTGCCCCGCTGGTGGTCCCCTGAGTACAGGCGCTCCAAGGCACTCTTGGGTCTCTGAGGAGGAGGGCAAGGAGGAGACAGAGCAGCTGGGCTGGGAACACAGAGGGCCGCTCCCTGCTGGCTTCAGTCTCCTCTCACACAAACATGCTCGTTCTCCCCCCCCCTTCCTGGGCTGCTCTGGGCTGTGAAGAGCCGCTTCCTCTAAGCAGGCCACTGGACATGATGTCCCGGCCCTCGTGTGCCCTCTGGGCAGCAGCCCGTTCTGCAGAGGCGGACGCTAAAGCCCGGGCCTGTCCAGGGGCACACAGGCAGACGCGACGGGGCCAGAAGTCAGGGTGCAGCATCCTGGGGTCCTTCCTGTGGGTTGGACAGGCCAGGTCCTCAGGAAACAGAGAGAACATCGGGGAAGACATCACTGGGCACATGGTGACAGGGACCCTGAGCTCAGGAGGGGCTGAGGTCACCTCACAGGTCATCCCCTGGGCTCACAGAATCATCAGTCACTGTCCGCCTTGGAGCCCTCCCCTCTGCGTGTGAGGGAGCTGTGAGCCTCTCGAGCACGTCTCAAGGCCACTCACGGGGAAGGTCACCTTGCTGCTTTCGGCATTTAGACCCCTCCGGAGAGTGACGTAGGGAGCAATGGTGGACGACTGCTGCAGCCTGGACGTGGACCCCGAGAGCCCTTAGTGAGGAAAGAGAAACAAAAGTCTATTTGCGGTGGAGTGGGCAGGCTGCCAGCCCTTCTCAAATCACCTCCCCTTCTCCTGAGGGCACCACGAGGGCCCAGCCAACATCTCACTCTTCTCTTCTTCCTCCCCAGAACCTGGAAGAGCAAGGCCTCAGCGAGAAAGAGATGAGGTGCCAGCCCAGGGGGCCCCCTCTCCCCAGGGTAGAGGGCCCTGCAGCTCTGAGGATTACCCTACTCTCCTCTCACAGGCAGAAGATCTGGGTTGGTTGGCAGCAGGAAAGGATGGAGAGGTAGGAAGTCCAGCACCCCGTCTTCCTGATGAACCCCATGTGTCCTGTGTGACCTGGCCGCTGCCCTGCCTGTGTGACGCCTTCTCAAATGCCCAAGGAGGATCAAACTTCAGTTACAGTCACTGACTACTACACTGGCCACAGCGGCTAATGAGACTGTACGTTCCACAATGCCTGGTTGGCCAAATGACCAACTGAACGAATGAGGGGAATGAGGGAGGCTCTGAGATGTATGCACCCCATGTTTACTGCGGCCCTATTCACAATAGCTAAGAACTGGAGGAAATTACCTAAGGGCCCAACGTCAGATGAATGGATAGAGAAGATGTGGTCCATAGATACACTGGTACACATAAACGACGACGCAGCTCTCAGAAGAGATGAAACCCTGTCATTTGACTCAACATGGATGAAGCTAGAGGGGATGATGCTAGTGAACAAGTCAAAAGAAGAAAGGTAGATACCAGATGACCTCACTCATAGGTGCAATGTGAACAGACAAAACAAAGGTACCAATGAAACAAAACCAACCCTTGAACATCTGCAACAGAACTGAGGTGACCAAAAGGGAATGGGGAGGGGTGGGCGGGAGTGAATGGTGGTAGAGCCCACTGGACAGTGGGGAAGAACATTTGGTGATTTGGTGGAGGGCAGGGTGTTTGACATATATCTAAAGAATGGGGAACCTATACATAGGAAGTTATTTTAATGTGTAGAATAATTATTAGAATAAAAAAAAGAAAAAAAAAGAGGGAGGCTCTGATACTAACCGAGCACTTCCACGCAAAGGGCAGGCACAGAGCTAGGTGTCTTATATAGATTGTGTCCCACGGGCCCTACAAAGCATTACTTGATGGCTATAGAGATGCAGCTCTAAGATGCAGCTCAGAGAGGTTAAGGAGCTTGTCCAAGGCACAGAGCAGGCACACCCCGGGGCCATGGTTTAGAGGACTCATCTCACCCTGGACAACTGAGAGCACACTAAGCTTCCTCCACTCAACTAATTCTAATCAGAGTGATCCCTGACATCTAGATCTAGGCCTCACACATTTAGCACAATGGAAAGCTAAATATCTTGCAACACTCAGAGAATCCTGAGCAAGAAAGAACTACCAACAATGCAACCGATATGCAATGCACCTGGAGACCGTACTGAGTGGCAGGGTCCCTGAGCACAGAGCCAAGGAGAGTGGTAGCCCCAAACTCAGCAAGTCCAGGGTCCATGTCCTCCATGGACCAGCTCAGGGAACAGCAAGCCTGGACAAGTGTGGCAGGCTGGGCGTCACAGAACCCTGCAGATGCTTGAACCAGGCTGTGTCTTTCTGCTTCTGCCCGCAGGGTATATGGGAAGCATGTGACTTCCCACCTCAGGGAGAAGGCAGGCGGAGCAAGCGAGAACAGGTGAGGGAGACGGTCCGCCTGCCCCGGGGTTCCAGGAGACTCAGGTCAGAAAGGTCAGGGGGATCTCTGAGGAAGAGGGGTCTGGCTGTGGGTTGAATGTGTGTCTGAATGAGCCTAAGGGCCTAAGCCTCTTCCCTCTCCACCTGATGAGGGAGGGGAGGACAGCGAGGAGGTCCTGGGGGAGGCACTGTGTTTGTTTAGAGGAAGGGTTTACTGAGTCTTTGACAGAAGAGGAAAAACCCTCTGGAAAGCCCACCATGGCCAGCATCTCAGCCTGCAGAGGGTCATGGCTCCAGAGTGAAACACTGAGATTGCTTTGTTGCATTATCGAATGATCTCTTTTGTTCACAATGCTACATTCATTTCTGAATACTGACATTGCATCTCAGTCTCTATTTCACACCACACCTTCCACCAGCGTTCAGGGTCTCTACCACCACCTTCCCCCTGCTTTCCTTCCCTTCCCCTGCCCCACAGTCATCATCTTGTGTCCTGAGAGTTTTTGCTGGGGTTTACTTATTTCATTTTATTATATTCTACATAGGAGTGAAACCATCCTGTATTTATTTTTCTTTTTGACTTATGTCACTTAACATGATCCCCACCCAGTTCCATTTAGATTGTTGAAAAGGGCACAGTTTCAATTTTTTTTCTTTTTTTTTTAGTAGCTGCATAGAATTCCGTTGAGTATCTAGACCACAGCTGTTTTATCCATCATCTGTTGATGGACATTTAGGTTGTTTCCATGTCTTGGCTCTTGTGAAATAAGCTGCTATGAACATGGGGTGCAGTCAGAGATTGTTCTCTGATTCTATCACTTATCAGCTAATGGGTAAGTGATTTCATTTCTCTGAGCCTTAGTTTTCTTATCTCTAAAATGGGGATAATAATAACACCACCTCCCTCAGAGATTATGAATACTGAGTAAATATAAAGCACATGCACACAGTGTTGGGTTTACAGAAATTGCTGGTCCTGGGAACAGATGTAGTAGGAGTTAAGGAATCAGGATGAAGCCAGAGGAAGGCAGGTCAGGCCCTCACTGAGGCCCAGAGCCCCTGCTGGCTGTAGCAGAAGTGTGCGAGGCGGGTGAAGGTGTGGTAGTGGCAGGGACTTCGAGAAGGACTCCATGGAGGGACTTGCCTTACCTCTGCCTGGCAGCGTCTGGTACCTGCTCTCAGGTCCCACAAGTCCTAGGGAGGGCTGGGACATGTCCCCACTGAAGGTCGCCAACTCAGGCTCGCTCAAGTATGATCGGAGCTCCACCTGTGGGCAGAGTCTGGGACTGTCACACTGCCCAGTCATGCCACCTTGCCCGTCTCCACAGAGTGGGCAGCCCCAGGGGCCCCGGCTCACCCTTGAGTCCCCGTTGACACACTGCCCCTGCTCCCGGTCTCGCTTCCTCTCATCCGACTGCCGCTTGAGGCCCCTCACTGATGTGTGCCGGATGATGGTGGCCTCCCTGGGCAGAGGTGGCACGGCCGGGGGCTGGTCCTCTGGGCTGTAGAGCTCTGGGAGCGGAGGCCTGGGCGGCGCCTCATCTTCCTGCTCAAGAAAGAACCAGAAGCACGGACCAGTGAGACACAGGGAAGTGGCCCTAGTACACAGTGGCCCCGAGGGGCCACTTCTGTGAAAAGAGGTCAGTGTTTCCCCTGGGTAAGCTGAGAGATGGGGCCACCCTGCTCCAACCGTATGTTCCCTCTGATTCACATATTTCCTATTTTTATATGGACACTACACACCTTGCATCACCAAATCCAGAACTCAGCTCTCCTGGGTCTCTGCTCTTATTCCACCTGTTTAGAGGGCACCCAGTGGGTGTGGGGCGTGGGGGCAGGCTGGTGACTGTGTTCACTGGAGGTCTGTGATGGCACCCCGCTTAGGAACCAACACCCACTAGCCTCCACAGGGCTCACCCTGAAAGCCCACTGCCCCTGCAGGGTCTCTGGACCCTGTAACAGGCTGCGACCTCCTCCTGCTCCATCAGAAATGTGCATGGTTACAAAATATTTTCTCCTGCCTAACTCAGACAGAATAGACAGTCAGGATGGGAAGCTCGCTGCTTAGCCCACAGCCCACTTTCTGGGCCAGGATGATGCACATTTCCTTGAAACTCCGGGTCCACAACATACCCTGAGGGCTGCGGCTACAGATCTGGGCTGGACTGCCATCAACAGCCACTCCTGGAACAAAGGACCATCCAAATGCCTTCCTCCTAAATCCCCCCTTTCTTAGTCTAACTTTGCAGAGCTCAGGAAAGGGTACTCCAAACTGGTTTTGCAAAGGTTTACAACATTCTTCTAAAGCCATACCTTTCACTATTGTGTGAAAGTTAAACTCCCTACCCAAGATACACACAGGTTCTCTGAGCCTCAAGGTTTCTCATCTTGACAAGGTCTCAGAATAATCCATTTCTAAAATCTCTCTAGAGAGATAAGCACAAAGCACTGATTGCCTTTGAAGGGAATAGAATGTCGAGACAAAGGAGAGAGGCCTTTACTATGTACTTCTTTATATCTTCTTATTCTAAACCCTTTGAGATATTAGCTAATTTTTAAGGTAAATGGCATTCAAGAGAATAAGTCAAATAAAATAACTACAGTTACATGCAACACTGTGGATGACTCCTACAAACACTGTTGAAGATGCAAACTACAAGAGAATTTTGTATTACCCTAGGGGCAAAATTAAAGTGCTTATAGATGTAAACATAGGAACCAAAACTGAAAAATGTTTAAAAGGCAAGGGAAACAAGGTCAAGCAAGTGGTGACCACACATACATTACTAGAAGGAGCCGGGAGAAGCCCCAGGGTGACCCTGATGTTCAACCAAACTGCAAAGCCTTCCCCTGACCCCCAGGGGACCGAGCAGCAGAGAGGAGTCTCTGGGATGGTTTATTCCAAGTTGCTTGTTCTACGTGAGGCAAACTGAGGAGGCTCCGAGGGGGAGGGTCTTTGTCCGAGAATTAGGGCTGGAATCCAGGGGTCCAGCTCCCAGGTCAGCACCTTCTCTGCTCCTCGCCTGACTGGCAGCCACTTTGTCACAGCTGACTGCCCCAGCCACTGCTGCTGTTTGCTTTGCTTTTCTCTACCGCCTGTCTGTGTCTGGTGCTCCATGCCTTAGTTTGGGGATTGGAAGGGGGGGGTCTCCAGATGGATAAATTTCCAAAGACCCTTGGCCCTGGCACCTGTGCCAGCTCTGGGCACTGGGGTGAGTCTGGAAGCAGATGGCTAGGACCAGAGTAGAGGAACTTGTGTGTTTTAGGCAGGATCGAGTGCCGACCTCAACAGAGGTTCCAGGCGCATGTGGTACCCAAAGCTCCTTCATGTCTTTGTTGATCTTCATTCCACGATGCCCTCTCGATGGCTTCCCTGTCATCTGGACCAACCTCTTGTGTTCTCCAGCCAAGGCTGGCTTGGCCCTGGAGACATGAGCTATCAAGTATCAAGGTACCTGATCCTTAAAGTCTCTGCGCTCCCAGACTCTGTCAAGGGCTTGCCAGACAAGCCAAGGAGTCGGCATGGCAACCACACAGGCCACACAGCTGGTCTGAGGAACTGAGATGAAAGTCCAGTGAGATGGCAGATGGCACAGAAAATGGATCCACTAACTAATTTAGAGACAGTAGCAAATCTTAGCCTTTGGGCCTCAGTTCTCTCATCTGCGGGTGGGGAAACTGCCTTCCTGACCATGTGGTTCTTGTAAATATCAGCTGTATGCACAACGGAGCCCAGAGCTCAACTGCAGATGAAGATAACCATAGGTGTTGACTGGGATGAGCTCACAGCCCACAGGCTCGAGTGACTGCAGGTTGCATGAAGCCCTGCAAGAGGCAGCCTTGCCAGCAGCCACAAATATCTACACAGCACTAATCACAAATTCCACCCTATTCAGTGCAGTCACTTCCTTCTGCTGGACCTCAGTTTCCCCAACTGCAAACAAAAATGGGAAGATTGGGCTAGATCATCTCTAAGGGCTTCTAGTTCTGGGAATCTAAGGCTCATGGGCAAGTCCCTAACTGCTCATGGTTCAGGACTCCCTCAGGTCTCTGGCTGGTTCTGCTTTCCCAAGGTTCCCACAAAGCTACTCTCCTGAAAGAAGCTGCTCTGAGGACAGAGCCGGACAATTATATCCCAGAGAGACAACGCTGGTGCTGGTCATCAATACTCACAACTTTGGGCTTTGTCTTGGTGGGTGACTGAAGGGGTGATGTCACTTTCCTCAGCTGGGGGGGGTGAGGTCTGTATGGCACATAGGTTTGCAGCTGGGGGAAGAGCCGAACCTCCAGGGGGGTCCGCACTGGGCTGGTGGGAGGGCTGGGCTGCGGGGGCGGCTTGCTCTCAGAAGTCAAGAGTGAAGGCACAGGCGGGTGAGGAAACAAAGGCACCGTTTTTCTCTCTGAGAGGCATGGAGGCAAACAAAAGGCAGAGTAAAATGAAGACCCGCTTCCTCAGGAGACAAGAGGAATAACTTGGCACCATGGAGAACCGACCTCCCCAAGGACCATCCCACCCACCTGGATCCTGGCCTCCAACATCGCCACACCCCCCGCCCCAGGAAGATGGCCCACTCACCGGGATTCTTGACCGAATCCACTAGGATTCTGAAGTTCTCTTTATTTGCACTCAGGCCTGCAATGACATCTTCAATCCTCCACAGATCCTTCTGTATCTGCGACTTCTCCTGCAGAAGATTAGGTGGTGGTTCTTTTCCTTCTCAGTTCCTTACCAGAGTTTCACCTTAGGGCTTACACTGTCATTGCAGACAGAGCCCCTCACTCTAGGGGGCAGCACCCCTGCAGAAACCCTGTCAGGGCTAAAGTCAAACTTGCCTCACAGCTTCGTAGGGAAGAGCAGACCTGGAAAGCAACCGAGGTCCTGCAGAGAAACTTCAAAGGAGCTTTCAGTCCACCTTACCTATTTCCACTTAATTGAAAAATAGATTCCAATAATGTCTTAAACACTGTTTGATTCCACTTATACGAGGGCTCAAGAGCAATCACATTCAGGGACAGAAGAGTGGCACCAGAGGCTGAGGGGAGCAGGGTGCTGTGGTTTAAATGGGTGCAGAGTATCTGCCTTGCAAGACAAAAGAAATTCTGAGCGTTGGGTGCATACCAGTGTGAATGTATTTACCACTACTGAACTGCCCACTTACAAATGGCTTGGATGATGTAGTTCAGAGCGTACGTACTTGCCACAATTTAACAATGTAGACTGTGTTAGGCAACGTGGCAGAAGAGAAGCGAAAGCAAGGACTAGAGATGACAGCATCCCTAGAATATAAAGAACATTTTTGAAAAGACAACTGAATCCTAGGATTTGAGGTTCATTTAAAAATCCAATGGGAAAGGCGCCCCCTAGTGATCTTGCAGTCCAGTACATCAGTCCCCCAGATGATTCCGAGGTCCCAAGGTTAAAGACCCCGGAGGCGGTGGGGAACAACCAATGGGAACAACTAAATAAAGTTATTCTTAAAAAAAAAGGCACAATAGGCAGTGGAAGTTATTTGGCAACAAAAATGCAGTAGGTGAGTGCTACGTGAAAGAACCTTGAAAACACGGTGCTACGTGAAAGTCAGACAGGAAAGATGATGCATTGTGTGAGTCCATTTATACAAAATGCCCAGAACAGGTAAATCCACAGAGACAGCGGGCAGATCAGTGGCTGGCTGGAAGAGAGGTGGGCACTGTGGGTGGGATAGAAGATGACTTTAATGACTATAGTGGGGTTTCTTTGGGGGACGATGGAAATGATATAAGAACTGATTGTGCTGAGAGCTGCACACACAACTCTAAAAACTGAAAACCACTGAACTGTATACTTGAAAAGGGAAAACTGATGGCATGTGAATTACATGATAAATTTCTAGGTTGTTAAAAAGCAGCACTAGAAAGCAGGCCAGGCGACAGGACCACACACACTGACGCATTACACGTGACATCGGATGGAAGAGGCCCAACACCGTGAGCAGGGTCTGTTGTGATTAAAGGACTGTGGCCACCTTTCAGAACTGTTTAAACACAAGCTAAAATATTCTTTCAGTTTCTAAGTTATCAAGAGGGTTGGGGCGAGAGGAGGGGTTACCCTTGGCCTCACCCCCCCATCTCCGCTCAAGGCACCTGCACACTCTCCACTGGAAGAGTTAGTTCTCAGGTTGCCAGACACCTATGGAGCTGCCCGATTCTAGGACTAGACTATGGGGTCCCTGACACAGGCCCACCGGGCCGGGTACTCAGCAGGTGGCAGGTTTTCAGTACATGTCTGTCAAATGAATATAAGGACCAATTACCTAAGAGTCTGACTACATACTTTCCAGCCATCATGACAACAGATGTCTGAAATGCCCTGTCTAAGGGAGCTGATACTCTCTCCACCCTTACACCACCTCAGGGCTCACAAACAATGGGCTGGATGCTCAGTTCTAAAGTGCGAGTATCCAAAAACAGATGTGTTACTAAACCCAGAATGAGTGTGTAAGCTAAGGGCATTATCTCTAGGGCTCAGGTCCCGAAGGGAGTGTTAGGACTAGGTGAAGGAGGAGCAGGAGTTAAATCATCTCTCCTTCCCATCATCCTTCTCTGGCAGGCAGCCTAGCACACCTCTACCTGTCCGTCCACAATCCTGCCTCCCATCCTGCCTTTCTGTCACCCTCTCTTGGAAGAGTAGAGCAGACAGGAACAAGGGCCAGAGAACATCTCCCTTTCTCCAAGGATGATGGAATTTCAGAATTTAATGATAAAGTGAATGACACGCTTGGTGAGCTGTGGGTGGGGCTTCACTCCTATGTCCTCGACCGTCCTGGGCAGGAAGGCTCCAATGCATCCGCAAAGGTTTGAATTTATTGGCTGGAATCAGAGATACCTACAAGTAACTTCAGAAAGTTACCTGGATGTTCTTTTATACTCTGGCCTCCCTACCAAGGTTGGCCATGAGGATCTTCATAAACAAAGCCATTCCATTTTACTGAAAGGGGCTAAACCTGGCCAAAGGGAGGCAAGTCTCTAGGCAGAGAATGTGTTACTGAGAATCTGCATAAGAGGCTGCCAGCAGAGCTACTGTGTTAATGATTTATTTAGGACACTAACAGCTTCCTGGGCTAGAATTACACCAAAGAAGTTAGCACACAGCCGGCTCAAAAACGGGCTTTGTGAGCTTCCAGGTCACTATGGCACTGAGGGAAGACACAGGCATTGCCACAGGCTGGGTGGAAACAAGGCTGCAGGCACCAGGCTCCACACTGGCCTCCCCTTCCTAACTCACAGGGTTAAGTTCTCCAGGAAGTCTGGGATGAGATCTACTACATCATTTGTGGTTTTGGGCTTTTTGGGGGGGTGGGAGCAGGATTCTGGGTCAGCTGTATATTAAATCACCACAGAATAAGACCCAGTAGAAATACAAAGGGCCAATAATCACAAGAAAAGATGTTTAACCTACTAGTAATTAAATAAGTGAAAATTAAAGCAAGATATCCTTTCTTTTTTTTTTTTTATCAGCCAACTGGCCAAAACGAAAAAGACATAACATCAAGTGCTCGTGAGGATAGGGTCAAGCAGTTCAGTACTCTCATTTACCATGGGTGGGAGGGCAAATGCATGAGGACTTTTAGGAGGTGACTTGGCAGTATCCAGCAACAATTCAGATTGTACACTCATTTTGCCCCAGGAAGTTCACTCCCAAGAGCCTGTCTTAGATAAATGCCTGTAGTTGAGCTTGAAAAGGCAGTTACAGAGATGCTCACTGTGGTGTCGTTTGTAAAAACAAAACACTACAAACAACTTAAATGCCCATCAGAAGAGGAATGGCTGAAAAATAGTGTGGACTATCCAGACTGTAAAATATTATGCAGTAGTTACAAAGTCATTTGATTTCATTATTTAGATCAATATTATCTAATACGCCTACTGAGATTATGGAAATCATCTAAAATCTGAGCTGTCCCACAGAGTAGTAACTCACCACATGTGGCAACTAAGCTCTTGAAGAGAGTGCAGTGAGCCTGAGGAACATGTTTCAAACTTTCATTTTATTTATGTTTAAATATAAATAGCTACTGTACTGCCAAACACACTTGGCAGTATCTTACCTGGAAAGATTTCACAACAAATAGTTATGACCAAAAACAAGTTACCAAACAGTATGTAAGTCAAATTCCTCTTTAAGTAAACCCGACTCCTGTGGCCAAATAAAGGATATAATGCTGTGTCTGTCCAGATGTTTGGAAATCCACAGAAATGGTCTAAAGGTGACAGTGCAAATGGATTCCCTGAGCATATACAGGGAAGGTAATGGGTCTGGGCAGAAAGATTTTTGTTTTATTTTTTGTTTTTGCTTCCTACCGCTTGGCCTTTACAGAGAGACACATTCACGAGCTGTCTGAATACTTAAAACGTAGGAATGAAAAGCTTAAAAAAAAAAGCTACTGCTGAAATGACTGTGGATCACTGACATCGAAGAGATAGTATAGAACAGGACAAGAAAGTTTCAGGAATAAGAAACTAGAAATAATAGTATGAAGAACACTGTCAGCAATAGTCACCTACTTTTTTTCAAGCCACTGTGCTAAGTGCAGGGGACACAAAAAATAAATGGGAAGGAACATCCTGGTGACCTGGTGGTCTAGCACCCCCTGGGTGCAGTCCTCACAGTCCAAGGTCCTGGGTCTAAGGTCCCGGGAACAAACAACGTGAACAACTAAATAAAACAAAGTGCTTCTTCCTCCTCTTTCTTCCTGTCTATTTGCCTATTCGCCTTTATTCCTGCCTGTACCTTTCCTTTAAAAAAAAGGAATAGGAAATGTTAGCTTAAATGGAGGGAAGCTACAGGGGGAAAAATACGGTAGCAGGAGACGAATTCTGGGGACTTTGTAAGAAACCCTGAGTCATAGGAAAGTGTCTCCTTCAGAGTGCCCTCAACAAGGCTCTCGAGGAACCCGCTCCGAACAGGGATGGTGAAGGATGGTAGTGTCCTCTGGTCCTCAAACTCCCCCAGCTGAATTTCCTCCACTTTTCTCAGGTGAGGCCAAGGTCCAGCGAGCCGACATACTCATTATTGGAATGAACAGCCTAGAACTAGTCCATCGATTAGCAAGCCTAGCACCAAAGTTGGTGCCTTACGCATAAGAAGTCTCAGTAATGCTTGCTAAATTCATCTAGATGGAATTTCTAGCAGGGCCCTGAAAGAAAGGATACCGATCTGAAACTGGGTTTGAAAGCAGGATCTTTTCCATTTTAAAAACTCTGAGGGTGGGGTGGGGGTCTGGGTGGACACCAGAGTCAGATAGCAATAGGCAGCCAACCTGGGAAACACGAAACCACACAGACCTTCCCTTCTCACTCTGGGAGAGATCAGTTGGTATTCAGGGAAGAGGAGGCAGAGACCTAAGCTGTCTCTCCTGAATGCTGCAGGAGCCTGGCCAGCCTGGCCTCCAGAAATGCCAATGACCGGACGTCCCTGGATGGTCCTGAATTCACGCTATTCCCCAAGTAAAGGCTTGATAACATCTATCCCCAAGAATCAGAGGAGGGAAGAAGTTGAGGCCTCCTGTTGCTACTAAGTGAGTAGCTAGAAACCCAAAATGGGGTTAAGATGGGTTTAAGCACAAATCCCTCTCAAATCTCAGTAAGGCTCTCAGGGTTGGTATTTGTTTCCTCTCAGGGCTGTTTCCTCAAATGATTGTTAGTAAAACCCTTGCAGAAACACCTAAGAGCTTGTCTTTGAAAGTAGAGAGGCAGGGGGAGCTGGAGTGAGGCTTTTCCTCACAGCCTGACTTGGGGAGAGCTTGAGGTGGGCAGCAGCTGAGCCCCGTGGAGCACACACAGCCCCTTCAAGGGAGGAGCTCACAGGGAGAAGAGTCTCAGTCACCTGGAAAAAAAAGGCTCTTCTGTGTTGTTCCTGCAGCGTCTGCTTCAGCTGCTCCACGTCCCTCTCCAACTTCAGATATTCATTCCAGGCATTCTCCATCTCCTTTTGGCCAAGGAAACAGATTCTTAGTTGTCCCCCATCCCCAGGACCTATGGGCACTGTGCTCCAGACCACTGCTGACCCAGCCAGGGGAAGAGGGGAGGGAGCTCGGAATGTCTCCAGGAGTCAGAGGGAGACTAGGGGGACAGAGACAAGGGGTTGTCTTCTCAACCAACTGCCCTATCCCCTCCCCTACCCTTGGGGATGCTTTGATTTCCAGTCCTGGCAGAAAGGGCCTGCACCACATCAAATGGACCAATATCAAAATGGAAATTCTGAGGTCTTAAGAGTTAACTGCATGCAGATTAGGGAGCTAGCCTTTTCAGGCTGTCCTGAGAAATCTGGGCTCTTGGGTGTCACTAGCCATTCAGGAGCCACTGATAGAGAGCACCCAAAGGCATGCCACCCCTAGCAAGATAAGGTACTGTCAGGAGACAGCCTGGAAAACTTATGCTACTCCAAGAATCTTGGCTACCAACTCAACTAAAGCTGAGGCGGTGGGAAAAGCAGCTCCCTGCCCAGCCCACTCTGGGGGTACGGGTGGGGACAGAGGTGGGAGTGTCTGCCACCCTCCACACCCTCTACGCACAGTGGACTCTCTGGAGAGTTCTGCCCGGATGTGGACGAGATCCTCCTGCAGCAACCTCTGCTGGGAGGCGATCTTCTCTAGGTGCTGGGGCTGGTCTCGGTACTGCTCCATCTGTCTGTGCAGCACTTCCAGTACAGACTCGAGCTGGTCCTGCATCAGGGAAGGGCCAGTGAGCAGGAGGATAGCAGGACAGTCCCTGGAGGCCTCCTCATTCACACCAGGAACTACACAGACCTGCTGGCTCTACCTGAGCATGAAAGGACCAGCACCCAAGTTGGAACGTGAGAGCTAGGGCCTCTGATTTCAGCTCTGACTGCCTATGAAGTGACCTAAGGTTAGTCATCTAATAGCTCTGTGCCTCAGTTTCCTCATGTATAAAGTGAGCAAAAGGTCATTCACCCCTCATGGGCTAACCTATGAGGATAAATCAAAGAGTAGACGGAAAACTCCTTAAGCTCTTGGGGAAAGGAAGATGTTCTAAATCTTCAGCATTATAAATACAATGCTTTATTTAAAATACAAATAAAAAACTACATTAAGGGTCTAAAAGGTCAAACATCAGTGCCCTCTGGTCACCCTGGCTTCCCATTCAGTCTTGCTTCCTCCATAGCCCAGATCCTGGAGGAGAGGAGCTTTTAGGAAGTGAGTGCCTCAGTCCTATGACGACCACTTTCTCCAAGGCAGCCCCCTGGATTTCAGGGGCCTGGGGCCATCACATACAAACTAGTGGGGTCCTCCTCTCCCAGATTCACCTCACAGCCCCTCCAGGGAAAGGGGGTCAGAACAGAATTAAGTGGAGAGTGGGGGTGCTGAGAAGCAGTACTTGGGATAAACAGACTGAAGTTTCTCTGTAAGGTTTCCTCTGGGTCCAGAGAGAACCTCCCGCCGGTAACAAATACCTTTACGTTCAAAGAGTTATTCTGGATAAACTAACACCTGTTGTTTCACACTAACACGAGAGTCATAATCTGTATGTGAGAAAAGACGGGATGACAACCCCAGTCAGCCCAGATCATGCCAACTGGTGCATACTTTGTTCTCCTTGAGGGCTCGCATCTTGTCTTCCAAGTCCTGGAGGATCCTGTCTTGTTCACAGAAGATGCTCAGTTTGACCTGTGAGCAAGAACAGGTTGGAGAGGGCCTGGGATGATGAGAGAAGGGGGTGGCCTTGGCACGTGATCCGAAGGCCTTGGACTACAAAACCCTCCGAACTCTGACTGAAGCTGCCCACCCAGGTCTGGGGGCAGCGGCAGGCAGCAGACAGCGGAGCGGTCAGCCCGTGACTGTTCACTCACATCAATGTCACTTTCGGCGATTTTCACTGGCTTCAGACTTCGGTCCTTAAGAAGGTCCCGACCTGTCACCTGGGAGGTGAACAATTTAAAGGAGATTTAATCCCGGGGTTGAGGAACAGAGCTCGAGGAAGAATGTTAGCCCCACGGTGGATAGGTGTGAACGTCTTGGCAATGGCAGGTAAGGTCCCAGCACAGAGGGACAAAAATTCGGGCAATATTTGTTTTATTTTTATGTCTACCTTAGGGAAAAAGACACAACTTTTTGTTCTTTTTTTGAGATCTTAATAACCCTTAAAAATTTCTCAAAGAAAATGCAGGCATTCATTACAGTACATATCATTAATGATAGAAGCTTATATCTGTTGAAAATGAATTCAGTATGGTCTTGGAAGATTTGCCACTAATAAGACTTTTGTTACTGGGGTCAAAGAGCAGCGGCAGATGTCCATGAGCCCTTCCCAGGGCAGCTGGGTGGGCGTACCGGGAGAACAAGCAAATTCCTGAGGCACCGTAAAGTCTTACTTTAAAGAAATCTCTGAGCACCACACCTTCCCATGAGTGAGGTCGCCCTTCCTCACTCCACACGATTCGGAAGAGGATCAGTCAAAGGAAGAAGAAACCTGGATAATTCCTGGTTTGGGTTTTCATCTGATTCCTGAATAACTGAGGGTAGGGGCATTTGCATAAGTTACAAGTTACCCTTTACTCAAGAAAGGAACCCACAAAGCAGGAGAGAAAAAATCATCCTAACTCATGAGCCAATAAAATTTCAGTTTCCATCCTTCACTCGACTGGACGTGGGGAGCGTGCTGCCCATCTCTCGCTGACCCCTGTACGAACTTAACCCCACTCTCTAACCCATGCTTTCATTTTCCCTAAACCTCCTCCTTGCCAAAAACTCTGCAGGGGAGAACTTTTCACAGATGCTTCCCACAGCCAAGCTATGGTCAGGAAAAGCAAGTTCTAATGTGTCCCATGAAGGGGAGGCCATCTTGCAGAATTCCACTTTGCAGATCTGAGCAGGAAAACAAAGTTAACTAGAGCAGAAGTAGCAAGCACATGTACTGTGAAGAGAGTCCCAGTGCGGATGAGCAGACAGCTGCTAGAGATGGCCTTCACTTTCTTCCTGTTCTATCCAGGAGATCCACTAGGTTTGCAAGTGTGAATGAGAACAGTTATTGCCCTTAGACCTCAAACTCCCCTCATGCCAAGTAGCCTACACTCCTCCCTGCTAATCCTCATCAGCAAATCCATAGGTCAAAGTCAAGGGAGACTATCCTCTCCTTGCCTTGGGTTAAGTCTGGGCTGCAGGGCCACCCCCACCCATTCCATTCCCCCTTTAGTGACAAAGGAGAGGGCAGGGACCACTGTCATTTCTAGTCATCTCCCAACCTAAGGTCTGGCACACTAGAAGGACCTTCTCAAGTGCTTATTACATTGCAGGCAGGTCAGAGAGAAAGACAGGAAAAGGGCTATAAAGCTTCTGGACAAAGTAGAACTCCAGTCAAATTCTACTCTTCAAACTGGCCGATGATGCGGACACATAAACATGTATACACAGTCACAGACGCATGGACCACCGCGGCAGTGCAGACAGACGGTGCCAGCCTCTGCAAGGGTGGAGGTGGGGGATCGGGTGGGCATCTGGGGGAGGAGATGGAATTAATTTGCCAAACAGCTTAACTTCCCAGGCAGGATGGGGTCTTTAAAGTCAGGGGGACCTGGCAACTAAAAGGAGTGAGGTCTTCACGGCGACTCACAACCCTTTATCAAAGCAGAGGACAAAGAGCTTGTCAGCTCTCCTGGGTTCATTTCCCAGGTAGAAACGATTTTCAAATTGAGATATGCTTTGGGGATTTTTTTCCTCCCAGCAAAACTCCTTCCCTTATTTTATTGAACCTTCTTATTTTATTTTTTTACAGATGATAGCTTTTTGATACTGAAATAGTGAGCAGAGAATCTAATTGAGCGATGCCTCATTGATCCAGCACCATCAGGAGAGACGTGAAGAGTCCTCACAAAAGGGCGCTTTGAGAAAGCTGAATCTGTTAAAATTTTTGACAGAGAACTTTCTAAAATTGCCCTCCACTGCCTTCACGGAATACGGAATACAAATGTAACCTTTCGGGGGGTTGACTCAGAGTCATTACAGGATTTCTTGGAAGTTAGTGCTCAAGAGTATTTGTCCTTTGATTCAAGGCTCCCAAATCTCTGTGCTTCCATGTTCATTTTAGATGAACTAATAGTACTTCTTTTCTCTCTTGGCATATGAGCACTCCCTCTTTTCTAAGAAGTATCTTTGGTTGTCCCCTTTCAAGGTATGGTGTGAGGAATTCAAATGACTGAGTGGTAGGATTAAAGACTGGAGGTGACATACCTGCTGTTTCCATTTCCCTCCTTTCAACTGACTGGGGTGTCCCTATAAGGGGGTACTCCCTTCACTTGTGCCTCCCACTATTTGGGGCCTTCAGACAACAGATGACAGTGTTCTGTTCCTCTCACATGACAGTAACCTAACTGGGGGTGACTGTGGGGGATATGATATATATTCTCTGAATCTGCGAAGTCCAGCCACGGCCGAGCACTCGGAGAGTTTGCTTTGCGAGCCTGTGCTCCAAGCTTGAAGTGTGGTCGTGGCGAGAGCTGTTATTAGTGTTCACACAGCGGAGACTAGTCAGAAACCACTGACTCAGGGGCCCTTCAGGCGTCTGAATATAGCTTTGTTCCAGAAAGCCAAGGCCACTAAGAAACATCCATAAGCAGTGTATTCTATCAAATTTTCCTCTGGCGAGTGTACTTTTTAACAGCAATGGTTAAGTCCATGTAAAACATCATCTCTGGGTTCCCCACATCTGTCACCAGAAGAAATCAAAGTCGGTGAGCCCTCAGCCATCTGAAGGAGTCTCTGCCTCAGAAAGGAATCCCAGGCCACCCAGGCGTCCTCCGCTCCACCACACGCCAACACACCTGTCTTCGGGGCTTGAGATACTTGGACACAGCACCTGTTTGCTGCCTTCCCTGCAATGCTACGGGAACTGCCATGTTTCAGGCTGGACTTCTGCATCAGGCAGAGCGGGGAGGAGGAGAGGACTTGTCTTGCTCTAGTCCTGCTCCAGGCTGTTTCAAACATCAACACCCGGGCTGGGCGGGACAAAGAGCCGCCCTAATCCAGGGACCCTGATGGAATCCCAGGACACCCAGCTCCTCTGAGGTCACCAGGAACTGCTGCTCCCTCCCAAGAAACAGACAACTACACAGGCCACGCTGGTCTCTGTCTGAGGTCACCAGGAACTGCTGCTCCCTCCCAAGAAACAGACAACTACACAGGACACGCTGGTCTCTGTCTAGGTTAACCCTCACCATGGAGCAAACGAGACATGATGGGAATGCGACACAAGCTGGTGACAAGCTAGGAAAGCCCCCCAACCCCTGCCCACACGGCAGCACAGCGATGGAGTCATGGACACCACGGATGAGAGGCTCGGCCTGGTGCATCAGCCAAACGCTGGAGGGAGGTTCAATAGAAAGAAAAGAAACTGAAATGACTTGCAGGAGGCCTGGGGGGTGGTCAGGAGAACCCCCGGCTGAGCAAGTGATGGAGTCAGAACTGAGCCAGAAGCGATGGAATGGCCCGCTTGGGGACACAGATTGGGTCATCTTACGCTTCTCCTGGGCCGACAGCCCCGTGCTGACTTCTTCAGCACTTTGTAAAGCACGTTCATCAAAGGTTCATTATTTTTTATCTGTTCCAAACAAAAAGGCAAATACAACAAAACATAACAGGTGAGACATCAAATGACATTTGAAGGAGCCAGAATTTGCGGAGCTGGCAGAGGGGACATCTTGAACAGGATGTGTGTTGTGCGCCTCAGTGGCTGGCAGGCAGACACCCCACGTTCCTCCCAGGGGCAACCGGACTTCAGTTCTCTCCTCTATGCTGGATGCACTCTGCCTGAAGGGTCGCTGTGCAGGCCCGTCTAGGTTAGCGTCCCCTTTGGTGCCTGGTCTTTCCTGGCTCTGCTGCTATAGGCAAAGGGAAGTGACCCACCCCTCATCACAAAACGAGTCTGGCTCTTTCGTCTTGAATGGTGCCATGCCCTCCTCTCCGCCACGTCACAACATTCTCCTCCTTCAGACCCTCCCGCCCACACCTGGGCTGCATCTGAATAATGGTTTTGCTAATTGTGCCATACACAGGCAGCTCCTTTGAGAGAAACACTGCACCTCTGTGAGAGTGGCTCGCCATCCTGACCTGAACACGGCAACCATCGTCACAGATGTTTAAAAAATACTGATGCCCAAGGTTCACTCCCAGAGGCATGGATGCAGTGAGTCTGAGGTAGGGGCTGGACTTCGGGATTTCTGGAAGCTTTCCTGAGTGATCGGAAGTGTGACCAGGACTGTCTGCTACTCTCCTAAGACAATGGTTCTCAAACTTTAGCCCGGGGCCGAGTCACCTGGAAAGCCTATTAACATACAAAGCCCGCCCAGAGGTTCTCTGAGCCACGCTGGGTGGGACCCCTACAGGTGCATTTCTGAAAAATTCCCGGGTATTACTGATGTTGCTGGTTTGGGATCACACTCTGAGAAGCGCTGCTTTGAGACAATGTTTCTCAAACCTGGCTACATATTAGAAACACCTGAGGAGTTTGGGGTGGGTAATTTTATTTTATTTGCTTTTCAGTGTGCTGAGTATTATCAATTAAATCGAAGTCCAAGGGCTCTAAAGGTAGGACTCAAGCAGGGATAGTAATTTTGTAAGTTCGCCAGGTTGCTCTAGTTTATGGTTGGGGGGAACAGCTTCTGCTCCAGAACACACCTCGAATTCCGGTGTGCACCTAAATCAGCCTGGAGCTTGACTTAAAACAAGAAAAAGAGACCTTTCAGCAATAGCAAAGGTCCCAACCAGGCTGAGGACTCCTGATCTTGCCCCGAAGACCCTCAATAAAATGATTTAAACAAATAAAACAGTAAAATTCTAGTTACTATCTCCAGAGATGTTAATTGAATAAAATTCCCCAGATTTTCAATTTTTTTTTAAATCGAGCTCTCAGGTAATCCTGAAATAAGTGTGGTCCTAGACCATAATTTAGGAAAAATTGCTCCAGAAACTGACCTTGTAAAGAAGCCCTGCCCTTAGGCTCCATCACCCCAGCCACTTGCAACAGGTGCCTCACCAGGGACAGAGCCTCCTGGATGTTGACAGGTAACTGCTTTATCTACACAGGCACCACCAAAGCCGCTTCAGAAACCCTCCCCTCCACCTCCCCTTCCCACTTGCATATAAACAATTCAAGCTGCCAGCACAGTGAACCCCCACACCCCCTCTTCAGCCCCAGCTAAGGTGGAGGGCTCTGAAGAGCAGAACTGCCAAGCTGGAAATACAGTTCAGCAAATGCAACTCAGGGTGGGCAAAGCACATAGAAGAAAAAGGAAGGTGTGGGGTTAGTCACGGGGTCCCATCCTAGCTGTGGAAATTTGCAAATTACCTGTCTGAGAGGTCGGTTGGTAAGATGGAGATAATCATCCCTATGGCTTGAGGTCACTGAGCCAGGTAAGTGAGATCATGAACATCAAATGCCGAAACACTGCCAGGTGGGAACAGATGCTTAATCAATGTGGCAGCCTTTCCACCCTGGCACCACCAAGTAAAATGCCAGAGAAGTAAATTCCCCAAGACAGCGTTCATGCAGGGTATCTTCTAAGAGAGTAGAAAATGCCTTTGCTTGATCTCTTGGCACCACAGCCGGAGTAGAGTGCCCCCTTTAGGAATAAAAACTCTGAAACATTTGGGGACACAAATAACTGGCGGATCCTGAAAGCTGAGCATCAGCCATTGATGGGGAGTGAGCTAGAATCTTAAGTCTGGCCTGTAGGACAGAGACCTGGGGGACCCTGAGGCAAGCTGATGGGGATAGGGGGCGCTCCTTTTCCAAGGAGGCTTATCTCCAGACCTGCTAACCCAACCTCTCCCTGACCCCTGCCAAGGTCCAGAAGCGACCTCTTATAAGAATTTGGTTGGTCACAGTGAAGCCATGCATGTCTCCATCTCCATGCTCAGGCTGGGCTCCGGGGCCCATTCAGTTATATACATAGAGGCCTGGTTTTAGGGACCCCAGCCGGGCTCAGTATCAGCTTATTCTGTCCAGTGTGTCACGGCATCCTGAGAATCAATGGGCTTTAGGGTCTCCTGACCCAGTCACTCACCTCCACCAGGGCTCATCATGCCTCACCTGTCAGGGAGCTCACTATGACCCGAGATGGCCCTCTTAGAAGTCATCTGCAAAACTGACGCCTGTCTACTAGCCACTTGTGGTACCTAACGTGGTAGCACGTCAGGGCTTTCTAAACTGTCTGTGTCCCTCCGGAACTGTCCCTGCTAGCTTTATCCATCCACAGGCGTTGTCTGGCCGCTGCCGTTTCTTTGTTCTGCTCAGCATGCTCTCCCACTAGCAACCTCTTTCTCACTCCAAGGGAGGCTGGGCTGTGGGGAAGAGAACCTGGGGTTTGCAGATGGCCACCTTCCTGGCCATGAGGAGGCAGCCCACATCCAGAGAAAAGCAGGAAAGCGGTGATGATGTGGCTTGAGCCCCAGGAATGTAGGCCCTGGCAACGTGAACTGGAATAGTCCCTTCCTGGCTTATAGATTGGGGTTTCAGACACTTGCAAACAAAAGCATCCTGCCTGATACACTCCTTCGTCATGCTTTTGCAGACCCTCATCAGCTCTGCTCTGATTCTAGTCCTTCCCTCTTGTGGATCCTGAAGTGAGACACACATCTGTGAACCTGCACCCTAGCTGGGAATGAGCAAAGCAGAGCAGGCCCACAGCCTCACGATCTGGGCACCCTGTCCCTTGGAGGGAGGCCAAGGTGGTGGCAGCCTTTCTGGCAGCCTCACCAGCCTGATGACTCACACAGCACAAAGCCAACATCTTTTCCCATGTGTTGGTAAACCAAGTGTCCCTGCCAGCCCCCCGCTGGTACAGTTCCTTTGGGGTGTAGTTCTCTGAGCAGAGCTTAGTAATTGGAGTTACAAGCTACAAGGCAAGGAAAATTTTAGTATCAACAGCTGTTTTCCACGAGTAACAGTGACTGGCTCCCAGCTAGTGAAACATCGCAAGGATGCACCGTGCCTCGTTGTCACAGCAGACACATTTTCTAGCATAACCCCAGCACGGCTCCAAAACATACTTCTGGGCAGATAGTAACAGAAGCAATATTTTAAGAGAGGCCAGGAGGCAAGGTGATTTAGAGCACAAGCTTCAGAGTGAGAGCTAGACCCAGAAACCAGCTCCCGGTCACTACTTAGGTGGCCCTGGGAAGTCATTAACCTCTTTGAACCTCAGCAATAAAAAATAAGATAAACCACCTCCCTTACAGGGCTACTTTAGAGATTACATACTGTAAGTACACACAGCCTCTGGTGTTATTAAGCTTCTGCTGGGCGCCAGGACACACAGGGGCAGCTGACTCGGCTATCCTGTGCCTCAGTGTCTCTTTCTCTCAATTCCTCTCGGCTCAAATTCTAAGACCGTGAAATAAACACACTGGAGCTGGATCTTCCTTCAGGACCAACTCTGAGTTCACTATTTCCCGTTACACTGGCTTAGGCACATTAAGTTCTCTCTCACACATGCAGCAAGGACTCGGGGTTCATGGCCACCTGTGCAGCTGGTGAGCCAGGCTTCTCCCACAGGCCTAGGTACATCATGGGTGCTCAGCAGATACATCTGTGCCAGCTGCCTGGCCTGGGGCAGGGATGAGAAGAACCTCATGGGTGGCAGAGATGGGGAATGTGGTGGTACCCAGAGCAGGGTCAGGTCGAGCTGGTAGACTTCTCTCTGGTTAGGTGGGGTGGTGGGCATGGTGGAAGGCCCCTACCTTCCCATCAGGGCTCAGAGGATGGCCTGGTTGCACGTTGAGTCCACACCACCACGTCTGTGCACTATGCATCCTGACCTATTTCTCTCTTAACGTCCAATACTCACATCTGTGGGCGCTGACTGCCAAGCAAGCTGGTAAGTGGCCTGGCTTTTGAGGAACTCCCTTCATTTTGCTCATGTCCAATGGCTGAGTCTGACTTTGTTCACTATACCTTCCTTCCGAAAGCCTCCACCTGCCCCTCCCCTCGCCACCCCTGGGCTCGCTTTGGCTCTCACCATTCCCTTCCCTTTGATCTCAACCAACCCAAACCCTCTGGCTCTTTAAGACTTCCCATCACTGCAGCCCCCGTGAGTCTCACTGATTCCGCTCTGACAACTGGCCAGAGGTCATGATATTCATTGTCTACACATTTGTGTTTCCCCAAGTAGGATGGTTTAGAAGGTTCCCAAAGCCAGAGCGCCTCCATTTTCTCCTGCATCTCCCCAAGGTTTCTGGGAGCTGGGTATGAAGCAAGCGCTCAGCAGATAGTGATGGAGACTGGTTGACTCCTGAACAAAGGCCCCTAGTCTGCCTTAGCACAGGGAGGCCCCCGGCTGCGGCCAGAGAGCCTGATATCCACACCTCCGCTTCTACGAGGCCAGATGACAATTCCCGAGTTAAAAATGTCTCAAGCCAGGTGAACTGGAGCCTGGGCAGGCATGCCCCCTGGCAGTCACCTGGGCATCCTCCCCTAGGTCTCTCACCTGCCTCTCCCATCAGTTAATAAAAGCTCACATTCCTCCAGTCTATTTCATGGTTCAGGCATAAGAAGTGCTTTCCGCAGTGGGAGCTTTCAGAGCGGTGGGGAAGAACGGTAGCAGCTCTCTTTCAGGCGAAGCCTCCTGGCTTCTACAGGGCTTTCTCAGGCTCTCTCCGTGCTATGGAGGACGTCTAGAGCTGGGAAGCTCTATTACCGCTAGAAGCAAGGGCTGAGTGTTCATCTCCTAAATGGAGGGGAGCGTTACTTTGAACCTCAGAGCCACATTATTCCAAGTGGAACCTGTTCTCCCTGCAACAAAACCAAACCACCAAACTACAGGTGACTGAAAACATCCATCAGAGGCATTTCCTGAACCAAACCCACGTGTGCCCCCCGCAGGCTCTGAAGAAGCAACTGGTTAACACTTGGAAGGACCTTTGGGCTCTGACCAACAACAGGAAGAGATCAAGATCTTGCACCCTCATTCTGCGAGCCGGAGATCTGAGAGCAAGATTCACAAAAACAGGCAATCTGAGCGTCCGAGGCAGTAAGAAATAAAACTGGTTCAGACGGGAAGCATCTTTATTTGGGAGAAGATCTGATAAAACCTGTGTCTGGCTTGGGGCTTGGCTCCACTGAAGCTGACACTCTCAGAAAAGTGGGTGTCCAAGGCGGGAAGACCCCCAACATCACTCACCTTTAGGTCCAAGTACTCCAGGTCTTTCTTCAGCTGGAGGTAGGTATCATCAGCCTTGGAATGAAGCACACAGAGAAAAAAGCCACTTGTGAACCTCCAGGGTCTGCATAACTCTGGGCTTCACTTGTGAATGACTGACACTGCTCAGCTTTGGTGAACATGGACCACAGTGGAACAGCATGTCCAGGGCCACAGAGGAAGAAGCGCAAATGTCTCAGTATAGCTCAGAATCCTCTGTTGGCATGGTGGGGCCTACACGTAACTGTGGGGAAAGCCAGCTTGTCCCCTGTTGTCTGGGGAGCAGTTGATGGGGAAGAGGGAGACAGCACACACCCGACCAGCAGGCTAGGACAGCAGTGCAGCCAAGGTCAATGGTGAGCTCCTGAGACAGCTGGAGAGGTGAGCCAGAGGAGGTGTGCTGCAAGTGAGGCAGGGTTCCAGCAATAACCAAAGCTCCAGTTCGAGTCATCAGACCTTTGCAGTGGGTCACTTCATGTGCATGAAGCAAAACACTCTCCTGAAGAGGCAGGCGATGACCTAGGGAACTCTGGGGATCCTATGACCTTGAGATCCAGAGGGATAACCGCCACAGCTACCCGCCTGGAAATTCTGGCTCCCTCTGCTCAACGTGGAGCCAACTTGGACACGCCAGGAACTAGTTGAGGAAGTCCTGGGCTCAGCTCTATCTGCTTCTCTCATCTCTGACAGTGTCAGGTTTTTCAGTAAAATACCAGGAAGAGAGAGAAGAGAGACTCTTATGCTTCCCATATAATGAATCACAGATGTTGACTCTGAGCAGAAGGGCTGTGAAAGTTTAAGAAAAACAGTCCAGGTTCTGCTTTCTCAGCAGACTAAGAGACCTCCCGACAAGCCAAGGTAAGGCTGGGAAGGTGGTCCCTGTTTACAGCTCTGATGTAAAATGAATAAACACACACACAGTATGAGGAATTCAGGCAAGGCTTTGCAGCACGCAAAGACTTGAAGGACCATTGTCAGGGACACTAGTGGCCTACAAGGTCTTATATCTGTCCCTAAACTGTCCCCTTGCCCATATGTCCTTCCTCAACAGCCCAGTCGCTAGACACTGTCCACAGAGCTAAAGAACGCTACTAAAAATCACCCAAATTTCCTGCACATGTTCCCTTACATTCATTCTTCCAAATATATGTCCTGAGTCCCTCAGGTCTCCCTAAAGTGGTGGGTAGCAGACTGGTGGGAGTGAAAGTGACAATCACATCACTCTCATCTGTCCACACCTTCTTCTATGGAGTCTGGAGCCACCAGTCTCATGTGAATGAGTATCTTCTTGAAGCTGCTCAAGATCTCAAGATGCCCAGGAGAGGGGCTGCCCGACCACTCCTAAGGAGCTTGCCAGCAGACCCCCATGTCCTGGAAAGTCAAGAACACTGTGCCAGACAGGACCTGCATTCTGGATGCAGTTTGCATGCCACTAGCTGAGGGAACCTGGGCAAGTCCGTCTCCCTTCAGGATACACTGACCCTGTGATATCCTATCCCATCCTAACCTCCCCAGGTTCTGTGCGGTTCTGCGTGGATGCCTTGTCAATGAGCACAGCACTGTCTAGAGGAGAGAGGCCACTCTGTCATCTCCTCTAGGCGGACACAGGGGTACCCTGAGTGGAACATGGACAGCAGCCAGCATCGCCCTTCGGATGCGATCAAACCAGCTTGGCAGTCTACTCACAGCCAGAAGAGCCACAGCTCAGGTCCCTCACACCACATGCAGCCTCCTCCCGGCACCAGGGGCTAGACAGTGCCTGGCAGAAGCATGGAGAAGCAAACAGGCAGGGAATGGACAGAGAGCCAGACAGCAAATATAAGACTAGCATGAGGGCATGTGGGACACGGGCAGACATCACCCCCTTTCCCCCAGGGGGCTCCCATCCGAGAGAGCCCCCCAGCGCTGACCTGATAGGTGGGAAAAGTCAGCTGATGCTGTAGCAACTGACCGACAGCAAGATTTCGCACACTGGCCAGCTTGGCCTGGTGCCGCCGCAACCGGGCAAGCAGCAGGGAGAGGTCCTCCAGCTGCAGGTGTGTAGACACATGACAAGGAAATTAGCTACCACAGGAGCACAACACTACAATCACTCTTCACCCTGGGGCCAGGACAGCACTGATGCGGCACCGTTAAGCAAGGACTGCATTAACTCTGTCATCAGAAAAAATCAAGGCACTGGCAGGGAAGGGACTGCAGAAATCCTATTTTTAGGGAAAAGTAACCAAGAGTTCAACTTCGCCCAGATGCAAGTCTGAAGACAGAGTAAACTCATCAAAAATCAGGGAAGAAAGGAGAGGAGCTCATGGGAGAGAGGCAGATGGCTGTAAGTGCTGGGGGCAAAAGGCTGCTGAAAGAGAAAAGCCCACATTCTTCTCTACACCGCCCCACCCCCAGCACCAGTTCTTCATCTGATTTGGGAGCTGGACGACCTGAGTAAGTCATTCGACTTCTCTGAGCCTGTGTCCTCATTTCTAAAATGAGGGCTGACAGCTGCCATGCAGACTGCATTTATTGGCTTGGGGAGAAACAGAGTCCTGTGTGGGCTGTACGGTCTCATTCACCTGGGGCCAGGGGCAGGGAGGCTGGTGGTGAGACGCTGCTTACCGATTTTCCGTGCAAACTGGGAGCGCTGACAGTGTGGGTCATATAGCCCATGGAGGGCATGGAGCGTCGGTCCACGTGAGAGGAGGTCTGCAGACGAAGACACAGATTTACACTGAGGGCCAGACCTCTTCCACTCGCTACTGGGGCAGCCCACCACACGACCCTCAGAATCTTCATGGGGCTACACACCTTTCTTATTAGAAAAAACAATAAACTGAAAGCCCTTGTAGCGTTAAAACTTAAGTTGGGTTATTCTCAATAATTGAGCTGATTAAACACACACATCTTTTCTTTCCTTCCGAGCTGCAAGGAAGCAGACTCCCAGCTGTGTGACCCTGTGCAAGTTATTTCATCTCTTAATGCCTCACTACTTCCTATCTGTGAAATGGGTACAATAGCAACACCAACCTCATAGGCTTGTGGTAAGAATTAAAGCCTTTACTACTGCACCTGGCACCTAAAAAAAACTACCCAAGTGCTGGCTATCATGATTATTCCAAATGCACAGATGTTCAAACCAAGGGACACCTAATGTTGGTGAGCCCAGCAATCTGCAGGGCTTCCAGAGCCTCACCTTGGTGGCATGGCCCCGTGCCTTCCTGGGAGAGCCCCCCAGTGAGATGTCAATGCTCCTCCTCTGGTCCGGTGGCTTCACGGTAACCCTCTCTGCTGGAGTGTGTGGGCGCCGGGGTGGAAACACTCTTGGGGGTCCTGGGGGCGGGATGTCCGACGGAGAGGGCGGCACGGAGATGGAGCGGGGCACCTCCAGCATGCTCCTGCTCCGGCCCTGGTCGGTGAACTCCGGGGAGCCGGCACAGAGGGGTGCCGTGGGGCTGCCGTGCCGGAACTGCTGGCGCTGCTGCCACTCGTAGAGCTGCCACACGGTGCCATCCCGGTGTGCCCGGCGTTCCTCACTCGACATCTTCAGGTGGCTGGCTCTGTCCTGCGCGTATTTGTAGTCGCTCGGCAGGTTGCGGGGAGGGGGCGAGGAGCTCCCTGAGGGGTGTCGGGTGCTCCTGGGAAGAGTCTGATAGTTTTCTGGGAAGGACAGGGACTGGCTGGGGCCCTGGCGAGGAAGGGTCTGGTCCGGGGGCAGGCTGAGGAGAAAGGAGGACAGATGAGACCAGCAAACAAGGCTCTGCGTGGTTTTAGAAACAACGAAGTAAATCCACAAGGCCAGGCAGGTGACAGAGCCCTGTTAATGGCCCAAAGAACAAGCAGAGAATGAAAGAACATCCCAACTCAGCCTGGTACTCGAGCTCTTGAGCACCTGACCTCAGTCCACCTCGCGGTCCTACTCTTTTCCCAGTGCTCGTCCTTCAGGGACCAGGACCAGGCTAAGGCAAGTCAGGTGTCTGGGGCCCAACATCTAGGGAGGCGCGTCCTGTCAGCTGCACCGCTGAACTTGCTGAATTTGAACCTTGCTCAGCCTCTCACACACCAGGCACTTTTCAGAGTGGAAAAAGCAGAGGTAATCTGACCCGGCGCTGAATCCTAGCTCCACCATGCACTGCTCTGTGACCTGACGATGCCAAGCTTCACTTCCTTACCTATACCATGAGGACATATGGCCTGTCCACAGAAGGCTGCTCTGCAGAGTCAGCGAGATAAGAAAAGGCAGCCTTTACATGACACGCAAAAGGACTTCATCAGGGCATCTCTCTTCTTGTCACCCCTTACTCTATAGTTCTTCCCTCCCCATGTCTGCATGGGCTCCCCGTGGCCCAGTCACTTAAATCTCCTTCACTCTCCAGGGAGCTGTCTCGTGCCTCTTCCACGGAGGCCTTTTGCAATGCCACAGCCCTCAGGGATTCCCCTTGCTCTGACCACATGATTGGATGGTCTAGAGCTTTTCCAAGGTCCTGGACTGACATAATCTTTTCATACTTGCGAGATGTATCTCCTCCCGTCAAGCTCTAAGTCCCCAGAGGGCAGGAACTGAGTCTCAGCTCTGGAGTAGGTCCTTGACTGACAAAATCTGGACACAAAATCAGCCGTTCAACATGACTGAAAACCACTACCCACTCTCATTTTTCCTGAGAAGGAAGGAAAATTCTGCAAGGGGCTGAGTATGGAGTTTTCTTAAGCCTTCAAAGTCTAACCTGAGAGGCAGCATGAAGTTGGGGAAAGGGAATGGGGGTTAGAGTCAGACAAGTCTGGGTGAGGATTCGTTCTCTGCCTTTATCAATTTTATCGAACAAACCTTACAAGTGCCTACCACATGCCAGGCATAGTTCTGAGCTAGTGCTACTCAGCATGGTCCATGGACTCATAACACTGACACCACAGGAAAACTCATTCGAAATGCAGGTTCTCAGTCCCCCTCCCAGACCTGCTGAATCAGCAAGGCTGGGGGTGGGGCCCAGCACCGTGTTTGAACGAGCCCTCCAGGTGGCTAAAGTTTGAGAAGGGCTGT
The DNA here is from genome assembly GCA_004363575.1 of Solenodon paradoxus. Lineage (NCBI taxonomy): Eukaryota > Metazoa > Chordata > Mammalia > Eulipotyphla > Solenodontidae > Solenodon > Solenodon paradoxus. The sequence goes on along the minus strand of RJWH01000398.1, from coordinate 54,988 downwards.
TCCAATGGTTTTAAAACTCATCTCACTTAATCACTTCCTGGCTATATGACCACAGCTTTTGATTTATAAGTTCACTCTACTTATTATAAAATGATAATATGAAGATAAATTCATACATTGTTGTACAATTAGAAATAGCTGTTCAAAAATGGTAGCTCTTGCTTCTCCCTTTGCAACTACAGGAGGTAATTTTAAGATCCCTTCAACCCAGGCTTGACCTGTCTAGTCTGTCTAGTGTGTGCAAGCCACTAGGTGGCAGGGTTTGCTACTGATTTCCCCAAGTCAGAGGACAATGTGTCTGAATCCTCAAACAATAGCAAGCAGTGGCAGAGACCCTGCGGGATTTCTTTCCCCTGGGTAGTTCATCACTTTCATAACCATTGCTCACTCCGCCTAAAGCAAAATGCAAACTATGCAAATCATATCCCAGCTGTGCTCCCATCCACACACGCTTCCATCTAGCTCCATCACAGACTCTCACGCCTGCCTCTGTGACCAGATGGTCAGTCTCCCCAGCAGGCAGTGCCCCAAAGCACTAAGCTTGTCCTCTGGCCTATGCCTTCTTTTCACAGCCTGCCATTCCCCCCAGAACTGGCCATTTGGGGAGAGGGCCCAAACATACCAGTGTAATAGTGAGCCCTGACGCCAGAGGCCATGATAACTAACAGAGGGTGGTGGGAAGGACACAGGAGGAAGGGTTAAGGTTCCCCTGGGACCATGCAGGTCCCACAGCAGTTTTCCCCTGACAGCAGGTCCATTTGCTGGTCCCTGTCCTGGCCTTACTCCAAAGGAGGGCTCCAGCTCTGTGACTGTAGGGCCTCCCTGCTCTAACAGGCACTAAACAGGATGCTCTGACAACGCCATTACAGAACAGTTACATCAGTTTTATAACCAATTGTTTATGTGAGCCTAACTTGACATCAGTCTGTAGGACTCTGACTTTCTCATTTTCACTCAGTTCCTCATGGTCATGTTTGAGTCCCAGGCTCTACCTTTTTGTCTGACATGTATGCATTTCTTTAAACTCTAGGAGAAAAATGCAAGGCTAAAATTTCAAAACTATCTTTGAGAATTCAGTAAGCTTCTAAGCTTACTGTCCACCTATACCCCACAAACCATGACTCCAAAGGAGTTTAATGATTTGAAATATCTATCTCCAAGTACTGAAAGTACAGTTATAAATAATTCCTTGTGTAGTAGAGTCAGGAATACGAGATCATAAAGCAGTCCAAACAGCCCTCCTTCTAATACTCAACAAGCTTAATCTAATGAGATTTGTGTATGTCTTAATCACACACAAAGCAGAGATAAAGATTTTTTTCTATTTTCGAATGGAGGAAATTCCTTTATTAAGCAGCCAGATATATTTATTATTTTACTTTGAGATAAGTATATCTTAAAACACACAGAGACACACACTCCCCACCCGCTTTTCTGGGGATGCAGGCTGCAGTCCTTTCAAGATACAAGTGAATGATCAGAGGCATGTTTTCTTCTCCAAAGTCTATACCCTCAATTCCTTGCTTTCAGGTTTTAGTCCATTGAGATCTGCTGCCACCACTAGACTGAAGTTCCTCCCACCATGTGTTCAATGACCTCCAAGGTCAATGCACTGTTTTCACCTACAGAATGATGTCACTCTGCCCTTTAGATAAGAATGGCTCAAACTCCCATCTCACCTCCTAGGAAAAGTCCAGCACCTTCCTCAACCCTCTCATCTCCTTGCAGTTGACTTTTCATTCCAGCTCCAAATAGAGCCATTGCAGAGTGACACAGGTTTACAGAATGCCAGCAACAGTAATTAGAGACATTTCATAACCAATAACCTGTAATTGCTTATCAATTACATGATTTTTAAAAGTCCTTTCGGCATATAGGCCACAAAGGGACTGTCACTGGCCAAGTCATCTTTCTGGTTTCTTCTCTCCCTCATCCCCTATCACTTTGCCTCCTGATCTAACTTTAAAATTCTATCTCTATGAAGAAGGGCAATTCAGCTATGCCCATCTAAGCACATCAGAAGCTCAGAGAAACCATAGAACTCAGCAGAAGACCAGCAGAAACCTTGGTTCCAGACTCTCCTTCAGGAGTACCCAGCCTCCTTGGAGAAGTACTTATTTGTAGCATCTCCTTGGAAAAGAAACTCTCACTACACTCTGGTTTTCTTCCTCCGTCTCAGGTTCAGCTCCTTTACAGAGACTCTGCTTTTGGCTACCCCAGCGTTGCTTTTGGTCCTCACTCTACGCAAGACATTCTCACCCCTAGCTGAACATTAGCATCATCAGGAGGAGAGTGGTTGTTTTGTTTTGTTTTTAAACTCCCAATGTCCAGGCTTCAACCCAGATGGATGGAATCAGATTTCTGGGCATGGGACCCAGGCCCCAGTAAATGTCAAACTTCTCTCATTCACTATTATCACCTGGACAGCTTTTAAAACTGCTGCTTTGACTTGTCCCAGATCAATGAAATAAGAACCTCTGGTGTAGAGCCTCAGATGATCAAATTGTGCAGCCAAGACTGAGAAGCACGGCTTAAAGCATTCACTCCTCCGAGGCAGCAGTTACCACATCTAGGGCAACTGCCTTTCAAATCTCTCTAACCTGAACCCACAGTCCCTGAAACCACGGATCATCTCCACCTGGTCATTCCAGAGGCACCAACGTCCTCTTCTCTCTCCTGTGCTCATACTTTGTGCTCTACATGTGTCTGCTACCAAGCTGAAACTTGAAGGCTAACCTCAGTTCTACTCTAGCCCTCTCCATCTTCCAGTCCTCGATAAATCACTTTACTAATAAGTCAGACACCTAACTCACCCTCAACATCTTCGTATCTGATTCGTCCCCTCCTCACAATCTTCAGCATCTTCACTGCTTTTGTCTAGGTCTTCCTGATCCTACCCTAATGATGGCATCTTATACCTGATTACAGCCTCTTTCCAGGCTCAGCTCTATCTAAACCATCTTCCATAATGTCACCTGCACATGAGTTAACCTAAAACCATTCTCAGTTGAGACACAAGAATTTTAGTGGGTTAGATACATTGAAACAGCTCTGTGGAGGGCAATTTTGCAATATTTATCAAAATTTAAATTGCATATATCCTTGGATCCAGTCATTCTACTTCAAGGAATAAAGACAACAGGGCAAGGATATTCATTATAGCATATTTTGTAAAAGTAAATGTTTGTAACCAACCGAATTCTCCAGCAGTAAGGGAAGAAATGGTATAAAGATCACTAGATCCACACTAGAGTACTCCATACTCACATTAATGACATGTCTTTATGGGCTAATATGGAAAGACAGCTTGATACAGATTCATTTATGAAGTGAAAAAAGGTTAAGAACAGGGTAGTTTTCTTTTTAAATATAGTGACTGGCTTTTTAGGTAGTAAAAGGAGATTTCTGAAATAAAATAGGACATTTGTTTTTCAATATTTACCCTTTGGTGTTTGGATTTCTACTCTGCAAGTAGATTACTGATTAAATGAAAGTACTGAACAAAGAGAGATTTACACATCTAGCTATGAAGTTGATGATGAATTAGTAATGGGTAGAGAGATAACTAAAAGCATAAAAATTATCAGTGCCAGGAAAAATAAAAAAATTACACAACAAATAAAATGTAATTATTGTATACCATCTAGCCAGCTGTATTTATATAGTCATAATATCAGGAAAAACTGATAGTGATCTAAACAAAATTATGCTGTAACTATACTATAACACTGGGATAAGGTAGATGGATAGCTGTTGGGATAGAAAGATGGGGGAGGGTAAGAGACGTAAATCCTTATGTCCTAGAGGGGAATGGCCATAGATAACTGAAGCCGAAAAAAATCAAGATATAGCAATATAAGTATTCTACTAGGAAATATAGAAATAAAGAGAAAACAACTGAAAGAATTCAAAGTGGTTTCCTCAAAGGTACTAGAACCAGGAGTCAGGCATGGACAGAGGTTGTACTATTAAATCCTTAAACTGTGTACATGAATTCATTACTTTAATAAAAATGTCTTTAAAAAATTAAAATTAAAAATGCCATTCTCATTTTGAGTGGGGAACATCAGAATCCTGTGGGCAATTCCTTCAACATATACATGGACATGCTGCATTAGGATATACTAGCGTGGGATGCATTAAAGGTTAAAAAGAACCCCGCCCGGTGATCTTGATGTCTCTTCCCTGCCAATACCTTTCAAGGCCCCATTCTAAATATTAGATGCTATCATGCCATGCTCCTATTTAAAGTCCATCATGGGCCTTTAAGATTAAAACCAAAATCTTCAGCAGGAAATACAGGCTCATCTGGGCCAACCTCTTGCCCTTCCTATCTACCCCCACTTCTGATTTCTCCTGCTTCTATCTCCCCACGTCAACCCATGTTGACCTCAGTTCCTAGGAGCCCTTACATATAAGAGGAAGCAACTAGCATCATGAGTTGCTCTCCTCTGACTACATCTTCTCTGTGGGTTTGTTGTAGGGGAGCAGTGAGGGGGGCTTAGGGAGAAGGGGGAGAAGGAAGAAGCATTTTGGGGAAGGATAAGGATGAGGAGAAAACACTTTTATCAATGTGTTTCTTTATTTTGGTTGCATTCTTCTGCCTCCCAGCCCAGGTCACCAACCCAGGTCCTTGGGCTTTATATGGTCCACACCCCAGCCATTGGCTTCACACCTCTGGGCATTAAGAGTGCACCTCTGACCACATATTCTTAAGTCTCCTCTTCTGGGTCCCCCACCTTCCAGTGCTAACTTCTAAATGTTGACGGACCATTTGTGCTGACTTCTCCCTATTAGCATGTCAGCCCAAACCTCGGCACCACAGAGCCCCCCTAACCACCTACCTGACATCTGTCCTGGGGTAGCTCACCATGTCTCAAGTTTATATGCCCACAACGGAAACCCCGATCCCACCCAAACTTGTTCTGGAGCCTTCACCATCTCAGCAACCACCCAATGTTCAAATCAGAATTCTCGGGATCAGCTGTGTTTCTCCTTTTCTTTCATCCTGCATATGCAACTGTGTGTCACTGACAACCTCTAAAATGTTCCTCGTCTATTCCTATTTCCTTTGTCACCGGACTATTGCCTCCTCTCTAGGCTCTTCGTGAATTATTAATCAGATCATATTACTCGCCTGCTTAAAAACTTCCACTGGTTCTCCTACTGAATTTTTAAGATAAATCTGAATTTCTCCCACTGGAATATAAGGACCTCCGCGGCACTACCCCTGCAAGCACTCCAACCTCACTGAGCAGCAAGATCACTTCGGGCCCCATCCTCCCAGGGGTCTACCTCACTGAGCACCGAGAACAGCAATATCCCTCCTGTGTCCTTAAGAAGTAGTCCTCTGTTTTCAATAAGACACAAAATTTGAACAGACAGAATGGAGCACTGGGCCATCCCTGGTGGGGATGGGAAGGCAGCCTGAGCTGCAACACAAAAGGCCTTCCTTCTGATTTTCCCACAACAATGTCTGCTGATTTCCATTGTGAATTCTCTCCCAGCTACTCTCACAACTGCCCAGCTGGACCAGATTAAGAGGTTAAATACCTCCCCCCATCCATACACACACCACACATATCCCTGACACAGAGTAGGGTCTTCCTCTAGGACGGTCTGAGCCTCACCAACAGGGCGAATAAAGTGCGCTGCTTTAGAACGTCTTTATCAGGCCCCTGGCCAACTCAGTCTGCTCTCTGGCAGGCCTGCTTTGGCCCCTGCAGCCCCTGGGGAGATTGCTGAATGCACATGGCTTTGCTGCCTCCTCTCCTGTCGCTGGTTTTAGAAGTCTGAAGATGGTGAGGCAGATTTGCTGTCTTCACAATGAAGACAAAGCACAGTATCTTCTGAGGACAACAGGGGAGCTGGGTGACCCTGAATTCTTTGCATTCATAAATGTGTCCCAATTAATCTAAAATTATAATAAAATACAGACAGTGCTTTACAAATAGCAAGAGATACATGCCCTCTAAATAATTAAAGCCCGCTTCTGAAGGAACAGGTAGGAGAAAGTCGACTGTCAACAGCACCTAAACACTTTTCTGTGTGACTAGAATTAAGACTGGATCTCTATTTACTCCAGTTTCTACAAATACTTCCTGGATGCAGAGAAGTAGGAGCGGAAGTCTGACTGCTTCGGGACTGCTGTCTGGGGACTAGGGACGCCTCCTATTGCATTCTTGTGTGGGCGCGGGAGGCTCCCAACCCAGGTTTAAACTCTGTGTCACCACTCACCTGTGTACCCTGGGCAGGTTCCTGCACTTCTCTGAGCCCGTTTCTTTGTCTTTATTTTGGAGATATCACCCCCTCCTTGCAGGGTTGTTGTAGGGATTTATGGAGATAATAGAGGCAAAAAAGGCTAAGGCCAGCACTTACCTGGCACTTGCTGCGTATACATAACTATTGGTGTTACGTTATGTCATTAGTAGCAGCGATCCTGAGTTATTACTGACCTCCGGCCGTCCCTCTTCGGGGCCTTTGCCCAGTGCTCCAGCTGAGCCAAGCTGCTCTTCCTCTGGGTGTGCTTTTCAGGGTTGGTCCTGGGAGGAAAGGCCCGCTGGTACCCGCCAGTCCCGTTCTGCTCTCCTGAGCCATACGCCGGGGGCAGCACACCATTCTTCTCTGCGCGCTGGGGCTGTGCCTGCTGGCCTCTCAGGCCTCCGGGTAGATCAACAAACAGATCCTCTTCTGCTGGTGAGTACAGGGACCTGGCCTTGCTCCTGTCCCGCCTGCCCTCCAGCGGGTCCCTCTGGGAACGGTACCGTTCTTCTTGTTCCCGCCTCTCAGAGCCAAAGGAGTCCTCGTGGCCAAGATGAGGACAATCCCTTGCATGTCCAGGTCCCACGCGGCCACACTCACGACAGGACTCTGTGTGATTGGCCTGGGGGACCGCCTGCCGCTCCACCTTCTCCATGTCCCTGCAACGATAGCAGCATGTCAGCCCATTCCAGACAGCATGGCTGGCAGCCAAGAACTCCCTCCTGAACACACGCTCCGCTCACATTACCACCAGGCCTTTGCAGGGTCTGCAAACTCTGCCTGGAAGACCTTTTTGTGCTTAGTCCCTGACTGTGCCTGTCTAACTTCTACTCCTTTGAGCACCTAGTTTAAATGTCATCTCCTCCATGAAGCCATCCCAGGCACATATACCCCTGTCTAGATCAGGACCTTAGCTGACTTCATTGTCACACCAATAACATCGGACCAGAATTGTGTGTTTCCTCATCTAGTCACAAATAGACTACGAGTTAAGGTCAGAGGCCCATCTGGTCAATAAAAGAATCTATGCAGAACACTCCATAATGACTGGCACAGAATAGGTGCTCTATAAATCTTGTCAAACAGAAGAAAGAATAAATGATTCACTGACATTCCCCTGGCTTTCCCTTCTGCTATTTGTCCATCTGGCTGGTAAGGGCAGCCCAACTTGGATGGAAGGCTCCGAAGCCCCCAAGTTTCTCCCACGGGCATCTAGCGCAACCCAAAGTACAAACGACAGAGTAATTAAGATTCTTAATGATAATGATAATGAGTTAGAGAAGAGGCACCATTCACATGACCACTTATCTTCTCAGGGAACAGCTCCAACAGGAACACAAGAACACTGACCTCACAAGAATTCTCTGAAGTAGGCTTAGTCACATTTTAGAGACTGAGGCAGAGAAAATAAGTGATTTTGCTGGAAAAGAATAAAGCCCAGGGCTTAATCCCAGGTAGACAGCAGAATCTGTATGTTAGTGACCACTTTGTACTACCTCTCCATATGTACAAGCAAACCTGGAAACTGTGCAGGAGATTGAGGTGGAGCTGGTAGGTTCGTGGGAACTGAGAAGAGACCCTCTTCTCATGACCCATCTCCTGCTGGAAGCTGCCTTTCTCCACTTCTCCTTGGGGTAGGGTTCTGATCTTGCCTGCATCCCCATGACCTGACACCAGAGACACAGCAACTGCTCCATGAGCTCTCTAAAATTTAGACTGGGGAGTCGGGAACACTCCAGCCCAACCCGGGAGGATCAGAAACATGACCAGGGACCCCTGGATGGGGTAGCCATTCTACTTGCAGTCCTGGTAAAAAGGTCCTACCTTGAGATCCATCATTCCTTCAAATGGCCACACCAGAAAACTCTCCTTTTCAAGATTAAAGTATACAATGGATATGCTGTTGTGTTTATATCTCGGTGTCCTTGCAACAATCTCAGAACCTCAGCTACCAATTATCAGCACAGATTCAGGACAGAATCAACCCAGTCTCAGGGTTAGCAAAAATCTCTATATAAAGTGAAAACACAACTTGTATAAGGTCTGCTGCTTTTTAGTGTGTATATGCCTAACTGGTGGCCTAAATTTAAGCATGGAGAACCAAGAGAAGCCACAGGCCAGCTCACTATCCATGTACTCAATCCTTTTCTATGAAAATGCAAAGCTTTGTGGGGGGGGAAAAAAAAAAAAGGCTTCTTGAGACTTCCTTTTATCCATCAGTAGGGTACATCTTTCTCCTCAACTTCCATCCCTTCTGGTAACAATGTTTCAATATTCATTTGGGGTTTACCCTCCCTACTCATCTCATGTGGTTTGGGTGCTTCTGACTAGACTCGCCCTGTCCAGCTGAGGTTCTAAAGTCTCTGATGGATTCAAGGTCAACACATGACCAATCCAGGCCAATCAGAGTCAGTCCCGGGATGCTGGAGCTGGTCTTCAGCTGCTATAGCTATGTGGGAAGAGCTGTTTGAGAATAAGGCAAGATCAAGGAAGGCAGATTGATACAGATTCCTAAGGACTTGGCCTGAGCTCTTAAATTCTGCCAGACCTAAACCAGCTATCCTTGGGTTTTCTGGAGGCGAACCAACACATTCTCGCTGTCATTTAAGCTAGTTTGAGTTTGGTTTCTGTTACTTGGAGTGGTGACGGCCTACTGCATGATTTCATGATGATGTGTTTAGATGGTGACAGCTGAAGGCACTTCCACTCCTCAAGTTCAGTGGGTCTATAAGGTTCACTAGGAGGAACATATGGGAAGAATTTAGGGGTTGACTCCTTAAGAGTCCTTAAGAAAAGGGAATTTTTATTTTAAGTTTAAAAATACTGTACTATAATGTTTATAGTATAGATTTTTAACTCTGTCTTTCCTTTCTTCCTTTAATCCCCGTAACCATGTCAGCGTAGCCCCAACTGGTAGCCTTCAAGTTAACTAAATCAGCCTTTCTCTTCTTTACTACTTCTCAAATCCAGAAAACCTTCCATGGGGGTGGTGCCATGATGGCTACCTAGAAGATCAAAGCTCTGTCTACCGTCTGGGTCCGTCAAGTCACCCAAGCTTTATAGCCCGCTTACTCCAATTGTAAGAGCTATGTCACTGTATATCTCTCTTTCTCATTTCTACTCCAAGATAAATAGCACATTGTCAAAAAAACAAGATAGTGAAACAAATATACCACATACATGGAGGATGCTAGACTGGAAGGCAAAGGAGGACTTGCCTCAACCCCAGAACACAATGATATAAGCAATGTCTAAGCCCAGCCAGCTGAAATGTGGATTTTTCTTTATCTATCAATGATTGTATATTTACTAAGCACCTACACAACACAGCCCTATTTGGGGTAGAAGACAGTAGTAGAGAAAATAGCCTCTGCCGTGAAAGCCAGATGGATCCTAAAACACACAGTAACCACACTGAGGTTTGCTCTCAAAAGCTGATCCCAAATTACAGCATCTGCTAATCTTTTATAATCCAGGAGGTAATTTATAACTATAAATCTTGGTCTTTACTGTTTAGTACAAGAGTGTATACACGCCTATATATTCCAGTACTTCCTGAAAATAGATCTCATAGGACATGACAATCCACTTATTCAAATGAATACCAGTATTTCCCATAAAAGAGAGAGTCTGCTTACCACTGGAAGCTGTGTAGGCCCTCAGACCTGGAGTTATGAAAAGCTTCTTATTCCCATGGCTGCTGGGACTTATATAATATGCCTTTGTGCCCAAAATGGTCAGACTCTGTTTCCAGGTCAGAAAGGTGGGTGCACTCTGGTGGCTCAGGTGGTCAGCCCACACCTGGGATGCAGTCCACACACAACCCAAGCACCTGGGTTCTCGGCCCAGCGGTGGGGTGGTGGAGTAGAGGCGAGGGAGTGGAAACTAAAATGAACAACTAAATAAAATGCTGCTTCTTCCTATCTCTTCCTTCCTGCTGTTGCTGCTTGCCTGCCTTCCTCTTTAAAAAAAAGGGAGGGAGGGTGGGTGAAAACAATGTCTCTGCTCCTCTATCTTAAATTCATAGCTAATTAAGTTATGGACTTTAAGGAGAAAATGTTTTTTGATTTTCTCCCCATCTCTTTGCATTCCCAACAATTTCACATATGACTTCTCAAACCAGGAGGCTTGTCACAAAATAGATTGGCAATGCTCATTGTCCGAGGTGGGAAGGAATGCAGCAAGCACTCCTGGGCTGTGAGGACTGGCACTCAGAGAGGCTGGCTGTGCAGGGCGGATGTTTAGCAAACATGATACAAGCCTTTCCTGTGCAGGTCACTAACACTGTGAGCACCTAGAATGACTGACTGTTCAAAACCGCAGGGAGTTTGACATTCTGTGACCATTTTGACCTCATGTATCATTTTTTGAACACAATAAACCCAGAGGGCATAGGCTTATAAGTCTGGATTTACCAGCCGGTTCCCCACTCATATAAACTGAGTGACCTTGAGCAAATTCCAGTCTCTCTGGTTTCAGGTCCCTTATCAGCACACGGGGAAAACAACCCCCTTGGGTTGTGAGGATTCCAGGAGATAATCAGAGAAAGAGGACAGCAGTGTGTGGAAAATACCCTCAAATATAAGTATGTAGACTCCCAGCATCTATTAGTACCTCCTTTCCAGCCCCAATATTTTCAGAGCAGCAATGTCCAGCAAAAATCTTCCGTTTCCAAATACCTGAAAGCTGAAGGTGATGGTGTGACAAGGATCTGGTTAATAACATGCAAACGAAGTGCACCCTGGTGGAGCAGTGGTTAGGACAAACACCTCTGAAGGGAACAGGTCACATACCCCTGGGTTCCGAGTTCTAGGTCTGGAGGGGTGATGGGGGACAACCAGTGTGAGCAACTAAAAATAAAAATAAAATTCTCTTCCTCTTGTCTGTCTGCCTGCTCACCTTCATTTCTGCCTGCCCCCTTCCTTAAAAAAAAAGATGCAAGCAGAAATTGCTATGTTTCCAGGAAAGTCTTTAAAAGAAAACTTAGTCAGCTTAACTAACCCTTCCCTTCTTCGTGCCTGGAATTTAGAGTCTGCTGGACTGCAAGATGAGAAAAATGAGGAGGAAAGTCACCTGTTAAAAACCTCAGTAGAAATGAGAGGTACCGGGTCCCGTATTAGGTGAGAAAACCATTTGATTATGACATCCTAAATTCAGTTCTTGAATGACTAGCACCCACATGTTCTTGACTGCACTTTGGGTGAAGCTTATTATTAGCACAGGTGGGACCCCTCCATTGTCAGCAACTCACAGCAATCCTATGTGCCTGCTCAGCGAAAATATCTTTTTCCCAGTGAGTGGGATGAGCATACATCTCAGACCAAGTACCCTTCTCTCTTACTCCTTTTCTGCATGAGAACTTGTAAGAACATATTAGCTCAAGCAACTGTGCACTGATTATCATTTTATTTTGCCTCCAGACCTTTTACCTCACCGTGAAGAAATGTTTCCATTTATTTTAATGCTAAACTCACACACAGACCACACACAATGAATCCTATTCAAAGACTCCGGCGGGACAAGAAATGACAACTTACAGGGGCTGCATCAAACCTTGATCTTATTGGCAAATACAGCCCTTCTATTGAAATCCCATTGGAGGATCCCTCCCTACTCCTCTTACTTAAGTAACAAAAGCAATAACCTATAGACAAGGGTCAACCCACTGATATTTTTGGAGAGTCTGGTCTGAGCCAGGTCAGGGAGCAAAATACACACCCTGGGAAACTCTGCTTGTGTTGACAGACGTGGAGCCATGAGCACTGACCCCCAGTCTCAAGAGGATGATAAGACTCAAAAGCCAGCAACCACCCAGGGCACAGACTCTAGACTTGTAGGAAAAGTGTCCATAGTCTCTCAGGAGCCCTGGGACAGGTTGCTTGCTCAAATTAATTCCTAACAACTGAGCAAGGAAATGGCTGAAGAGAAATGGAGACAGGAGTTAGTTTCTTCTTTTCCCCAGAGTTAAATAGGTCAGTCGGTCCCCCTGGGACAGGGAAGAGATCTGGCTGCCTTTTATGCTCAGCTCTGAATGAACAAAGTGGGGGCCTGACAGTTCTGACGACGCACTTCCCAATTCTCTGGGCTGTCCTCCCCCAAAGAAGAGCAAGCCTGAAGAACAAATGAAACAGCAGACTGCCAAGCCAAGCTACCTCTTGCCTCGGTGGAGTGGCTATTGACAAAGCCCCTTGTGACATTTTAGGGATTGACAAATCAGACAAAGAAGAGAGGAAAGATGTTCAATGGCTGCCAGGTCCCCTCACTTTGTTCATTCCTGCCTGGAGAACCCTTCCCTCTTCCTTCTACCTGGGTAAGTCAGGTCTGATGGTCACAGCTCAAGCAGAGTCAGTCTGGAGTTCTGGCACACGACAAGCTCATTCACTTTCCATCTCCTTATGGCAGTCACACATGCACATGTGCATGTGTTATGTGATAAATGCTCGGTCCGACTCTGTGCCAGGGACTTGACAGAGACCATGTCTAATGCCCACGACAGTCTTGTGACGTCAGTACTGTCAAGCACAAAGAGGCCAAGGGCACACATATGGGAACCAGATTTCTTACAGTAATTGTCTCTACTGAGGGCTAGAGACAGTGGCAGGACAGACACCACTGACTGACCACTCACTAAACGCATAATCCTGAGCCAAGCACTTAAAATATATTACCTCTTATCACTGCACAAACTCACAAGGCCAGAGATGTTATTTCTTTCATTATAGGTAAGGACAATGAAGCTCAGATTCGTCAACCAATTTGCCCCAGATCATACAACCTGTGACGTAAGTAGGACTCGGACTTTATCTGATCCAATTTAAAATTCCTGCACCTCGCTGAAAAAAGGTCTACAAATTACTCTATTAAGGGCCTAAGGGGCTTATCCAACCTCAGATATTATCCTGCCACCCTTTATTGAAAGTGATCCGGGTTTGGAAAGCCAGAAGAGCGAAGCTCGCCAGAAATGTGAGGGCCACTTCTCAGCAGTCTCCTCCTGCCAATCCCACAACAGTGCTCACCATCCCATGCCGTTATCTGACAGACAGGTAGAAGTTTCATAGCTCTTCTGTTTATCCAGTCATCCACCTACCTGCCCAACCAGGCAAGATCCACGTAGCAAGCCATCAACCAAACTCTAATGATGTGCCCTGTGCTCATTTTCGAGGCGCTTACTGTCTAGCAGGGAAGACAATGAGAGAGCAGGCCAACAGATCTTCTACATGAAAGTTCCATGCATAAGGAGCGGCAGAGCACTACAGGCGAGGGATTCTCACTTATCAAGGGTCAAGGAAAAAGGAAACAACATCTAGGTCAAGACCTGAAGATGGGTCATAACTGGCCTCATAATGGTGAGAAGGTGGGGAGAGCAGAAGAACACAGCCCAGGTCAATCCGGTGCCTCAGGAGATGGCCTTCTAGCTGCCTCCCAGAACTCCGCAGTCTGCTCTAGCCCCTGCTCACAGAGTCGGTCAGACTCCCTGGTTTTGTTTCTTGAACAAAGCAAGTTTATTTTTTTCTTAAGACATCTGTAAGCTCCATCCTTTGGCTTAGAATAGCCTGCCTCAGAGTTTTGCATGTGTGACTTTTCTTGTATCAGTCAGGCCTCATCACCACACTTCCATGCAGAGAGGTCTCCCTCTCTAGGGCTGCGGCCTGTCCCTGAGTCTCTTCCCAATCCCACCACCCTACTGTACTGCCTTCACGCAGAGATCATGACAGAAAATCATACTGCTGAGTTGTTTCCCTGTTTACAGTCTGTCTCTCCACTCTCCAAGAACGGTTGTGGCAGTTCTTCTCCTTGGACACTGCTATATACTATCTTTAACAGCATCTGTAAGACCTCAGTAAGTATTTTTAGAAAAACAGCCTAAATGCATGAGTGCAGAAACAAATGCAGACCATAAAATGACTGAAAGAAGTTCAGTATGATTGAAGCACAGAGAATGGGGAATGAGAAATGGCAAGGTATGAACCAAAGATGTCTGTAGGAACCAGTAACCCTTTTTGACTGCATAGCATGCGAAAAGTCCAGCTAAGGAAATTGGATTTTACTGCAAGGGTGAGTAAACTATCATTCCCTTCAGTCCCAAACAGGACAATGGCTACATCAGAGGGTTTTGGAAACAGAAAAAAGAGACAGGTCTTCTGACAGGCCTTCTTGTCTGAGTCGTTTGTCTGTTGTGAGCTGTTAAGACAAGCTGACCTCCTTCTTAGTGATTTAGCTTGTTAAAAAGGACAAGGCAGCCTTACAACAGAGAAGAAAAAGCCCAACAAGGGCAGCTGAGAAGACAGATTTCACAGAGGCTGAAGGGAATCAGAAGCCAGAGTTAAAGTCTGCCCAGTGGAAGGGCATGACAATGGAAGAGAAGAAATTATGAAGGAAGAGAAAGAGGTAAGGAGCAAGGTTCTGAGCAGTGCTGGTGCCCCTTACGGAGCAGGGTGGAAGGCTGAGGGTCTCAAGAAGAGTGACTGTCTATCGGGGGACCCCGAGGCCTGTGTAGGAAACAAGGAGACAAAGGAAGAAGGTGCAGTGAGCGCTCTCAGCTCTGCTGCTGGGTCGAAGGAAGGATGGAGGAGGAGAGGTATGAAGAGCACACTGAGGGACGGTGCTGCAGGGAGCCTGGCTTGTTGACCCTCAGCCAACACTGCCAAGGACTGGGCATGTCCTGGCAAGGGAGAATATCATTCACATGAATGCAAAAGAGCCACTGCCTGTCCCGCAGCCTTGCCTCTCAGCACCCCACCCCTGACGCTCTTAGCTGAGTGTCCTGCATGGAAACGAGGTAAAAACAAAACTACCTCAAACTGAAGACCTTCTGCTCAGCAAAAGGAAGCACCACTAAAACAGAAACACAACCCATGGAACTGGAGAAGAGATTCACACAGCATACATCTGGTAAGAGCTTAATCTCCAGAATATATAAGGCTCACACACCTCGACAATAAAAAAGCAAATGGCCCACTCAAATGACCCAATGGGCTAAAGAAATAAACAAACACCTATCTAAAGAAGACATACAGATGGGCTACAGGCACATGAAAAAATGTTCTACCGCACTCATCATCAGAGAAATGCAAATGAAAAGTGCAATGAACTGCCATCTCACACCAGAGAACGACAGATATCAAAAAGACTGGAAAGAGCAGGTGCTGGAGGGGTGTGGAGAAAAAGGAGCCCTTCTACACTGTTGGTGGGAATATAAGTTGGTGCAACTTCTTTGCAAAACAGTATGGAGATTCCTCAAACAAAAAGATCGACCTTTGAATCGATCCAGCAATCCCACTCTTGGGAATATAGCCAGAGGATACAGAATCTCTAATGAGAAAAAAATATCTGCATCCTGTTGGTCATAGCAGCATAGTTCACAGCAGCCAAGACATGGAAACCACCTGAATGCCCAACAACAGATGAGTGGATAAACTGTGGTATATATATATTCAGTGGCATTCTACACAGCTACTTAAAAAAAACAAACAAACATGAAATTGTGCCCTTTGCAACAATGTAGATGTAATTAGAAGGGATCATGTTAAGTGAAGTAAGTCAGAAAGAGAAAGGGAAATACAGGATGGTTTTACTCATGTGGAATATAATGAAATGAAACAAACAGATAACTGACAGCAAAAACTCTCAGGACACAAGATGAGGCTGTGGGGAAAAGAGGGGAAAGGTGATGATAAAGGACACTGGAACTCTGGTGTGAAATACTGATTGAGATACAGTGTCACTATTCAGAAATGAATGTAGCATTGTGAACAAAAGATTCAATAAATATCAATAGCTTTTAAAAAAGATGTAAGTAGAAGAATGTAAAGAAAAAAGAGCCACTGACATTGTAAACTAAACCCTGATGCAAAGCACTTACTATTCTCACCCAACCTGCTAAGTAAGCACTTCATATATTTGTTTATGTAATTCTTCCAACAGTTTTACAAGCTAAGAAAAACTGGGTTTTTAAAAACATACATAATTACACAAGTGATATAGCTTGAAAGTAGTAGAGCTGGGGTTTAAAACCAGGTCTATCTGACTTCAGAGACTAAACTCTGAAGTAAATACTTCGGGCAAAATAAATAGGCATAATAGGAAGCAAAAGGGTAAATTAGCTGGTCTGGACAAGGGTTGCCTATGCCTGTCATCCCACCCCAAGAAGTCACTTCTCCTTCCTTTGTCTGTAGTCTTAATGCTTACCTGGGCAACCGCCCCTGCCAATCCCCATGCTCTAGTTAGGGCTCCACCTTCGGTTCTCAGAGTGAAGCATGGATCCTCAGACCAGTAACAACCACAAGTTGTTTTTTCTCGCATAGCACATGGTTTAGCATATAAATGTGACCTAAGTCTGTCTAATCAAATGGATTCCAGAGCTTCTGGGTGAAACTCTGGCTCTTTCCTGATGAAATGATTTCCTGGACGACATAAGTCTGCACTATTGCATCCACCTTGTCACCAGGTCCCTGGTCTACAAGGGACCTCCATGTGAGAGTTTGAGAATTAATCCAAACCAGAGGTGGTTAGAGCCAGAGTCTGAGAGAATGACTTGTAATGATATTGCTGAACTTTGAATGCAGTTGTTTCTGAAACTAGATCTCTCTGGAACTGTTCAGTATGAAATGAACCAATAAATATATCCCTGTGCCCCCACCCCCAAGGTAAATTTGTCTGCATTTTGTTACCTGCAATCCAGAATCCTAATATATCATATTCATAATGAAAGCATCTGCCTACATGAGTAAGGAAAGAAGCACTTGGGTGAGAACCAAGGAGTAGAGAGAACTCTGGGTCCACCCACTTAACAGAGATGGAAGTTTCCCAAAGCAGATCACCAAAGTGAAGGAGAATCAAGATTTAGTCCTGCCTGGCAAATAATTCTCACTAACCAAATGTCTGAACATCTTATTCTGCAAAAAATAGAACACTGAATCAGTCTGGATTGACTTGGCTGACAATTTAATCTCCCAGAAAGTTAAAAGAAGTGTTTGTCGGAAGACTTTACTCTGACTCAGAAGGTAGAACAAGTTGTTTTGCTTTTGTTTTTGTCTTTTAAGGAAGGAACTTTGGATGACTATGAGATTTAAGAGTTTATTAAGAGAATACTAAGAACAAATTTCAAAAAGGTCTAAGAAAAGCTAGAGATGGTGTAATTATTACCTGAGACCCTAAAAGGAAAAGCAATCTAACGGACAAAGAAAGAAGCCTGTCTAAAACCAAAATCTGATCGTTAATTACAAAATCTTTATGTAGGAAAAAATAAAAAAATATTCAAATCTCGGCTAACACATGAATCCAAGTGGTTCAGTGCAGTCACCCCTTCTCAGCCACAGCCCTTCTTCCTGGTAAGCCCCGTCTTGTTCTCACCTTATCTTTGACCCAGTGCCTGAATAGGCCACAATGACTTGAGCAAACCTGGGACAGACACAAGAAGGAATCTATTTGCTATCTGCCATCACTGATCTAAAGAATCTTGTGGAACAATGTAGGGCATTCTCGGAGCTCAAATTTTACGAGGATGTGTGCAAGAAATGGAAGGCAGGGCACCAAATCAATCGCAAATCCACAGGGGAATGGGACCACAGAATAATGAAAAAAGGGATAAAGTCTAGAAGGAACTGGGGTTTACTGAAAGCAAAGTAAAACACAAACAAGCTTTCTCTTTTTCTATGACCTAAAATAAAGGAGGTGCAGGTTTTTAAGAAAATGGGAGACAGGTATCTCTACTTTGGGAAGACAACATAGTAGAGAAAAAGCAGAATTCTATTACTTCGGGAATTAGTTCAAAGCTTTATCATGAAGAATGGTGTTCACCATGAAAAGGAGAAACACCTTTGTTAAGAGAGGGGAAAGTCCAAGATGAGGAGGAGGATGGGAACACCCAGCTTCCTGTGAACTCCAGGCCCTGCTGGGAGCCCTTGGTCCCCTGGGGGGTTGGAGATGGCCTCAAGAAACCTTGTGGGTGATCTCAGAGGAATCAAAGAGAACAGGAAAAAGGCCAGAATATTGGAAACTGACAAACAGCATGCTGATTTTCAAAGGAGAGGGGAAACGGATTCTATTAAACACAAGACAGAGGGCCTACCTCCAACCTCTGCAGGAGGTTACACATCATCCTTAACAGGCAGATTTCAGGGTGCATAGCGCATAGGAAAGGAAGCACAGAGCAAAAAACTCAGTGGAACAACAGCAGAGGACAGGTACCGGCACTACTGAGAGGGAATACAAGAGGCAAAAAAAAAAACAAAAAAAAAACAACCCTAGCATCATGGAAATGCACATTAAAATAGATATTAATTTGCTGCTCAGCAAAAAAACAAAACAAACAAACAAAAAAAAACCAGTTTCTTTTTAAGGAAAAGTACAGGCAGGAATCAAGGTGAGGAGGCAGGCAGGCAGGAAGAGAGAGGAGAAAGCAGCACTTTATTTTATTTAGTTCTTCCCCACCTCCACCGCTATCCCTGGGTCTTGAACCAGGGACCTTGTGATGTTTGTGGACTATGCCTGGGTGGACTTAACAGCAGGCTTTAGGAGACACCCATTTAAAAGATTGATAATATCAACTATTGTTAAAGACATGGAGAAATGAACCCTCTCATTAGATATACACAACTTCTTTTAAAGGGCAGTTTCATGGTAATGAATACAATTTTAAAACGCATTGTGGTGCTTCCCCATGGCTCAGGTAGCTAAGACGCAGGCCACGTAAGCTCAGGGACCAGGATGCAAGGCCCGGGATGGAAAGGGGAGTAAGGAAGTAAGAAAATGAAAACTAAACAAAGAGAAAAACACATTGTATTTTGACCCAGCATCTAAAAGTCACACATGCAGAGGCCCACAGAGGGCTTTCATTCCAGAACTATTTTTGTAACAGTAAAAGAATTCAAAAAAAAAAAAAAATGTAAACAATACATGGTTTGGCATGTTTAAATACATTATGGTACATCTATTCTATGATACATCTATTCTATGGTACATCTATTCTATGAAATAACATGCAACAACAACAAAAAAAGTTGATCTGCTATAGATCTTATGCTATAGAATAATTTAAAAAATATTATCAGTCATGCTTTTAAAAGCACAAAGGAAACATGCATGTTTCTATAAGTGCATCAATGTATACAGAGGAAGAGAACATCATTTAAAAGGATTCTCATTAACCTGATAACAGAGATTACCCTGGGAAGGTGATTAAGGATAGCTCTGTCTTTATAAGAAGGTCTTCATTTAATCTGTGCATGTATTTATTGATTATTTACTTTGAAAGGATGGAAAACAACAATCAGGAAACAGCATCAGGGGTCAGCATGTGTGCTCTGAGTAAAATGTGTCACACCGACCCAGTTTTCTTCTGGGATTTCTAAGAAATGCTAATTTCCCATGAACAGAGTTCCTGCGGGCTAATGGCAGAACATCATCATGGCACTGACAGGAAAATTCAGGCTGGATGACAATGCTAGGAGGTAGAGTCTAACTTGGCTGCACACCTAACGTTAACAGCTATGATTCAGGGCCCATGTGGAAACTGCTAAGATAGTCTCGCCCTGTTCTGTTCAACACATTCATTCTTTCTTTCAGTCTCCCACTCACTCACTCAACATTTGAGAGCTTACTACATGTCAGGCATGTAGAAGATACAAAGACTATCTCACCTGGAACCCAGGATACTGAAAAGTTGGCAGAAAAAATACCAGTGTGACAAATTATTAACTGAGGTGTTATATAAGCCCTGCAGGATAGGGCCAGGTTAGACCCCAGCCTCTTGAAGGAGGTCACTAACTAGACCAATGGTCTGTTGGTCTCAAGAAAGAGTGCACGAAGCTAGGAAGTACCACTGATAGCAAGCATCACATGCCTGTGAATTGGAACAGGCTGACAAACTAAAATACACCACATGATAGCCATGCAGTGAGTTAAGAAAAAAAAACCCCACCTTTAGGTTGCAGGAGAACACTGTTGGTTTTGAGAACTCACTAAAAGAATAACATTTTTCAATGTTCTAAGAGGCCTCTAAGCAGAACAGTGTTTCTAAAATACTCTAAGCAGTGTCCAGATGTTAAAGGATGGGGCCTGACTCAGACAAGGTCTGGCAAAGGGCACACCCTAGCTACCCAACCCTCTCCCAGGACCCGATTCCACTCCTATTCCTCCTCTGTTCTCTCAGGGAAATCTGCAGGCAATAGATCAGGAATTCCAAGATCCCTGGTTACATCCTTGGCTGACACATTCAAAGGAAGGGGCAGCTGGAAGAGAGCTCAAAGTATCAGTCCCTGGCAATGTTGGGGGGCAATCTGCGGTGCACTTTTGGTTTGCAAGATCTTTCTGGGAGAGCCTGGTGACCTAGCAGGTGAGTCCACTATCTCCGCCTGCCGTAGTCCACATATATCCCAAGGACCCAGGTTTGCAAGCCAGGGCTGATGAACAAACAACCAAGATAAACAACTAAATAAATAAATAAAATGCTTCTTCCTCCTTTCTCTTCCTGCCTGCCTGCCTGCTCCCCTTCACTGCTGCCTATACCTTTCCTTAAACAAACAAACAAAAAAGATATTTCTTACCTATCCTTTCCCTCCTCCCCCATCCGGCACCTAAGGTTGTCCCTCATATCACATGAAAGAGAAGAAAAATTGAGAAACACACAGGTCAGTTTCCAAAGCTGGCTGTCCCGAGCAGTCATTTCACCTTCCCAGGCCCTCGTGTTTCTCTATGTGAGAAAGAGCGTAAGCTAGATAATATCGAAGCAATCTTCTAGCTCTGACAGGCAACGTGTGTGAGCCAAGCACACTTTCCTCTCTGAGGAGAAATCACTGCTGAATTCAGACTTCAAGGAGGGTACTGCTTAAAATGAGTGAGTGAATAGTAGAACTGGGGGGCACCCAAGAGTTCTTATTTGGGTCCCCATCCTAGACTAGGAGGTGCTCTGCCAGGAATCATCCATCGGGACTGACCTCTTCAGTGACGATCGACTCAGCACCTGTGCAGCTTGGTTCATGGCCCTGATCCAAGCGTTCATGTCCTCCAGGGTGTCCGCACTGAAGTAGTAGGTCCTCATTCCCGACTGCTCGGCCGGAGAGCCTCCCATGGAGCTGTGATAGATGAGTGCTCTCATCCCCGTGTGTACAGCCTGGAAGCACGACATGGAGAGGTTAACACACACTGGACGTCCAGGAACAAAAACAAGCACACACTCTGGCCATGTTCTCCTGCTCCCAGACAAAAAGTCCAGGACCAAGTGGCTTATTTGCAAACCTGGAAAAAGGGTTCCCCTTTCCTCATGTGCCAGGCCAGCGACAGCTGTGCCTGCTCTCCCAGGAAGAGCCCCACAGTGCTCCTCCTCAGAGAGCACGGTCGAGGCTTAGGTGAGACAGACACTGACAAGCCCTCGGGAATTCCTGCTTTGGGTCTTCTGCAGCCCAACATTTCTACTTTGGCTGTCTTCCGACTGGAACAGAGTCAAACTCTACTGCAACAGCAGGCAACGGAGTGCAGATGCGCTGTGCTTCACGGCGTGGGCAGGAAATGTGCTGTGTCCATCCAAGGAGCCGCTGTTCTGTGTCTCAAAGAGGCACTACAAAGTGTGACAGAGCCATCTGACCTCTGACTGAAAACCCTCACGCACCTGTACTAGGGAGTCTCAAGGTGCTTTCTCCTTGCAAAAAAAACCTATGAAGAGGTACCAGGAATGAACCTGAAAAGCAACTGGGAAGGATAACAGACAAGAGGCAATACCAGTTTTTTCTCCCTTCTGCTCATATAAGCAGGGTCTTCTCTCTAAGTTTGCAGGGAAATACCTCACCAAATCGACACGGCGAGATGGCATGGGAAAAGAAAGAGCACTGAGTACTTATGTGTCCCTGGGCATGCCCATGACTTTAATCTCATTTTAATCCCAACAGCTTTGAGAGGCAGTGACAGACCTCTGTTTCAGAGGTGGCACATGAAGTTCTGTGATGTTAAGAAACTTTCCTGAATTTTCATGCCTGGTAACAGATTCTCTCACCACACTTATCAATAGGCATTGTTGATTTCATACGCTGGTTAGTTTATCATCTGCCTCCGCCTTCTGAAAGATAAGCTCCCTGAGCGCAGGGACTTTGTCTATTGTGCGCACTATTATTCCTCTAGACAGTGCTGGGCATACAGTAGGTGCCCCATAAATACTGAATGAAAGGTTGGAGGCAGGATTCACTCCCAGGTTTGTCTGGCTCTGAGTTCAGTGGTCCCAGGTCCTATCAGAAATGAGTATGATTATACAGATAACTGGACTGGTCTTCTAGATCCAGAATGAAAGGCAGACCCCCCATGCAAGGGCCAGTCAGAGAAAACAAAGTGAGAAACAAATTAAAAGCTGGAAAGTGAAATGCCTCTGGAATTATTAATGGTTACAGATGAAACCTCTCTGATGAACTCTCAGCATTTATTTCTCCCTCCCAAACATCTAAAAACCAGGCCCCAAGTGCATATTAAATATGGGCCTGCTTCTGACAATCACATATCTGAATCTATCCAGCTGGGTGCCAAGGGTGTCCAGGCAAACTTAGCCTGTAAGGGTCCCCCTAAAGGAATTCTTCTGCAGTCCAAAGAGAACTCTTTCATACTCAGGAAACCACAGCCCTTTCTGGACAGAATTCTACTAGATCTGCCTGCAATTCTTCTCTACTCTCAGGCCCTGAAGACCCCAAAGATCCCTCCAAATAGATGCATACCTTCTGTCTCCAAAACAAAAGATTTAGGAAAACACTCCTGAAGTCTAAGAAAAATATTTTAAAAAAGAAAAGCATCTAAGACACATAAAAGATGTTTTCCTAAGCTTTTTTCACACCTCCCGACAACGTGTCAAGATGAATATATACAGTATGATAAGTTACTCTGAGGATTTCAAACACTACCTTCCAAAAATCACATGCAATAGTCAACTCTGATTGTTTGCCCAGTAGTTACACTCAATTGGAGAGGAAGGTTTCCTGAGGAAGAATTTCTGACTGCAAAAGGCTAGTCTGAAACACACTGAACAAAATGTTTTCAGAGACAGTATAAGCAGGAGAAGTCCCTGAAATTTAAAAAGAAGACTAATCTAAAAAAGATAATGATAAACATTAATTCAAACCACCTCCCACTTCCTGCAATATGCATGCAGGAGGTAACTAAAATAAGATGTGGAAGAGGAGCAGAGGGAAAGAGAAAGAAATTGCCCCTTTTCCTGCAATGCAATTGGAGGAGGATAGAGCTCAGGGTTGAGTTCTGTCTCTGTCATCTTCTAGTTTTGTGACTTTGGGCAACTTTCTTAAGTAATCTGGTCTCCATGCTCCTCTTCCATAAAATGAAACTAGTAACATTGACTGCACAAGGTCTGACAAGCATTAAGTGAGAAAATAAGGATAAAATCACTTTCAAATCATAAAAGGTTTTACACATCTAAGGCAGTGATGTATCAGGCAACTGGAAATAGAGGAAGATCCCAAATTCTCCCACTCGCAGCAACTCTGGAGTCAATGGGGATAGTGAAAGTCAGGGCAAGAGACGCACAGCGCAAACCCATGACGAACAAAGCTGAAGCATCAGCTCAGGAAGGAAATGTAGAAGACAGAGAACAAGCACCCAGTGGATCCAGATCCAGACACTAACGCAGATGACCACCATCCAGCAGCATTATGTTCACTACACACCAATGGTTTCCTGTAATCCTTCCAGACAATGGTGTCATAGCTTGCACTTTTTCATTGTCCTTTAACTACCTATGGCTGATTTCTGGTCAACTTCTGCCTAGTGCTCGTCTTGAAAACAGCCTAGCTACATATGACGTGGGGGCAGGAGTCCCTGACCTCATCTTAAAATGCAAGTTATTGTCTTGTACCCTGAATAGCCATGAGATCGTGTTTCCCTGTGGCTACTGGAACCAAGGGTCACTTGCTTCAGTGCTCTCTGAGACCTCCACTCCAACTGCCAGTCAAGTTCACCATCAACCCATTCCACTCTCAACATCCCTAGGGGACCCAAGAAACAGTGAAGGGGTATGGAGAGCCCACTAAAGGAGAGCACCTCAGGACTCCCCACATTTGTGCTAGACCACCACCTTCCTGGAGCCTCCACACTTGGCCTCGCAGGGGCCTGATGCCATGAATGATCATGGCCTCTCACTCCAAATGGCACAGCAACCAAAGAAACAGAAAAGGGGATGTGCTGGAGAAGAGATTTCCCTGATCAATGATCCAGAAAACAAATCAAATTTGATTCTACTTTTCAATCAGACAAATGAAGTTGATCAACCTGAAAAATCTCTTCAACGTGCAAGCCTCACACCCTCAATGTGAGTTTAACACAACTGATATAACTTCATTATGAGGCTCATCCTTTGCACTAAGTGACTGGATACTACTGAGAGTGGCTGATTTTAGTGATGAGAAATCAAAAGAAGGGTTCTGTTAGATATGGAATCATACGACTAGTAATGAAAGGAAAAGAGCAAGGCTGGGGGACTCAAAAGTTCAAATATAAATGAATATAAATAAAAAGCACTTGTGATAGAATATTATTCTTCTTTAAAGAATTTCAACTTTGTTAACATGAATCTGAAATCCTCTAGCTGCTTGACTTCTTTCTTCTCCCCACACAAGCAACTGCTTCATGAAGCCATAGCTGAGGACACACAGTCTCTGAGGATGGAATTGCTGCACTAGAGAAGAGGGGGTAGTACCTTAAAGGAATACTTGCGACTTATGCGATCCTCGGGGCCCACGGGCGAGATTACGTAGCTGGGCAGAGGGATGCTCCCCAGGACCACTTCTTCTCGGCTGTCTTTGAATGGAAACACATGGGAATGACGTTCTGTGGCACCTCTTCAGGCTGATACATCCTGCTGCCCTAGTTCAGGACCCCTTATGCCTCCCAGGACTACTGCAATCACTGATTGTTCCTTCTGCTTCCAGAACGTCACTCCAGTTTCCTCTACTGGTAATGTTTAGTCCCCCTGACACAGAAGCTCTACTCATCTGACTTAAATCCCACCTCTTCTAATAAACCTCCCCAAATTCTCCAAGATGGAATTAACTTCTCACTCCCACTGAACTGCCTAAACATTAAACCTTCCATAGCCTAGTCTTACCCTTAAAGGAAGATCTCTCTTCCTCCATATTTGGAGCCTTATTTTTTTCTCACCATTGCACAGCCCCTGGCTGTCTGTAAGGGAGCTCAGTAAATATTTGCATGTCCACCCATCCAATATCACAGGGGATGAATCCAGATAACACGCTATAAAATACAATGGTTTCTCCATACTTCCCATCTCTCCAGACTACAAAAAGCCGTGCCTATGTTTGCAGTGGTACAGAAGCTGAGACCACTCCAGACACTGCGACCCCAAAGAGCAAGTCAAATCAGATTCTATTTTAATTCAACAGATTGAATCTCCAGTGCCAGGACTAATACTATTGAAGTCATAATTTTCCAGTGAACACTCTGGCATATCAGTGGGCTACTACTTAACTCAGGCCACTGGTCCAATCGCTAGGTTTGAGAAGGTCACCATTTGGAGCACCTCACCAACCCCCTTGGTGGCCTGGGCCTCAGCTCACCTTTATAATAAAACAAGCAGTAATCAGCCAGCACAAACCACCTCCTTTTCCACAGCCTCATCCCAGAACTATCCTGCAAAGCAAAGAAAACTAATCAGGAAAATATATAAGCATACTCCACCAAACCGCTCCCCCGCCTCGCCTCAACTATGTACATTCTGATTCTGGAACAAAGACTTGGCCATACTCACCCTTTATTTCAATAAATGAATTTTTTAATTGCACAATCATTCTTTGAATAAAACATTAAAATTTAGATTTAATGATTGCTTATTCTCTAGGAAATTTTTGCTTGTTTCCTATAAATAGGTTAATATATGAGAAATATTATTCTTTCAGAAAGGAAGCTGTAAATTTTAAAATATATGTTTTCCATTAAGAAAGAAATCAGCTTTTAACAAAAAGGAAGCTATTTATTTAGGTGTATGCTGTTCAACAACTTCATTTATGTTGATTAGAAAAACTGATTTATATAGTGCTGAACAAAGAGTGTAAGTTAGCTAATTAATCAACGAGGCAAAATTCTCATTTGGCTAACCTCAGTTTTCTGCCACAAGGGACTGATTTTGCTATGTGTTTTCCTCCCATTCTTTGTAAAGACTTGGATTTTCTTGCTATAAAATTGTGTCATAACAAGAATCTGCTTTTAATCTAAAGCGTGAACCAGTACATTTATTGAAAGCACTTTAGGTGAACATTTTTTTTAAACATGGCCAGGGTAGAAAAATAGTAGTGTTTTAAGGTCAGTTTTCTTCCAAACCTAAAAAACTCCAGCATTTCTTTAACTGATAAAATTTATTATCTTCCTTTTGCAAAAGATTTGACAGGCTTGAATTTAGAAAAATTCTGACAGCTTCTAAACCTAAACACAACATGAAGTGTATCGTCTTCCACTTACTAAAATGCTCGAAACAAATTTAGCTTGCTGAGCTCATGCAATTCTTATTGCTACCTTCCACAAATTAACCAACTGATCTCTAACATCTTGGCACAAGATACGGCGTTGTTTGGAAAACTCCTATACAACCTTTCATACTTGGTTCAATGCCACCTCCTCTGGGAAGCCTTTCTGAACTGCCCCCAGCACAGCCATAGAACGTTCTCTCCGCTATGAGCCCACAGCACTCAGCACAGATCTGTTAGAGTTTCAGCCCCGGATTGGGGATGGGGGAAGTTGGGAGAATGATTTGCAACCCCTTCCTTTCCCATTCTCATTTCAAAGAAGCTTCCTTTGCTTAATGGGGATGGGGAAAAAGTCAGAAGGTTCAATAACTCAGGTAAGAAAAGAAATGGGGGAGGCACAGAGCTATGAGGAAACAGGGTATCCTTAAGAGAGGGTGATGCAGAGGAAGCTCTGACAGAAGAGGCTGGAGAACACAGGAGTTGCCACGGGGAGCAGAGTCAGGGGAGAGACTTCAAGGGGACTTCGAGCTATTTCTTGTGTGGTGTGCAATGCAATGCCCAGCTCTGTGTTCCTTTATAAAATGTGTATCATTGCTGTCGGAGTCTTATTTGTATGTTTTTGGATGGTATGACATGTGTGAGACTAGGAAGGGTGAGAAGACATGTGTGAGTTGTATCTAACCATTTCCCTGCCTGACTGAGGGTTCCTTGAGGGTAGAAATCACACAATTCATCTCTTATACCCACAATGAGAACACTCGGAACACGGCGTGCACTTGGTGAATAAATGATGAATGAATGAATGACAAGAAGGAAGGAGAAGGAAGGAGACAAAAGCAACACGGCCTTTGGCCCTGGGAGCTTACGGTCCACCTTGGCCAGAAGATCAGAGATGCGACAATTTGTGGTGAGGATAGAAATGAAGGATGACCTTGGAGGAGATGAGCTAACAGGGCTTCCTCACCAGATGGACGGAGGAGGAGGAGCTGGTGATGGAGCTAAGGTTTCCAACTACCCTTTACCAAGATCCAGAAAAAGCAGGTTGTGGGGAAAGAGAAGCAGTGAGAAGATAGTAAGTTGAGTTTGGCTGATGTGGAATATGAGGGAGCTACATATATATGCTAGGCTGGGAGGGAGAACAAACTGGGATTTCCCAGCCATGTGATAACAAAGGCTCTTTCACTTCGGGAAGGTAAGTACTGGCAGACGATTAGCAGTAAGGATGGATTCACGCTGCCCCGCCCAAACGAGGGTCTGGGTCTAAAGGCAGCCAATAGATCCGAAGGCCAAAGTAATAGTTTGGGGAGAAAAGCAGTAGAGATTGTCCACTCATAAAAATGAACAGCAAATTGCTCAGCATGGTGGGTGGAATCTACCTGCCTCAGACACACTAAGAAATAGAGGAGTTTATTATGTGTCTGCTCCCAGCTCCTGGGGCCCGGCACCCCACCCTCCCTCCTCAGGCGTCTCTGCTCACCTGCTTGTGCAGCCAGCCCCTCACCACCACAGGGACGTTGGGGTTCCTCCGAATGGCCTGGTCCCTCTTCCCAAAGCTGTGGACTTTATTGCTGGACTTAACAATCTAGGAAAAAGCAGACTTGAACTCTAGCAGCAGGAGGAATTTAGGGAGGTACACCAAAAGCACCTGTATGATAGAAGGGCTGTAGGCTCTCTAAGTGGCAATGTCATCTGATCAAAAGAACAGCAAGGAGACTGGCGATGGACCCGCACATGGCAGCACATTCTAATTAACAGGTGAGTCCAAGACCTAGCAAGCGTCATGTCTGGGCCGCAGAGAAAAAAATGTAAAGAGACTTTTCAATCAACTGTCACCAGCAACTGTTGACCCTATTATGTTGTATGTTTCTGTGAGTTTTTTTTAAAATAAAGCTACTTCTTGGTCATGGATTTTTGCCAATTTGCAGATATTTCTCTCTCTTACCTGGATTCAGTCCTCAGCATGCTCCGTGTTCTATAATGCTAGTTCTTTCTCTGCTCCTCAGTCCGTGGACTGGACACAGAAACCTCTAGGTCTGACCCAACGGCGCCCTTCCTCAGACGCACCCGTCACCATCTCGCCCGACACTTGTGAGCAGAGGTGTGGCCATCCCAACACAGACCAGAAAAATGAAGATGGCTCCAAGGATAGTGAAGCCAGTTCTGGTTCTAGCAGCAATCACCTGCTCTCTTAGACAGTTGACATGACCCTTGGCCTCAATTTCCTGATCTGTCATGTTGGTGTCTCTTTTATAAAACTATGTGGAGGGTCAAATGGGCTACACAGGGGTTTGGCAAAATATTAAAAAAGAAGGAAGGAATGCACGGCCAGGAGCTCACCTTGGGGCCAGGCTTGGCCTCCATGGTGGAACTGGTCCCGGCTGTGGACGTTTCACTGACCATGCTGGACGGTCTTTGGTTTCTCTCTTGCTTCGACATATGTGGATTTGGCCTGTGGGGGGGTAGAAGAGAGACAGGGGAATCCAATGAGTAAGTGCCAAGCTACAGTGGGAAGAGGACTCTGAGATTCATTCCAAGTTAGAGCTGGCTGCTGGATTTCAGACAACCAGGACCAAGTTCTAAGAGACCACCAACTCCAAACTGCGACCAGAGGGCCTGATGCCCAGCCTACCCGTGAGCATGAGGAATCAAGACAATGGGAAATGGCACCTCTTTGGAACCTCATACTCTACAAAGGGCCAAGGTGGTCGTCCCTGTCCACTGTCCAAGGGTCCCTACCATCATTCTGTTACTTGGGTACCTGTGGCCACTGCCTCCTCAGATGGGCACACAGTCACACCCCTCTTCACAGCAGGAGCAATTCATCCACTTTTCATCCACTTACACACACACACACACACACACACACACACACACCCCTCCATTTCTCTGGCTTCCCAAAGAAGCTGGTCATAATTAGTAATAAGAAATCACTTGCGCACACATCCACACCCCCAGATACACACAGAGAATCGCTTACATAAACGCCAGTGGGGCTTGCCTCCCAAAATAGACTACTCAACAAAGAGTCCTATTTTGGGAGCATTCCATTTGCCCCAAAATAGAGCCATCGGAGATATTAACCCCTAGTGCCGGGCCTGGAGAGCAGGAAGCAATGAAGCATGCCTGGGTCCCCAACCAGGATCCCTTCAGGGCTCTCCCATCAATATCCAGCAACAGCACCGTTACCCATAGGGATGTTCGAAATGACCCAGGAGGCTAGCACGCGGGGAACACCATGGCAGGGTGCTCCAGAGACACCAGAGGGGCTTTCTCACCTGCCTCCACAGAGCCCCAGGATTTGCCCGAGTCTTTCAAAGCAGCAGCAGTACGATTCCAGTACCTATCCACGCACAGCGCAACACCTGACTCCCAGACCCTGTAATCCAGGAGCAGCAAGCCGAAGTCCCAGCGTTCTGTGATCTGTCCACTGCTCCAATGGACAACAGGATGCGGGCAGCTGCAATAAACTGAGGCTCTTTGCCTGAAGAATGGAGAAAATCTGAGTTGGAGGCTTGGGCCAGGACCCCAAGAGATGACGATGGAAGATCCAGGCAGCACACAGCTAAGGAAGAAACACGCTGGATGGCTGTTTGCCAAACACCGTTTTACAAGAGTACTATCAGGGAAAATCCTAGATTCCACCTCGAAGATAGACTGGTTCCTTCAAAAACGACTGCTGCTCCAAGGATAAGTGATCCTTCCTCCGCCCCAGACAGAGCCCCGGCTCCCACACCACTAGGAAAGTTCCTGGCAGAAGTGGCCTTGACCACGGTGCTCTCTGAGCTATGCCAGCAGCAGGACCACTGCAGTGGGCACCAGCTTTCCAAGGAGCTGGCTGGGACCTGCCGGATGCTTGGCAGCTGGAGGTGCTAGTCCCACCAGGCAGAGAGATCACTGGCTCCTTATCAGCTCAAGCACTCACTCCAGATTCCCCGCCCCCGGACTCCATCCCCGCCAGACTTTTGTTACTGCTCCCCACTCAGAATATCATCATGCTCAACCAGCTCCCTGTTGGCAGAGACTGTGTGCAGAGCGATAATCGCCACCCGGGAGTGGGAAGGGGCTCTGAGAGGCTGCCTTGTGCAGGCCCTGCCTCCAGACAGAACTATGTCCCAAACGTCTTCCCGGAACCTGCACTTGCCTGACTGCTCAGATTTCCAGAGGTTGAGATAAGGAAGAAGAGGTCTCAGGTCATCTCAGTTACGACAGCTGTATCTCTAAGAGATATTCGAGACACAAAGTCCAACAATAAAAAAGGTTTGTTTGGGATTTGGGGGCATCTTATCAAGTTTTATGTGTTCCTCTTTAAGACCCTGATAAAAGTTTACTATAGAATATTTGAGATGTATAAGAAAAGAGGTGAAAGAAAAGCAAAATATCATCCTTAGTTCTGCTACCCAAAGGAAAAATCATTTTTACCACTTGGTCTCTTTATTTCCATTCTTCTTTATATGCTTTTTTTAAATGGAGATTTTATTTTGGTTTTGTATAACTGTAATAATATTGTTTATAATTTTGCATCTTGGTTTTCAAAACTTTTTTTTTTTTAAAGAAAGGTAAAGGCAGTAGTAGGCAAGTCAGCTGGAAGAGAGAGGAGAAGAAGAACTTTTTCATTTAGTTGTTCACACTGATTGAGACTCAAACCCAGGGGTATGTGGCCTGCACTCCTTCGGAGGAGACTGATCTAACTGTTACTCTATAGGGCATGCTGGTTTTTAAAAACTTTAAAAAAATTTCTCTATTATTTTAAATTCATTCACATAATTTTAAGAGGTTGCATCACATTCCATCAACTAGATATGCCTTTCCTCCTCTGTGGGACAAAGGAAAAAACCATCTGGACTTGTGACTGACCCAGAAAATCCAGGAGGGGTTGCTACTTTGCCAGTTGTGTGTCTTACAATCTTGAGCTCTAACTTGAATCATGGCCCTGCATCCTGTCCTATATCACCTCCCCACACTGGCTTCTAGGATGCCAACTGGTCAAGTTGCTCCTCCCAGCCAATAGCAGAGAAGAAAGGTGAATGCCCTGCAGCCTTGGGTGGGTGAGGAAAAGGGATACAGCCACTACCACAGAGAAAGGTCGCTAAGAAGAAACTTTAGCTGGAGAAGGCATAGCTGTGGACCAACACTGGACATCATGGAGGGACAGTGATGGGCAGAAAGGAAAAGATGAAAAAGAAACACGTGAAGGTAGTTCATTCCTCATGACTACAGAGAACTCTGCTCAGCCACACCCAGAGAAAGCTGACTTATTAGGAGATTGACTAAAGCCCAAACTAAAGCTACCTTGGGGAAGGGACATGCTGTTTCTGTAAGCAAGGAACACAGCTTCACCAGGACTCCACGGGCAGGAACAACTCCAACAAGAGATCCACGCAGCACCTGGCAGTCCCTGACTGGGTTCGTGAAGGACAAGGCACACACAAGCATAAGATCTGCCTCGGAGGCTGTGCCTCTGAGTCTCCTCAGTGTGGACCATGATCTAACTAGAAGCCATCAGAAATTACAACTAGTTTGCTTAGCTCTTTTTTTAAAAAGGGGGTGGTGGTCATGTTTGGACAATATTTGGCATCCAAAACTAAGGATATAAAATGTTTCAAAACATTTTTCTCACTTAGCTTAAAAGGAGGCTCTGAGGGACATGACTAGAGGTCATTTTCCACACCCTTTTGGGCAATGGGGACATTAAAGGTCCACGTGTGGAGCTTCTTGAAGAGATGACACTAAAAGGAGCATCACTCACTTGCATGTGCACATATTCTGGGACATTTGCTTCAGCCTGGTACCTCTTGCAGGCATGTCCCCACTTAAGAGCCCAGCCGGGCAAAGAGGGATCTGTCTTCAACTCCTCAAACAGAGGTATTCCCTTGGCAGGTTTCAACCAAGAATGTCCCCAAGAGCTGAATGACTGTGGAGTAGGTTCAGTTCCCAGCAGCATGCCCTCAGGCTGAGTCACCTGCCCCTGAGAGGGGTATCTTAAATAAAATCTATTAACTTAAAAGCCTGTTTGCCAGGTTTCTGTGCTGTCTGGATTCCCCAAGCACAGTGGGCTGATCTGAACAAAGACTTTCTTTCCTTGACTTGGGCTACATGAATGCTGATTATTTTGCTGGAGGGATGTGGGCTGAAGTTCAAAACAGTGAGCTACAGTTTTAACTCAGTTGCCTCCCATCTGAAACCAACAAAGGAAGCTAGACAAGTCAGTCTGAAGAAACAAAGTAGGTGACTTCCCTCTACTCTGACCTTCCTCAAGGATGTGTTGGGTGAGCCCAGGCAGGAAGTCACGTTCTTTATTCCTCAGTTTCCCCACCAATAAAAGGTGCTGCAGATCCAAGATCAAATGCATGGACTCAAGTGGGATCACAGAAAGATGCTTCCCTCAGGCTGTCACAATAAATAAGTCACCAAGGAAAGCATCATCAGTCCTTAGGGACAGTTACACAGGTCAGTCAAGCAGTGGGACTGGGACAGGTAACGGTACTTGTCAAGCACCTACTGTGTGCCAGGTATTTTGCCTGCATTATCTCACATAACCCTGGGAAGCCTGTTCTACCATCTGTTTTGCAGATGAGAAAACTGAGGTTCAGAGAGTTGATGATCTCCCCAAGTCAGACTCTAAAATCGGGGCTTTGCCACAGAGAGATCAGTCACTGGCAAGTCTGTGGGTCTGATGGAAGAAGGCCTTTGTTCTGCTCAGCCAAGACCAACCTCCAAACCAAGAGGATTCTGGGAGAGGAAGGACCAAGAGCTTAGTCACTGGGTTTCCCAAGCTGGCTCCTCCATAGGTCACAGCTCTTCTCTGGGCCTCAGTTTCCATTTTTGCAAAATGAGGTAAAAACGATCCCTCATCTCACCACGTGGTTCGGTGGCTTGAATTGATGCATTAAGAACCATGAAACACTGCAGAAAATGAAGAGTACTATTTGTGACTGCTATCCATGGAAACCCCAGAATCTAAATCTCAGGGACACTTTATTTTGTTTCCAAGGCGCTTCTCTCCAGAAAGCTCAAGGTGCCAAATAATTCTAAATGACAACCATTTCCTATAAGGACCTTACCTGGGTTCTTTAAAGTGTAGTAACCCTGCAGCTGAGGGATTGGGCTCCCTTTCTTTTCCTAGGAGGATAATAATACTGAGAGTCTTAAGGGCAATGATGGGAGGTTAGAGAGAATGAGGAATGGGAATCTCTTATTGAGATATCATTCAACATCACCTTTATCCCATGAAGCCCTGGGAGAACAGGTCCCCAGATTCATGTTCTGTCCTCAAGGATTCTACCCAGGGCTCAGCTAAAATGACTGGGGGTGAGAGGAGGGATGCGTAAGAAGAGGCTCAGTCACAAACCACCAGCAAAAATTGTAAGGTGCTCACACCACCTAAGGGGTTTGTGAAAAGCAATGCACAGAGAAAAGTAGGAAAAAAAGAAAGGTATTGTCCCCCAAAGGCAGACATCCACACCCCGTCTTCCCAGAGAAAGAGGCACATACAGAGAGACTGCCAACGCGCACAGTAAACTCCCAACACCCTGGGGGAGGCAGTCTGACATGGGTTTTCATTCAGCAACTGTGGCCTCATTACTCAACTATGGCTTGCTGTGTTCTTTTCCCTCCCTCCTCAACATGTCTCTCCAACGCAGGCTCCAGTTCCTCTCCCCACCCCTCTGGAGGACTGGAAATCAGCCCAAACAGCACCCATTACCAGGCATGAAAATAACCCAACAGGCCTCTTGGGCTCCACTCCCCACCCCCAAACACAAGCACTGCCCAGACTTGGCACGAGGCTCCTTCCGCTGTAGGACCCTGGGCCAGTCTCTGCTACCACCCAGGCCCCACTGTTCTACCCGTGCAGTGCTGAACCAGACCTAGGTGTCTATTCCTTCCACCCTTGCTTTGCCATGTCGAAGATGCTAGAATTCCAACCAGCCTTTGGCAAGCCCTCTTCCAGGCTATCTGCTCCTCCTTGTTTATACCAGACAACCCTTTCTCTCATTGGAAAAATGGCTTTTCCCATTGGAGATCCCAGCACTCCCCAGACTCAGCTAGGTAAAAAAAATATGACAAGAAAGGAAGTCACAGAAGAGGAACACAATTATTGCCTGACAGCAGCCGTCTGCCCTCCACACACAAGAAAGCCATCACAGCCGCAGTTTCATGCAGAACAGATGAAGCCTGAGGCAGCACGGCCCCCCCAGTGCCAATACCCTTGGAAAGATCAACATCGAAAGCAAAGACATCACCCAGGACTCTGAACAGAGGACACCATCACCATCTCTTCTCTTACCTGTGACTCACAAAACGCCGTCTCCTAGACCAAGAAGGAGAAACAGTCAAGTTTCTGTATCTGCTTACCAGGTGCTTCCATTTTTCCTCATTTTTCTGCTGCCATGGCAACTGAATGCAACAGGCAAAGCTAGCCCAAGACCGTCTGCAGAGTGCTAGTTCTGTCAGCTCCAGAGAGCCACACATCAGCCTCACAGCCCAGGGCTCAGGAGATGAGCAAAGGGACACACTCTTCTCCAAGGCGAGTTCTCGTGCACGCCCACCCCATCCTAAATCTCTTACGGTGAGCTTTTCCCAATAACCGCAGGAGGAACCAGAGACCACCATCTTATAGGAGCAAGAGATAGCCTACCCCTAGGCCCACGGAGTCTTGCCCTACAACCTGCAAAAGGAAGCCCTTTAGTAAAGATGGCAAAAGTCAGAGAAGTACTTCGTAACCTTCTGCAAGATAATATGTTTTTAAATGGTACCCTCCAAATATCACTCACATCATTCCAAGCAATTTCAACTTGTGGTTGGTTTCCAAATAATCCAGTGAGAAAACAAGCATTCTCCTCAGAGTGAGGGATGCTAACAGCCCAATAGAAAGGACAAGCTAAACTCACTAGGATGCTGGGAATGCTGGCCAATGTTCCTCTCCTGGTTAGGAAACTCCAGGGTGACCTTGGGTGCCTTGCAGCTGGCTAATGAGCACACCAGCAGGTCTCTGAACTGCAAGAGTGTGTACTCACTCAAGGAGACCCTTCCTCAACATCAAATGCCTAACAGAGCCTGGAGGTCAGTGTACACAGGTGGCTATCAGTCAGAGGCCAGAGTCGAGGCTCTGAAAGTGTCTCTCCTCTTCCCAGAGAGTTGCAGAGGTATTTGTCAGCAGCTTCCTAACACTGAAGAGAAAATGCTCCCATGCACAGCCCCAAGCCCCAAAACTAGAGCCTGGAAGTTCCCTGTGCCAAGGCTTACCCTTTCAGCAGAGTCCCTGTGTGTAATCCTTTGAGCCACAAAGGTCTGGCTTCAAGTTCACGATTCAAGAAAATCACTGAGAATCAAGAAAGACGTGATACGAGATGAGCCAGAATGGCCCAACCCCTGGAAATGAGCCCTATAAAAAGGCTTGAGAACAGAGAAAAGAACACAGGAAGCTTGGTGACTTTCAAGCAAGCGTG
The DNA here is from genome assembly GCA_004363575.1 of Solenodon paradoxus. Taxonomy (NCBI): domain Eukaryota; kingdom Metazoa; phylum Chordata; class Mammalia; order Eulipotyphla; family Solenodontidae; genus Solenodon; species Solenodon paradoxus. Next base: position 18,819 of record RJWH01000398.1, on the reverse strand, counting down.
AAGTTATTAAAGCAAATGTCATTACTGCAAAATACAATTACAATTAAAATCTCTTAACAGCAGAAGTCTACTTAGCTCATTAACACCTGAGTAGAGTCAAGGAAGAGGACTGTCTCTTGAAGGCCAATGCCATGGAAAGCAGAAGAGCGATTAGAAGTAGCATCTGGGGCCAGACCACCTGGTAACTCTGCCACTGATGAGCTGTGTGACTTCTGTCAAGATACTTAACCTCTCTGTGCCTGCCTCAGTAGCCACGATATAATGGTGGCTTCCTCATAGGACTATTGTGGAAATTAAATGAATATATGTAAAGCACTGAGAAAATTACCTGGTGATAAAATAGTAAGGTCTCTAAGTATTAGCTAGAAAAATCATAATATTAATTAGTGGAAAAAACCAACCTACTAGAAGGCAGGTTACTTCATTTAATATTAAAAGTCAACTTCTAGATCCTAAAACAAGAAATGCTGGAAATTTCTTTCCTAGAAACTCATGGACTGGGCTGAAATTTGCCCAATAACTTTTACTGATTGATCCGATGCCTGCCTTTAGCTACTAAGCAATAAATGTACTTCACTTCTACTACTACCCTTCTTGAAGCTTTTGTCACATCCTCCTTTATCTTCTCTCCTTCAGGTTCAACCAGTTAGATCACAGGGCAGGGGTTTCCAGACCCCTTCCCATAATGTTTCCCAAAGGAATCTCAATCCCACAGCACTCACTCCTCTTAAATAACAACCAGTGTTTGGGGCTTGGCATGGCCTGGGTACTCCATACATTTAGGATGAATAAATAAATGAGGTAGTTCACAAATACCCTGGTATATCAAAACTGTTCTCTCCCTTTTCTGTACACACACTGAACTTATAACTAGTTCTTCCAAATGGGATTTCCACAAGCCTGTGCAAGGTCTCCCCTGGGAAACAAGGGTGCAGGCCTGTTGACAGAGGCCCGCTTCAACTTTGGAGGTTTGAACAAAGACCTGGGTAGCAATAGAAAAGGTAAAACGAGAAAACCAGCATGCAGCAGAAGCAACTTGTCAATGGCAGCCTAAAAAGTTCCTGCTTCCTGTAGCAACTCTAAACTGTGGGTTTGTTAAGTGTAGTCATTAGTGCTGACCAAGAGATATTTCTGATCTTACCAGATGCATAACAGAAATGCAATTCCCTGCCCCAACACACCTTAGCTAATAAAATGTGAGTTTAAGTGCCAGTGAACAATTACCAAGCTCCCCTTTTCTGGCCTTGGGAATCATGGAAGCAGAGACGGAGTCTCCCACATTAAAGACTACAAAGAAAAGCCCCTCAGGGGACCTGTGACAGAGTGAAAATGAGAAATAAACCTCAGGTGTTCTATGTCACTGAGATTTTTGTTTGCAGCAGACCCTAGCCTATCCTGACTGATTCTGTATTACTGACACAGGAACTAGAACACTCAGTGCTCACATCTTCTGGACCTACTAGATCAATGGTTTCACATTCTGTCTCTTCTTCATCCTTCTAATCAGTAAGATGGGAAACCATTTTTCGGTGGGCATGCACTTTTACACCCAGCTCAGGTAAGCCCCACCTGCCAACATGCAGTAGATGCTATCCATTCACATCATGACATCCTAAGTACATCACTATGGAGAACATGTGTTTTCTTCCCAGAGAAAAAGAAGCTCAAATTTATTTGACTAAAATCTACCTAAGACTGTCACTGCCGTCAAGAGAATGAGTATCTAGAAGAGATTTAGAATGAACAGAAGAATCTGGGATTAATGCAAGAGGGATGGGAACACAGGTTGTCTAAATCAGTGATTCTCAAACTTTTACCTGACTCAGAATCACCTGAAGGCTTGTCAAAACACAGATTATGGGGTCCTTTCTCCTGAGTCTCTGGTTCAGTGGGCTTGAGGAATAAGGGGCCTAGAGTTTGAATCTCTGACAAGTTCCCTGGTGATGCTGGCTCAGAGACCGCACATTGAGATTCGCAGTTCTAGAAGGGCTAGGAGAGCAGGGTGCAGCTCTGGCAAGAGGAGTCCCCACGGTGACAATTCTCCAGTGTTTGACCTTAATAGACCTTCTTTAGAGAAGGGAAAAAAAGACTCAGTTTCCCTTTTTCTACCAAAGACATTCATCTGAGAGCTGATATATAAGAATACACATGGTCATCTTGGTCTTTCTCTTCACCACAAAACACACTACATAACAAAATTAAGCTCCTCTAAGAGAACAAATCTTACTCATCCACACACTTTCAAAAAGTGGTTCTTGTGAGGGGAAATCATTTCTCACTCATCCTCCAGAGGTCCCCAGGAGGTAAACCCAGTCTATTTCAGGAGGAAGCAATTTAGATAATGAGCTGCCACCACCTCTATCTCCCACCTTATCTCCAGACTCCCCTTCACAAACCTCCACAATAAGTCAGTCTTCTTGACCTCTGATCCCACCAATGATGGTCGGATTCCTCTCAACTAGGAATGACCCCCATATACGTGTGCATTTTTCTTCACTTATCTAAATCTTCTTCCTTCCTTCAGTTGAGGGCCAGACACTTCAAGAAAGTTTTCCCTCTCTTTCATCCCCCATCACAATCAGTCATCCATCAAATTCTGTCAATATTCTTCCCAAGTGTCTCCAGAAACCATTCAGTGCTCTTCAGTTTTTACTCGAATTCACTGGTCTCCCAAGCTCTCTCCCTCCTTTCCCTCTATCTCTGTGTCCAGGCGGTTCTCCTTGATTGGATAGGTCTCAATTTCAACCATGTCCCTCCCTAGGGTGGAGAGGTCGTCCCCGATTCTTACTCCAGGTAAAAGAGGTCCTGTTTCCTGTACATGAACATTTATCACATTTGTAACCTTGTTACCTATCTTCACTATTCCACCCTGCGCTCTTCAAGGACAGAACCACATTTGTCTTGCTTGCTGCTGTGGCTGAAGAGTCTGGTAGCTCTTCACACAAGGAAAGCAAGGACACAATGTACGTACTCACCATACTTAATGAGTAAGTGTGGGAGTCATCACATCAGGTCAGAGGAATCTCCCTTCCTCTCAAGGCCTAAAGCATTTTCTGCCTGCTGCAAGGAATGGCTGCTCATAGAGTTGCGCCCACAGTCTGAGACAAGCAAGCACCCACTGGCATCTAGGAAATGGGAACTAGAGGGAAAAGGTGGTCCCTAAAAAAATAGGAATGCCTTTTCTTTGAACATTGTACAGAATTGTTGTTAGCTGCAGAGATATTTTGATAAAATAAAAGAAACTACCTTCTCAAGGGATCAGGCACAAAGTCTTTTACTAACAATGAGGAGAAAAGGAGGTGTGTGTGGAAAAGGCATTAGTGATGGAAAGTCTGTGTTTCTGTATTAAAGTTAGTGCCTTCCCAAGCTAAGTGTTCTGATGGATTCTCCACCCAAACCTTTAACTACAATGGGCATTGATGTCTCCAGGATGCCTACGGAAGGCAGCTGAACTCAATGACCTCTCAAGAGTGTCTGACCTTCAGCATTCTATAAACAAACACATTCCATTGGAATCTGGGGAATCCACATTCTGCTCTATCTTAAAACAGCTGTTTTTTCTCAATGATGAGACAAGACAATCTTTCCTTTCCACCTACTTTATAATAGTATTAATGCTTCCAAAGTCAGATTCCCAACTCTATGGGCCACCAGAATCAAAATAATTTAGCAAGTAGCCTCTGACTATGGCTGAAGCCTAACTACAGAAATCAATCTGGCTTTTAACTACAGAAATCAATTTGGCTTTTCAACTTCCAGTTATGTAACTTTGCCCAAGTGATTTACGTCTTTGAGTCTTAGTTTCTTTATCTCCAAACTGGTGAGGATAAAACATAAAATATTAATGATGATCTACCTCTCAGGGTTATTATATTAAATGAAATATGCATGCCAAGCCCCAGGCACCAAGTAAACATGTAAGGAATTTCAGTACTATCATAATTACAGATTTCTAGCTCTCAAACCTCTGTAGAATAACGAGTCTAAGCTGAAAATACTATAGTGATAAAATAATATGGCTAGAGTTTGCTTCAAAATAATCGGGGGTGGGGGTAAGAGGGAAAAGGGTATAGTGAGATAAAGTCAGCCTATTATAGAAATTGTGAAGATGGGTCACCATGAGTACATTGGATTTATTACTGTATCTACTATTCTTGTATATGTTTGAAATTTTCCATAATTAAGAGGGAAATGCTGTTAAAATATATATATGTGTGTGCATACATGTGTGTGTGTGTGTGTGTGTGTGTGTGTGTGTATTATATATATAATTTATTTTTTAGTTTCTCAAACAGAATTGTTTTCTTCCAAAAGAACTCTTGCAGCAGACAGGAGCAGAGCCACTTGCAAACATTTCCCTGCCTTCACTTCTGAAAGAAGAACATCCTGCTTAAGTCGCACAGGTGTTTTTCAAGCAGACAAGCCCTGGTGCTAACACCTGCCTCTGAGCGCCCCAGAGTTTCTGCTACAACAGGACTGAGGAAAAAGAACATTCCCAGGGCCAGAAAAGCAAGAAGAACTCACAATGTTCAGGGATGATGAGTGTCCCTGGCCCTCCTCTCCTCTTAGCCCTGGCTTTGAAGTCTTATCTGAGACTTCCTTTGGAGGTTGATTAGCGTGGTCAGAGGCTGTACTGGAGGTTCTTTCCCAGCAGATGGCTGGGTCCGCTCAGAGCACCTGTCGATGCTCGTGGAGGGGAATGGTCTCATTCAGGGGAAAGGGAATCTTTAAGGGGTCCTGACTATACCAGTCATAGCACACCTCCATATCATCTCCCTACTTTCACATCTTCCTACCAGAGAAGTCTAGTGATTGAAAAACAAGTTTCTCACATTTCACCTTGATTCAACTCACCCACTCCTAGCCCCTCCATATGAGAGAGGAAAAATTTCAACAAGCTTTGCTTTGAGCTAATGCCTTTAAACAACCAAACTCTGCCTGGAAATGAATATATGAAAATACTTACTCTTCTTGAAGAATAAACTCGCTATTTTCTGGAGAAAAATGCCCACTCACAGGATGCCTGAATGCTGTGGTCTGCTGGTTATGGCTAAAAAGAAAAGAGAGAGAGAAAGAATGAATGAGAAGTCCTGTGAATGAAAAGGATTGCAGACAGAAGTCAGTAATACTGGAGGACCCAAGATCATCAAAGTTTCCTCCCAGAGGGAGAAAGTGGGCCTCTTCTTTGAGAGACAGTCTATCAGAACCCAGCTGCATTTATAAACCCAGAACTTTCAGCTCCGGTGCCGGAGCCCACCTAAGACGCAGGGATTTTAATTCTAGGGAAGTCTTATCTCCAAAGAGAATATTGCAACTTAGACATTCCATGAAGTGCTTACTTAAAAAACCTGAGCTGCTGAAACAAAAAAAGTTAATTAAGATGGCAGAAGCTAAAACAAGAATGAAGGAAAGCAGACTACACTTTCAACAGCTTCCAAAAGCCATGAACCAGAGAAAGAATTCTAAGAATTAACCACCCACCCAGAAAAATCTATCTTCTTAAAATTCTTCCTGTTACTACAAAATGTCTTTGCTTCAGTGATGGCATATGAATGTATGGGCATGTCTCTGCAGCATGACCTGCACAATTTCAACACTGTGGAGTTTCTGTCACCCTTTTGAAGTCAGGCGGGATCAGCTTCCTCGGCAGGCTGACAGACACAACCAAAGTGTGTAGGTGTTTTGTATATTCACAAAGGCTGCCTGGTTCTTTGAAAAGGAGGAGGAGCTGGCTGTAAGGCTGCTGGTTACCTCCCAGGAATAAACTAACCTAACCTCCTTTTTATAAAAGAAGATGATTTATTTAAAAAATTTTCCCCAATCACAAAATCAGTCATCTTAGAAATTTTAGAAAATGTAGGAAGACAAAAAAGTCTAACCACCTGGAGATATACCTGGGTATCTTCTCCTTCCTAGCTCCACCCGCCACCACCTTGTATTAAGAAAAAAAAAAAAAAAAAAAAATGCTTTTACTATATTTAGAAATCTGTATCCTGATGTTTTCCACATCCATTAACAGAGCCAATTTCCCATGTCATTAAGATTTCTTCATTGTCATATGGATGTGAATTTTTTTTTCATGTAACTGTTATAAATGTTCACTGACCATCTGTGTGCCAGTCACTGCTTTAGGTGCTAGAGACACAGAGTGAACAAAAAAACCCTTTATCCCATGATGCTTATCTCTGAGAAAGATTACGTTTCTCTATGCTTGGCATTTTAGTTCCCCCTCCCCAAATCCCCCAAGCCCCTCTATACACACACTGAAAATGAATGCATCTTTGAGTATAGGTTTTTTTTCTGCAATTCAAATAATTTCCTTAGCTTAAAGTTCCAGAGCAAAAACTACTGAGTCAAAGGGCCTGGCCATTATTCAAGGCTCCTAATACGGACAGTTAAAATGCTTTCTCTGTCAGAGCCCATTCATCATTTCAGTTTGGTAATGCTAAGAGAGTTGCCCTAATCTCCAAATGGAGCTCCGAGCTACCCCAGAAATGAGTAGATTTAAATGGGATAGCACAGAGGTCAAAAAAGAAAAAAATCTCTAGGTCTCCAAAGTTCGCTTACTCTGCACTGGGTCCTGGTCAGAGTATCCTGCATTCTGGGGTTGGGTAAGCTGAGCACCAAGGTCAGGGCAGCCTGAATCCTAGTAAGTCAAATGTGAAGCAGCCAGTGCCACCAGGCCAGGCTGCTCCCTGGCCTGCACAGTGAACACCCCAGTACCCTCGCACTCCCACCCACCGGCCTTCCAGGCAAGTCCTCACAATCCTATGACCTCATCCGGCAGGCAGCAGCCTGGTCTTCCTAAAAATGCAGAGTTAAGGCATGAGCATCTAGATAAGGCTTCCTAAACACCTGTTTCAGAAATCTGTACTATGTTCAAGGGTTATTTATTTATACCCCCACTTCTTTTAGAGAATCATCTCCATTCACCAAGGAATTTGAAAACATGCACTTTAACTTAAGGCTATTTCATTTCTATCTGGAGGGGGAAACATCCTGCTCATATGAGGACAACAATAAAACAACAGCACAACTATCTACTTGTATCTCTCAAGGACTTTACCATCTATAAAGCATTTCCTTACACATCGTGGCTATTAACACCATTAGCCCCTATAGTATAATTAAGAAAATGGCTCAGGCGTGCCCTGGTGTTGCAGCAGTTAGGTCAATCGCCTCCAAAGGAGCTCAGCCCACATACCCCTGGGTTCAGTCCCAGCCCCAGGGGGAAACAATCAATGTGAACAAATAAGTAAAAATAAAAAATAAATATTTATTTCCTCCTCTCTCTTCCTGACTGTCTGCCTACTCACCTTCATTCCTGCCTGTAGCATTCTTTTAAAAAAAAAAAATTTTTTTTTAAACACATTGAGGAAAGAAATAAAACCAAGTAATACCTTCTGAATACTGAGGTCTTAAAATGTGACAAACTGTGATCAAACCCACCCAGCTTGTTAATGGCAGAGCTTCTGGTTCAGCGTGTTTTGAGAAAGAAGAGCCAGGTTTTAGGCTATTTCACCACCTTCTCAAGTACCCAGAAGGGCAGCCTGTGTATCATCACACCAGGCCACAGGTGAGGAAACGAGGCTAGACAAGGTCGGTGACTCTCTCACAGGTCAGCTCCTGTGTTCCTGCATGCCACCACCATGCTGGTCTCCTGATTACTTCACGTCACCCTTCCCAAACAAAGGCTGCTTGTTAACACTGGATCCCCACACCCTGTCAGGGGCTGAAAGTCCTCTGACTTTACCTACTGTCCCTGCTCCCTCAGCCCCAAGGCCCCCAGCCAGCTCCATTTCCTGATTCTAAAAACCATGAAGAATCAATCTCATGTCCTATCGCCCTATCTCGGGACGCATTTAGCAGGCACAGACAAATCCCCTGAAATACCTGTTCTTAAACTTGAATTGCCACCTTGCTCCTTGGAAGTGATGGGGATGGACTGGCTGAGAGCCAGGTGGTTGGTTTCAAGGGAGCACAGAAACTCTTCCTCTTCCAGACAAGGGCTTCTGTTTCTCTGAGGCTACAGAGAAAGTCACCTGACAAGTAAGGTAAAACACAACCTAACCCTTATTCTTAGATCCTCCTCCTGTTCCCAGTCACAGTCCTTCCAAGTTGAAGCCATTCTCTATTGGGAGAGAGAACCAGGGTGCAAGAATTATCCCATGAAGGCAGGTCACAGGTAACCATTTACATAAACATGCAAGTCTTCACAAGCCCCAGGCCAGAAAGGACTTGGGTTAGGCCCTAAAGAAATCCAACAGCAAACCCAAGAGGCTTGATAAGAAAACAAAATGAGGACCAGGGAGAACTGGAGAACAATTTGAGCTCAACAGAAGGAAGAGCCCATCTCCAGCCATCAGCAGAGCTAGTCAAAATGTAAATAGGTCCTACCGTTTCCTGCAAGATTGATTTTCTACTCATAGAGATTCTGATTACAATGTGAGCGGTGGCCCTGACTGGTTAAACATCACGGTTCCAGCAATGTTTGGCATGGCAAGAAGTTCTGGAGTTAAGTGAACGGTGCTCAAGAGTGGAGGTCAGGGCACCCTGTACATCTGACAGGGCTGGTATCAGTATGCTGACAGTGTGACAAATCTGCTTGGTCAGCACCAGCTCTGATCTGGCCCCTGCTCCTCTTTATAGACAAAAAACAGCTTAAATGTAAGAACAGTATCTGGCCTCAGAGCCATCGAGGGACTCTACCCAGGTGCCCCTCATCCATATGCTCAGCGGCATTGCCACTTTTGATCTGGCTTCTCCAGGTGGCTCCCAGTACCCTGTCAAAGAGCCACCCTGCATCCCCGAAGCCATGGTCAGCACTGCCTCCAGGCTGGTCTTGCTATCTTTGCTCTAAATGTCTCCAGCAAACAGAAGATTCTGGGTAACCTCATCATGCTCCTATCGAGGTCCCCCAACTGGTAATGGAAACTCCAAGAACGCATGAAGTTGCCTCCCCATTTTTTCCATTCCCATTCAGGCTGCAGAGTAAAGAAAGAGCAACTAAGGGTTGAATCAGCGTTTCCACAATGGCCTCAACATTCCATAAGTTACTTTTTGTTTTATTGCAACATTGCTAACTGAGGGCATTTCTTAAGAGGGCAGAGAATCTTACTGAAATGGTCTTTGGCACTTATTCTATTTTATATATATCAAGATTTTTCAAGAGCTCACTGCACAGGGGCATTATTCTGACAGACCTTTCTTCCAGAAACATGGGAATCGGGCCTTGATGAATCTACCTACAGCTCCCAATCTCTAAGTGGAAGAAATAAAAACAGCACCAACCACCCTCCTTCAATATCCGCTTTGAGCAATAAATCAACCCAGAGTCCTGGGGTCAGAAGATTTAGGTTCAGACCAGAGCAAGCCACCTCTTCCACTGGCAAATAGAAAATAATATTGTCCCTCTGAAGAATGTGAGGATAAAATGAGCGAACATATATGAAAGAGCCTTGCACAATGCCTGACATGCAGAAGGTTCTCAATTAATGTTTGCTGAAACTGACCATGGCAGATGATTAATAAGAATTTTAATTTTAACAGGGCAAAAGGAGAATGTGCCTCCTTCCTCCCACCCCCGCCACATCTGATACTCCTCCAGCTGCCCTATTCCCATAAACAGCATCTGTGACCAAAAAGCTTGGACGCATCCTTTATTCCTCTCTTGACCTTAACTTCCACATAGACCAGCAAGTTCCATTGCCTCTCTCTACAAGACATAAATCCATCCACTTCTTTCCATCTCCACAGCCATCCCACTAAGTCATCGCTTGATCAGGTACTACATGTCCTAACGTCTCTTTCTGCTTCCACCCAGTCCCCTGATCTTTTAAAATGTCATTTAGATCAACATTCTTCTTTTGTACCTGACAACAGCTCCATATGACACAGGTAAAATTCAAGTTCCTTTACTTGGGCTTACAAGGTCCTAGATGACTCAACCCTGGCAGGCTCCATCCTTTTCTTGTACTGCTCTCCCGCTTCCCGACCCTGCCCCAGTACCCTGGTCTCCCTGTTGCTCCTCGAACACCAGCAGTTTTCTGCTCCACCTTTGTTCTCGCTGTCCTTTCAGCCTGGTGCTCTTTCCCCACACTCTTACCACTGGTTTCTTGTCACGCAGCAGTATTATCACCATCTCAGAGCCTTTCCCAGCCACCTGGAAGTAGGCTCCCAGGAGGAAGTAGGCTCCGACTTCATATTACATCACATAACTCTATTTTCATTGTGACTGTTATTTTTCTGACTTCTGTGTTTGATTATTGTCAGTCTCTCTGACTAATAGTGTATTCCACCAGAGCAACCTCGCCTATCTTTTTGCTATTATCAGCCTATAACAGCGTGTGGCCTATTATATTTGCCAAATGAATGAATGAGAAATGACTACAGAGATGCCTACCTTCAAATGAGGCCATGACTCCAAATAAGCTAATTCACCCCCAGGAAGTCTGCACTTGGGTAACAAAGACAAGAAGCTCAAGAGTCATCAGTCCTCAGAAGGCAGTGGCTTCTGATCTTACTGCCAGCATTAGGAAGAATGATATATCAACACGCCAAGGAACGCTCCATCCTTGGCGCTCCACCAGCCACGTTACAATATAATTTGAAGAAGTTAATGTGTCTCCTACCCCTGAAAAGGAGAGAATCAGAGAATGGAATGCAAACACACCTGAGAGGAAATTACTGAGCAATTAAAAACAGGAGGATAACACAAACATCACCTGTATCTCTTTTGTGAACTGGGAGACTATTTGATGCAAAACCTACAATTTGGGGCTTGATTATATACTCTTGCATATTGCTCTCTACTTATTTCATGTGTGTTTGTTCTCCTCACCCCAGCCCTATTTCCAGTAAGATCTGAAGCTCCTGGAGGGCTAGGAGCAGTCACTCCCTTATTTCTTGTGTATCTCCCATAATGCAGGATAATAACACCCACAAAGCAAGCACTGGAACCCCTTTATCTAAATAGCATGAGCACCAGCACATATTACCTTCACAGAGAGGCTCTGCAGAATCCACCTCATTTTCTGAGTTCAGTGGTCCAACATAGCGAGATCTGCCCTGAGAGAGTAGGGGAGGCAGGGGCCCACAGATCCTAATGAAGGACACTACACAAAACCTGGGAGATTCCACCAGCCTGGGGAAAATGGAGCAGCCCAAGGAAGGGCCTTCCCCACTGCCACACTGTCCATACCTGACCTTTACTCACATACTAAAACAAGCAGAGATGCTAAAATACAGTCAAACCCCAAACCCACCACCTAGAGAAGTGGTAACCGCTTTTCTTGCCCAAAAGTGTCAAATGGGACAGAGCCTGGCAGTCATGAAATTAACTCAGCAACAAGTTCTCACATCTTGCAAAGAGAGAAGTCTGTCTTTAGCAAATTCTGGATTTAACAGGCTAAAAGCTTCAGGCATAATCTGAAAAGCTCTAGGCATGCCTTGATGGAGTAGCAATTTGGTCAGATGTCTCTGGTGGACTTCAGTTCACATATAACCCAAGGAACCGGGTTCACATCCTAGGGCCAGAGGCAACAACCAATGCTGACAATTAAATGAAAAAAAAAATGTATCTTCCTCCCGCCTCCTCCTGCCTGTTTGCCTTCATTCCTGCCAACACCTTTCCTTAAAAACAGACCCCAAAAACCCATATTTCATGAAACTCTCAATATATTTTCAGAGTCACTCAATGGCCAACTAATTTTGTAAACTACCTATTCTGATCCAGTAACCCACACTGCTAACCTGCCTTCTTCCTGAGTCCCACGTGGAAACCCAGTACTTAGGACTGCTGCAAGGCTATAGGAAATTTTAAGTTAGGTTTCACAGGATCTCGATAATTATGAAAAGATTAAAGGCGAATCCTGACAGAATGAGGAAATCAAACCCAGATAGGTTCCCCTCCCCTAACTTCCTTTAAAGGAAGTTGGCAGAGAAGCAACGTAATAGGAGCTGAGGAGGTGCCATCACTGTCTCCTCCACCTAGTTCCATGGCCCCAAGCCAACACACCTTCCTGGTTTCCTCCTCTGTCAAACGAAGGGGTTAGATTCTCCATCTGAAGAGGGCAGAGAAGGCCTGCAGAATGTGGATCCCAACTTGTTCAGAGTTACACAGACAGGAATTCAAATCCTAGCTGTATCACACACTGTTGGGCACGACCTTGAATGAGTCTTGGCTTCTTTATCTGCAAGACTGTTTTGAATAGTACTGACAATGTACTCAGCCACAACAGACAATCAGCCTGCAGCACCGGTCATATTTTAGCTTTGCTCACTAAAACTCCACTCTAACAGCTGTTTTGTCTTTTTCCACATTGCAAACTCCAGCATTATTAGCCTGCCACAGGACAGAGGCTCATTTTCTTCCTTGTGAGTTAAGGCCAGAATCCTGTTTAAACTTCTGTTTCAAGAACTTGCCCACCGTGCAAAGAGTATGACGATCACTCGGCGCCTTCCTTCAGCCGCACTCCTGTCCTTCATAGAGTCAGCCCCAGGGTTCACAAAGTGCAGCCAGAGAAAAGCCCCCACTGGGCACAGCTAAGAGCTAGAAACACATACTCTACACAAGTTTTTAGACTTCATGGAAAACATTTTCAACCTCAGAGAACATCAGTTTGATGCTTCTGTTTCATATTCTCCAATAAGCCAAAATGAGAAGTCTGAACCAGGAGAGAGATTTTAGGGATGTTTAGTTGCAACATCTTAACAGGCTGAGGTTTCTCTCAGGCTAATGCGGGAGCCACTGGCTGACATACAAGGCTCCACATAATTGAAAAGACAAAGGAGCAGGTCTCACTTGCCAACAGACTATCTCTGTAATGACAACAGGGTAGTTAACAATACTTTTGTCCTATTTATTTCCATTTAAATCAGGTTGTTTGTTTTTTTTAACTGCAGGCGCTCCTGACCGCTGAAAACTCCCGTTTGGTCATTACTTGACTTTCATGAATCAGAAAACATGGACGCAAAGAGAATACCTCTGAAACCATTATAGGACTAACCTGCTCTCCCGTTCGCGCTGGGAAAGGCAGCAGACACAGTCACTCTCTCTTTCAGTCCCATGTTCAGATTGTGTCTTCCCCTGCCTTGGCCTTAGAAAAAATCCAGGTTCAGGTCTGACAGGAAGGGAGGGTCTGGCGGCAGCAGAAGTGAAGGGAAGGCTCCTAGTCCACCTACTCGCTTTCAATTTTGGTTCTTGAGCAGCTGCCTCCCAAGGTGTTACAAATCCAGCAGCACTGGCTTCTACTCATTCATTCGCCTTCCTCTCTCCCTCCTCCTTACACAAAATCTGGCAACAACAACGCAGGAACATAGTTCCAGCTCTGAGTCACTGCCCCGCTGTGGCCAAGGGGTAAACAACAAGGCAGCCACCTAGCGTCTCCAGGCCCTGATTCTTCTGTTCTTGAGACTGTGGGGTCCCCTCTTAGACCAGGACATAGGAAACTACCTGCCAGCTCTCCAGTTAGAACGAATGGCTCACACAGTGCTGCTCTGCCCCACTATGGCTAACATCAGTTCCAAGGCAGATCCTTTTCAGGGAAAATGGGTCCTTTATCAGTGGTTCACAGGGTCAGGACAGGGAACGGTGAAACAAGCCATCACACCCACTCCCCGGGCAACAAGCTATGATTCTTAGCCCCACTGTTGGCTGGCTAAGGCACACTTGGCATCGATTTAACCATGTGGCTCTCAGTCCCAGACCAGGCCTGGAAAGGAAAGGGGCAGAGCGGTCAGAAAGGGAAACTAAGGCATCCAAGTGCCTTTTACTGTGCATGCTTTATCCTCACACCTCTGATCAACACTGTAGATCTTCTCATTACAACTCACGTAGGTCTACAAGTCCTGGTGCAGTACCAGAAGACCTCCGCTTTCGGTCACGTTCCATTCCTCCCTAGTGCAGGGCACACAGTAGGTTCTCAGTAAATATTCCTTGAATGAAAACAAAATATACAAGTCTACCTGGCGGTGACAGTTTCGCTAAAACCAGTATCCACTACCACCGTTTTTCTCTTTTAGGAATCTCCAAATCCTCATAACTCTTACCACACTGCCTGCAGTGTGTTCCATAAATCTTTAAATAAGAAGTGATTTACTGGAAAACTAGGGAAGCACAGGTTTAAGGTCCCTCACTTTCACAAGCCTTTTCCCAGGCCCTAGACAGAACCTCAGCAACGTGTTTACATGCTTTCTACAATTTTATATATTTTTCAAGAATGTGTCTCAAATTGTATAAACATCAAACCCCACAAAATAGAGATCAGCTATAGCACAAAGAATGACTGACTCACCAGTCATCCTGACATGTCATTCTAACAAGAGCATTGGATTTGACAGAACTTGTACCTATAGAAGAGATATACCCTTGTCTACAGACACGTCCTATCAATCAATCACAAGTCAATTGCTGTAAAGACTAGATTAGGTTTAAGACCACAGACTCCATTCATAGCCCTACTATGTGCCCTCTAAGTGCTCTGGAGTAGAACATTAATTAGACCATAGTCACTCCCACTGAATAGAAGTTTAAAATCATAATTACTTTAAATATTAAACAGATGTACTGTAAGTGTCTAGAACTAAGGATCAGAGTGGGAGCCATCACAGAAAGCACGATAATACCTACTGGCTGGCATCAATCTGCTAGATGCAACAGCACTGCAGGGTAAACTGCAATCTCCCTATTTTGCAAATGAGGAGATGGAGGCCCCAAGGGGTCAAATTCCATCCCAAAGCCACATAGCCACAGTGGCAAGGTTAGAATTCAAGACCAGATCTACCTAACTGCAAAGTCTGGGCTTGCTCTTAGCAGCTACACTTGCATCAATGACCAGGCACTCTCCAAAATGTCTGGGGGACATGCTGGCTTTGGAGGTACAGGAACCACACAGGCACCAGCAGAGGTGGGCACACAACAACAGTCCACACTGCAGGACTGGAGGAATGGGAAGTGCCATGGGCTTACTCATCAGGTACACAGGTATACCCCTCCTTCACCAGGCAACATCCTTATTTAAAAAAAAAAAAAAAAACTGTTTACATGAAAAAAACTGTATGTACTATTCTATAACTTGCTTTTTACTTTATATATATTGGACTCCTCCCTATCTACATGTGAAGATCAACACAGCAGTCCCTACAGACAGCTCCCGTAAGACCTCACACAGACCAGAACACCCCATAGAGAGGTGAGTCCTAGGACAGATGAGACCTCCCCCAGCTCGAAAAATGCTCCATCAACTGTGATATTTAGTACATAGACCCAGAGGTCCAGCCCTTAAAAGCAGTCCATACCATAGATGGGGAAACTGCTCCAGGAAGCAACTTTGGAAAACTGCCACCATCTTTTAAATAGAATTGATTCTATTCATATCTAGATGCCCCCTAAAATTGCCCCCCACCCCAATGGCTTCTGCTAGGTACCTTAAAAGGCCCACAATTACTAGGTTATCAGAATGACCAGGATTACATTACTGAATGATACTACATTACTACCCCAACAATGACAGGTGACATAAATTTCATTCAGTCAAATAACTAATATTTGAGAGCCAACTAGATATCAACACTGTAATATCTTACTTCTGAAAGGTTAATAATGAAGAGGAAGGGAGAGGGTGTGTACAGCTTAGTCACTATATCCTGTCAAAGGTGAACCAAAGGACAGACTTTTTCAGATTTGTGAATGATAATCTGTCTTCTTAGATAAGAGATATAAATTCTCAATCAGTTTATCAAGTCAATTTGAGACCCATTTTATCAAGAAGGGTAACCCTTACTTTCTAGAAATCACCTTGCTTTTCTAGAGCACCTGGGCTTCAGGATGTGTACTGTAAACTTAGTGATATTAAGAGCTATGTATCTGAAACTGACACTGCATTCACCTCATCCAATCTCTTTGTTTTACAGATGAGGATTGAGATCTGGGAAGGGTAAGAGAATTACTCAAGATCATAGTTATTACTAACTGGAAACTAACACTAGGTTCCTGAAAACAAGGACTGAAAAAAACAACAATGTACATTGTTTTAAAATTCATTTCCTGACTTAAACGAAATCCACCTTTCAATGACTAGTTTCCATTAACGAACATGAAAAATATATTTTAGAGCTGAGGATAAAGACAGCATACCTAAATCCAGTGACATTGGTCTGGATTTGAGTGGCATCTGAAACACACAGAGGAGCAGCCATGTAAAGACAGAGGCAGACACTGGAGTGGTGTGTCTACAAGTCAATAATTGCCTGCGACTACCAGAAGCAAAGAGAGAGGCCTAGAATGGATTCTTCTCAGAACCTCCTTGGATTCACACTTCTGGCCTGCAGAACTGTAAGAAAATAAGTTTCTGTAAATTTAAGCCAACAGGTTTGTGACAATTTGTTACGGCAGTCCTAGGAAATAATACAGAACCTGTATTTGTTTAGCAACTTAGCTTACTACAAAAACCCAATTAATCAACAATGTAGAAAACAGTCACAAAAGCTACGAGGGTCTTGAGATTTACTAAATAACACAGAGTCTAAAACAAGGGAGGCAAAAAATGTTCTATTTTGAACTGATTAGACCCCAGTTCCCACCCAAATATTGTCACTTCTGGTGACCACCTAATAGTCTGAAGTGAGGCACTGGGGAGATAAGTACATGACAGTTGTCATCCTCTCTAAGGGGATATCATAATGAGGAGTCATTTCACTTGTTCCCTGATGCCCAAAATGGGAGAACCAAGATTTTTCAAGGAATGAAGGGTCAACAGTGGCACAGTAAGAGTGGCTTCTGAACATCAAATTATCTATCTGGCTGCCTCCTGTTGGTGGAAGTCTTCAAACTCTGGTCCAAACAACCATTTGGAAAGATGCTGCCCAAGAAAGTACCCCATCCCCAGCCCTGCAATCCACCAAGGTGACCTTGTGCTCCTCTCCAGCTCTGTGGATCTATTAATTCATGAAACTCGACATTTAGCAATGATATGAGTCAAGAGATTTCTGAAATACATGGGTAGGATAAAGAACCCTGAGCAGTGAGAGCTATCGCGAGTGTGTGGGAGGGGTGGGGGGTGGCAGGAGGCGGGGTACAAGGCCTGTGCAGAACCATGGTGAGGACCGATGCCAGCTTCCAGGAATCTAGTTATAGGAGGAGGTGGGCACAACCTGGTGAGACTGGTTTAGGTTCCTTAAGCATCTTCTTCACATTAAGTTTATACTGACATTGACAATACACTGTCTTCATTTAACAACATCAACAGGTTCTTAGAAATGTCGACCTTCAGTGTGACAACAGATTACCAGAGCAGGTACTCAAATAATGTCATTCAACATCAGCTACGACTGTTTTCTTCTCATCAATGTTAAAACAAAATGACATTGAACTAATCTAAGTTATTCCAGGACCTGCTACACTTTTTCATTTAGATACACAGCTTTAATAGCTCCCTGTGGCCAGCATCCATTAACAAACCACTGGCACTATATTAAGTCACCATTTCCTGATTACCTTCTGTTGTGAGTGCTTGAGATCTGTGTGTGTGTGTGTGTGTGTGTGTGTGTGTGTGTGTGTGTGTGTGTGTGTGTATCTGTAATGGTCACTTCAACACTGCTACATATTATCATCTTAGGGAACTGAGGTTTAAGAGATGCTCAATCATTTGTTGAAGGCCATACATTTCATAGGATTTAGGATCCCTCTGGTATCCAAGACCAGAAGTCAAACTTTCCCTTGCATCAAGTCCACTTTGGGTATTTGCTGAAGGTAAATAACACAACACAGGCAAGTGGGACGCTAACAAGTGGCTTTCCCTCTCCAGGCCTCTGTCCCCTTGTCTGTGAAATGGGAAAAGCTGGAAGGCTGAGCACAGGGATCCCCTCCAGTTCTGACACCTGCTGCTGCTCTACAACTGAATGTTACCAATTTCCTTTCAGCAAAGTCACCTCCTGGCAGCAGGGCTGAGAAGGGACGAGGGGCAGTAACTGGTATTCGCCACAAGGGGACTCACTAGCAACTTTTCCCTGGGAGGACAGAGCAGAAATGGAAGGAGGAACCCAAGAACAGGCACTAAGTCAACCTATGAGGTCATTCACAGGTGTGCAGCTAGAATGACCCACATAAATCCTGACATTTAACACTTTACTCCATAAACCCGGCTGTGCTGTAAAGTATCAGCACACAGATCTGAGGGTTAGCTATGCCCAGAGCCCAAGGGACATTCATGAGGAATTAAAGCACAGGGTCTTTGTTTGGAAAAGATAAAGCTGTCAGTGGGGTGTGAGAGGTAAAGTAACCCAGCCACATTCCAGTGGGAGGAGCTCCCACAGCTGCTCCCAGTGGCAGCTTCCCCCTCCCAGGCTGCCTGGCCACTGCCTGCTCAACAGGGACCTCCAAGGCCACCAGTTTCCCAACTGCCCTCTAAGGGTCTTCCAGCAATGGTATGAAGAGACCCAAAGACCTGCGGGGGTGTGGGAGTGGGGTGGATTCTGGCAGAGGGACTGGTCCAGCATCCCTCCCTGAGAGAGGGGCCAGGGAAAGGGGACCATCGACACTCAGAGCTGCATTGGGGAGGACTCCCAGACATCCTATCAGGGAGGGGCTCTCTCTGCCTGTCTCACTTCTAGAAAATGGTGAAATGGAATGATTTCGGAAACCCCCCACCCAAACCAGTTTCCTCCTCAGTTCCCTAGTGATGCCCATTCAGGAAGGGAGCCCTAGGTCGAGGAACATGGCAGGAAGAAGGTGCCTGACCCACAGGATACTAAGTACCTGGACTTTCCACTGAGCACCAGCCAAGACAGACGATGCTGACAGACTTTGCTGGTTTGATTCGT